>BSBM01001328.1:0-600000 GCA_027924585.1 Larix kaempferi | reverse complement strand
ATATAACAAGTGGCAATTCTGCAGGAGCATCAATATCATCATCACTATGCTCCTCTTGTTCATTAAACTCAACACCATGCATCTCGTTTACATTTATTTCTCTCCCTTTATGTAATCCGGCCATAATTGAGACAACATCAAATTCTTCAAGGTCACTTCCCATACCTTGCATACAGTACTCAAAAGTCTCTTCAGGGACTTGTACATTGTCCTTTGGAGATTGTTGAGGAACTTCCTGGTTAATATTGTCCAGTTTCGACCTCTTAACGTATGTATTTTTAAATATGCTTCCTTCTACAGTGCTGGGTCGATATAAGTCAATAATTTTTTGTAGTGTACAAGGGTAACTAAACTTCACTCTCTTCATTTTGTTGTCCTGCAGTGAAAAATGCATTTTTTTTCCCAATATTTGAGGGACATCTATGGCCAGGTCTTCAACCCAATGAATCACCAACTTCATACAATCACCTGAAATATCTTGCTTGTGGTGATTCATAATTGTCCTAAGTACAATTTGAATTAAGGTTTTGTACAGTCCTGGGGGAACATCTTGCATCTTTAAACCATTCCAAGAAACCAAAACCTTTTTTCCACATATTTTGTTTTCCATCTCACCCTTTTCTACTTTTGAGGGTTTTCCTGGTGGTCAACATTACTCCCCCTTGCATGGAAGTTTCGTTGCACTAGACAACAAATCAGGGTCCAGACAAACCCTCTTCCCAAAAATAATCAATTCCTTGGTCTGGACATCATAATTAGAAATGGCATTATCTATCTCTTCATTGTTGAAATTGAACTGACCGAAAGGAAAACGATGCACTCCTGCTCTGACCAGGACATCTAGCATACCTTCTGGCCACTTGGTTTTGTCACTCCATGCCTCAGCGCTCTCTCCGAATTTTCTGACAGTGAACCTCTCAGCAACTTCAAAACCCCCTGTTTCGGTCGATGGCATGGAACATGAGGTTGTTGTTTCCATTTTGCAAGATGATGGCATGCTCAAAAAGGAAGAAGGGGATGCACTCATAGGTTACCAGCACGCTGACTTTTACAAACTAAAATAATAATTACAAATGTGTTCTGACGTTTTCAAACTATAATAAAAGTTACAAATGTGTTCTGACTTTTGGAAACTATAATAAAAATTACAAAATTACAAATTACAAATCCATGCAAAATTACACTAGTGCTTAACCATGGAGAACATAATCATAATGCAAATAAACTCTGACATGCCAACACGACAAATATAATGAAATAACTTATGCTGATTATATTCTAACAAGAAAACCATATAACAACCATAAAAAATACTATGCGAAACTAATCTCTCAATTTATTTTAAAAGCACTATTTTAAACACTCAAACCTATGCCATACAAAACACAAGTAAGACTTCTTTTGTAGATGTAGACATGAAAATAGTAAAAATCCATGGATTCTCAATGACAACTTCACTGAAATGATCATTAACCCAAAATTTGAGGAAACATAATCTCTCTGCACTTTGCCCAAAAAAATATTTATGGTACCTCTCTACATATTGCAAACAACTTTCTTCAAAAACACACAATACACCATTACTAAAAAAATAAAAAATAAACCGATACACAACCCTTGACATTTATCAATTTCCAATTACAAAATCAAACAACAAAAACCTTTGTAAAATGTTAATATGTATGGTAATTGCATAAGCCAATTGGCACATTCGAGTTCTCAGCCTTATTGATAGCAATAATTGCAATCAGAATAAAAAATACAAATACTCCACTCATTGGCATCTATGTACATAGACATATAATCTTTTTTGCAAATTAGCATATTATCTATTTATCAACAAACATATATGTGCATTTTCTGAAGACATAAGTTGTTACAATCTATAACATATCGTCTATGAAAGGAAACTAGCTTCACATAGAATAAAATACACACATAATATCTATAATGATCATAAACTATCATCAGAAACACTGGTTTTCATAAAATCCACCACATAAGTATCAAAAACATTGAAATTATTTGTATCGAATTAAAAGCAAGATTGACTCATATAGGTTCAGATTTGATACTAAAGTTTCCAAAATGTGCAATAGCACTTCCCTGCCATCCATTACCAACCCTTGTCTCATCCTACTCTAAACAAAAACCCTAGAAATTATTTTGGATCCAAACTGTAGCTCTTGATTCTGTTTGAATAACTTGACATTTTCCTCTTGGGCTATTTTTCTTCTCCTTACAGATTCCTCGGCCTCTTCAACACTGGAATCTATGGAATTGAATTAATATTTTCTTCAATGGATTGTAAATCTTTACAAATCATACCTTCAAACATTCTGGACCGCGTATCTTGTTCGCTGGAGGATTCTTCATTTTCAATTTTTTTTCCTGTGTCAAATTTCTTCATATTTGACTGAAACTTGTTTCTGGGCATAGTCTTGGATTGCCTATTAACCGTTCCAGGGATGTTAACATGAGCATGAACCTTTTTAATGATTGGTGCATCTGGTAGTTGTATACTCATGGTTCCCATGCTTTAAGGTTCTTAAACTTCTCTTACAACATCAGAGGTGCAAGGAGTTACTTCCAGCTGCTCAACATCTGCATTTGCTTTCTCCTTGACCTCTGATATCTCTTCAGACTCTCTGAAGTCTTGCAGAAATTTTACCCTATTGTTCCTCTTGCTATAAATTTTTGAATTCATAGGCTTCTGGGGTCGACCGGTTGTTTTCTTCATAGTGATAATATTCTTAACTTGAAGACTTGAGCTCCTGCATATTCATTTTAGTCTGCTAATTACTAATAACATGAACAATGGATGTGAAAGCAGCAATACAGTTACGAACCATAATGCTTGATGATTTGCCTCAAAATATGATGAGTGGCATTCGATCTGTCAATTCACATCATGTTTCACACATGTACCCTGTAATGATTGTCTATAAATATATATTTTTATTACTAATAGAGGTACCAACTAGGGAATGGAAGATAAAATGTATCTCTACAGTGTATTACCCAAAGCCAAAGTTTCTACTCTTAATTCAAAGATGATTAAATGGATGGTCAATTGTTGAATAATGTCCATTTGTTATAGAATTAAACATTTTTTTTTGCAATGTTATCCAAGAAAAACCCTTTAGAAATAAACCAAGCACAAAGTTGATAAGTGTTCAAATTGAACATGAATGACTAAAATTCTAGGTATCTTGGACAAATTCAAAAAAATTACCGGAATTCTAAGTTGTTACGTAAAAAACAGTGTGTAAATATTGAAAAATGGGCTTAGGAAAATGCACGCTACAGTAGGTAGAATTGTCATAAGTTGAAACTAGTACCATGGGGTTGAAGATAGATATATTTTTGACAAAAACCTCTTTCAGTTTTTTAAAATGATGTTTCATTTGTCCACAGTTAAATTGAAAAAATGACAACTTTTGTGTTTTCAACCCAGTTTTACCCAGATCAGAGAAATGCCCACCCAGCCCTAGTATTGGGTAGTTTTGAGTGAGTTTAGTTGGAAATGGTATGTATTACTATTTTCCATATTATTATACGTTTATTTTTTCAATTTGGGTTCAGAAAGTGCCTGTTGTGCAAAAACACTACATGGTTGTCTTGTATTTGTGAAATATCCACCTAGATTAATAAAAATGCAAGCCAAACCCTGCTATTAAATGCTTATAGTAAATGGTTCTGGAAATTGGATGGCTAGATATACTGAGAATACTATCCTTGTGTTAATTTTATATAACCTAACCTCATATGCTCACAGTCGACCTATGAAAGGTGCAATTTTAACCTTTTTTTATTGTTATGGACAATTGGTGTAAAATGCAAGCCATAAGCATAAAAATGTAAGCTAGGAATGCATAGGAGTCAGATTGAACATGAATGACTAAAATTCCAGGTATCTTCGACAAATTCAAAAAAAATGACGGAAATTCTAAGTTGTTACGTAAAAAACAATGTGTAAATATTAAAAAATGGGCTTAGGAAAATGCACGCCACAGTAGGTATAATTTTTATAAGGTGAAACTAACACCATGGGGTTGAAGATAGATATAGTTTTGAAAAAAGCCTCTTTCAGTTTTTTAAAATGATGTTTCATTTGTCCACAGTTAAATTGACAAAATGACAACTTTTGTGTTTTCAACCCAGTTTTACCCAGATCAGAGAAATGCCGACCCAGCCCTAAGTATTGGGTGTTTTTGAGTGAGTTTAGTTGGAAATGGTATGTTTTACTATTTTCCACATTATTATACATTTAGGTTTTTCAATTTGGGTTCAGAAAGTGCCTGTTGTGCAAAAACACTACATGGTTGTCTTGTATTTGTGAAATATCCACCTAGATTAATAAAAATGCAAGCCAAACCATCCTATTAAATTCTTATAGTAAATGGTTTTGGAAATTGGATGGCTATATATATTGAGAACACTATCCTTGTGTTAATTTTATATAACCTAAGCGCATATGCTCACAGTCGACACTTGGTGTAAAATGCAAGCCATAAGCATAAAAATGAAAGCTAGGAATGCATAGCAGTCAGATTGAACATGAATGACTAAAATTCCAGGTATCTTGGACAAATTAAAAAAAAATGACCGAAATTCTAAGTTGTTACGTAAAAAACAGTGTGTAAATATTAAAAAATGGGCTTAGGAAAATGCACGCCACAGTAGGTAAAATTGTCATAAGGTAAAACTAACACCATGGTGTTGAAGATAGATATATTTTTGACAAAATCCTCTTTCAGTTTTTTAAAATTGGGTTTCATTTGTCCACAGTTAAATTGACAAAATGACAACTTTTGTGTTTTCAACCCAGTTTTACCCAGATCAGAGAAATGCCCGCCCAGCCCTAAGTATTGGGTAGTTTTGAGTGAGTTTAGTTGGAAATAGTATGTTTTACTATTTTCCGCATTATTATACATTTGGTGTTTTCAATTTGGGTTCAGAAAGTGCATGTTATGCAAAAACACTACATGGTTGTCTTGTATTTGTGAAATATCCATCTAGATTAATAAAATTGCAATCCAAACCCTCCTATTAAATGCTTATAGTAAATGGTTCTGGAAATTGGATGGCTAGATATATTGAGAATACTATCATTGTGTTAATTTTATATAACCTAACCTCATATGCTCATAGTCCACCTATGAAAGGTGCAATTTTAACCTTTTTTTACTGTTATGGACAATTGGTGTAAAATGCAAGCCATAAGCATAAAAATACAAGCTAGGAATGCATAGCAGTCAAATTGAACATGAATGACTAAAATTCCATATCTTAGACAAATTCAAAAAAATGATTGAAATTCTAAGTTGTTACGTAAAAAACAGTGTGCAAATATTGAAAATGGGCTTAGGAAATGCACGCCACAGTATGTAGAATTGTCATAATTTGAAACTAGCACCATGGGGTTTAAGATAAATATATTTTTGACAAAAACCTCTTTCAGTTTTTTAAAATGATATTTCATTTGTCGACAATTAAATTGACAAAATGACAACTTTTGTGTTTTTAACCCAGTTTTACCCAGATCAGAGAAATGCCTGCCCAGTCCTAAGTATTGGGTACTTTTGAGTGATTTTAGTTGGAAATGGTATGTATTACTATTTTCCACATTATTATGCGTTTAGTTTTTCAATTTGGGTTCAGAAAGTGCCCGTTGTGCAAAAACACTACATGGTTGTCTTGTATTTGTGAAATATCCACCTAGATTAATAAAATTGCAACCCAAACCCTCCTATTAAATGCTTATAGTAAATGGTTGTAGAAATTGGATGGATAGATATATTGAGAAGACTATCCTTGTGTTAATTTTATATAACCTAACCTCATATTCTCTCAATCCACCTATGAAAGGTGCAATTTTAACCTTTTTTTACTGTTATGGACACTTGGTGTAAAATGCAAGCCATAAGCATTAAAATGCAAGCTAGGAATGCATAGCAGTCAAATTGAACATGGATGACTAAAATTCCAGGTATCTTGGACAAATTAAAAAAAATGACTGGAATTCTAAGTTGTTACGTAAAAAACAATGTAAATATTGAAAAATGGGCTTAGGAAAATGCATGCCACGGTAGGTAGAATTGTCATAATTTGAAACTAGCACCATGGGGTTGAAGATTTATATATTTTTGACAAAAACCTCTTTTAGTTTTTTAAAATGATGTTTCATTTGTCCACAATTAAATTGAAAAGATGACAACTTTTGTGTTTTCAACCCAGTTTTACCCAGATCATAGAAATGCCTGCCCAGCCCTAAGTATTGGGTAGATTTGAGTGAGTTTAGTTGGAAATGGTATGTATTAATATTTTCCACATTATTATGCGTTGAGTTTTTCAATTTGGGTTTAGAAAGTGCCTATTGTGCAAAAACACTACATGGTTGTCTTATATTTGTGAAATATCCACCTAGATTAATAAAAATGCAAGCCAAACCCTCCTATTAAATGCTTATAGTAAATGGTTCTAAAAATTGGATGGATAGATATATTGAGAAGACTATCCTTGTGTTAATTTTATATAAACTAACCTCATATGCTCTCAATCCACCTATGAAAGGTGCAATTTTAACCTTTTTTTACTGTTATGGACACTTGGTGTAAAATGCAAGCCATAAGCATAAAAATGCAAGCTAGGAATGCATAATCATTTTTGACAAAAACCTCTTTTAGTAGCCTACTTTGCAACTAAATGGTTGATTATGTATACTTGGGTCAGTGATCTTTGTTGACATATTTAGGCTTGGAAGCCAAAATGGTAAATAAGCTAAATGTTATCTATCAGTTACTGAAAAAGATAATCTTAACTGAGGCAGTAAAGGAGAGGATGATATAGAATGTATGCTATTTATGCCTTGAAATGAAAAGTATGATTTTTTACTGGGAAAAAAAAACATATTTCACCATACATGTTACACCACAGATCTGTCATACAGAATTCACCAAATATTTTGTTGATTATGGAAGACTAGGATAAATAGCTATTAGGATAGTTTGAAGACAGAACATATGTATCTTTTCAAGATCCAATAGGCTAAAAAATGTATATTTTGATTTCAAACTTTGAAATATCAAAGATAAAGATTTTTTCCTTGGAAAACAAAAACCATTGATAACACAACATCAATATGTCATGTGATGCAGCTCTGCAGGATCAACAGATGATACTACAAGGCTACAAAATCAGAGTGCACAGTCAGGACTGAATCACTAACAATCTCAACAAGCACACAAAGAAGACTATTTGGATTTTCCCAAATTTAGATTTATATTTACTTATAGAAACTTCAATTACAAAGTTCAAACATTTCACCGTAGATATTAAACCACAAATCTCTCATATAGAATTCACCATATTTATGATAGGTATAATGTTTACATATCCAAATGGGTTGCACCAGTCCTCATCCCCAATCTATAAAAATGATGGGCAGGATCCCATTGGTGTGAATCCCATGAAAAGTGCACTTGCGCACGAGTCTGTAGGCTATTATACAAATACCGAAATCTAAATGTTGGTCCCACTCTCCATTTTCCAATATGTTAACTATCATTGCTTGAGCCTGAAGATAGCTAATATCTATCAGGAAAGGTTGACCATGTATAGAAAATAACCTCCTTAAGATTCGCATAGCCTTCTGTGGTGAACTCTAGTGATTTGTTTTTCTTCACAATCCCAGGAGGTACGACATGCATTGCAATAAGCTCGAAAGTAACCATGAAAATTTCATCTGAACAAGGAATTTCCACAAAAGATTCACTACGTATCATGTTACGAGACCTTATGTGCTTGAAAACTTTGTAGGAAAGAAGATGGATATTGTGACAATGGATTCGATGTGGCTGCAATACTCGAATACATGATGGTAATGCATTGTGAGTTCCATATTCTGTAGAGGCAACAAATCTGGAAGTCACAACTCTATCATCACTCTTTGTTGCAAGAAGTTGGAAAGTGTTGTGCTTATCATCTTTCATAGCAATAAAATGACAAAACAAAGATTCTCCCTTTTGAGTGCTCTTGCCCCACCTTTTGATAGAGCTCACAGTAAAGAAAAAATCAACAATGCCTGCAATAAAAATAAAAATAACATTAGTTACTATAGAGATAACATTAGTTGCAAAATTGGGTGCATGTGGGGGAGGTATTCATATCAGATTCCTAGGCAATCCATTTTTTCGTGTTTGGTTAGGTTGTGGCAGAGGATCAAACACTAGAGTTGAACTGATAGCCAGCTGGGCTTTACTATTCTTTGCTAATTTTAAAAGGATCACATTACTTCACGTTTGTGGAGATTCAAAATGCATCTTCGACTAGTTGGTAGGGAAATCAATGTTACAGGTTACAAATCTGGATCAATGGAAACAAAGATTAACAAATGTTGGGAGTAATTTTCAGTATTTATCTTTTTTTCAAATTCACAAGGAACTCAACACACAAACATATTTTCTATCAAAGAAAACTATTGGCCTAGAAGAGGGTACACTTTATTTCGAGGAATTTCTGGATTCCACATTAGTGGATAAAGGTTCTATCCATTGTAATTAGTATATAGTCATTTCTGCATTAGATACTATCTGAAGACTTTTACATATGTGCACTCTACCCAGTTTAGTACATTTCGAGCTTTTAATATTTTTTTGTCTCAATCAATAAGGCATAGTGATCAATATGTACTGATGATTTGATGTGGAATCTATTCTATCTAGTAGAACATACAACTAATGACTGTTACAAAGAGTGTCTACAGAGTCTAGCTGGTAGTTTTATTTGGAACTTTTTCACCTTATGTTTTTTGTAATTTTTCTTTGATTCATAACATGAATAGCAAGAAACTGGGTTTTTTTCCTGGGTGAAAACAAATTGTGATATAAACTAAAAAATATGAATTAAAAGAGGTACGGGTATACTCACCATCAATGATTTCAGTTGATATCAATAAACCTTGTTTTGTATAGAACACCTCATGTGGATGTAAATTCACACCTTCGGGAATATGGTGCCCTCTACCAATAACATCCAACTCACATTCAAAAATTCTTACCCAACAGAATGTTCCACCAGCAGAAACATCTACTAAACAATTCAACACTCCCACAGGATATGGAATTTTCAATGATTCTTCTTCGGAAATACCAGGCAAATTTTCATAATAAATATGGACATACATGCCTGCCTTTATGTTAAAATCAAATGGATTTGTGTTGTGCACCAGAATCCCATCCATTTGAATGAATTTCTTTCTTCCAATCTTGATAAAATGATCATCTCCCAATAAGGGAGTCACATCTGACCTAGATCCCATGTAAAACCCTCGCTTGATGACTGCATTGGAACGATATTCATATGACCTTGAAGATAACTATGATTTGATTTCAGATAATGAAGGATGGTGCAACATAAGTTTGCCACTATCATTTGCATACACCATTAGAATGGGAAAAACATCATCTATACGACGTGTCCATGTGCCACTAGTACCAATAGTGTAAAGAATTGGATCATTCTCACAAGGATCCAAGTTTGTCAACTCTAAATTTCCTATATGGGACTCATCAATAACTTTGCAGAGAATGATCTCTTCTAAACCACTTTCTTCTTTAAGAAGGGCAACAGTATCGAAGTTTGGAGCTTTTTCCCTAACACACTGCATAGATGAGCGACAATGGAGTTGATAAGGTATTTGCATATTGTTAAGCTGGACCTAACCATCATTACCGCTAGACTCTATTTCATCATCACTCCAACAATCATTTTTAACAATTTTACATAATTGTCGTGACTTCCTTCGTTGTTTAGATAATTGTTGCTTCATTTGTCATTGTTTTTCTCGTATAGCATCCTCTTCTGCAAGTATTCGGAATGCTTCTTCCACAACTTGTGGAGGAAACGACTTCCGTTCTTTATGTGGCAATGGATTAGGGTCTATTCTGAACATGATTAAATTTATGAAAATTTATAATCTGCAATCATGACAAGATGCCCAAAGGGGCCACACAGGTTACACAAGGGATCTCTGAATTGAAAATACACAGTGAAAAAAACAATCTAGCTCGATAGGCACAATATAAATGATACACTAACCTTTGGTAAGAACCATTAATTTATTTTCTCCTTGTAAAAATGGTTATGGAATTGCATACACAACAAAATAAAATATTCCGAGTCCTATAAGATTTCTGCATCAAAAAACTAGGGGTAAAATTGATTACTGTGCATATATAGTATCTGGTAAATAACTCTTATAGCCAGACTGGTTAGAAAAAAAAATGTACAATGGAAATTAGAAAAGGAATGTTACAAACCTTATAAAAATATAAAAATGAAAAATCGCAAATAGAAATACAAATGATAGTGGCAAACTTACCCTCCACCATCATACATTGTCTTTGGTTAGAAAAATTCGATGCAATTTGATCTGGTTTGATCTGGAATCGCATCCCATGTGATCTGAAATTGTACAACAGAAATTAAAAAATAAATGATACAAGCCTTATAATAATATATAAATGAAAAAATGGATTTTCAGCAATTACATTCATTAAACGAATCCCAAAAAGAAATACAACCATATCTGAAAAAAAAAACATTATACCCTTTGTTCAGAAAATTTCCATCCAATCCGAATTGGTTTGACTTGGAATCGCATCCGATCTGATTTGATCAGTGATCTTGCTAGTTTTTCTCAAGAAGGGACCTGGTTTGTCCATAGGGTTATCTTACAAGGCTTGTGAGTGAGGTCAAGCATGGCAGACGGCCTAGTTTGATCAGAGGTTCTGGGTAAAATCGAAATGGGTCAAAAAATTCGTTGATGGAGGTTCTAGGTAAAATCGAAATGGCTCAAAAAACCCGCTGATGGAGGTTCTAGGTAAAATCGAAATGGCTCAAAACATCCGTTGATGGAGGTTATGGGTAAAATCGAAATGGGCGGTCAAAAAATCCACTGATGGTTACTACCGCGCATGAAAAATTCAAAATGTTTACCTAACCGCACATCGTTACCCATGCAAAATCGTGAACCACACCAGTTTACCTCACATGGGTCGGCATGCAGTCGGAAAAGATTTCCGCTAGAATTTCGTTAAGTGATTAACTACGTTAATTAAATTTTAATGAACATCTAATCCATTCCTTATTTAGGATACATTTCGAGGGTGGTAGTTTATTATGAGGTGAATACTCATTAATCGAATTCTCTTGAAATTGCAATCAGGTTGGAAGCGAATCCTAGCGAGGAGGCATCGCCAGGAATGACACAAGTTAAAACACAACTTATTGTGTTGATCGTGCAACTACAACAATTGTCTAGTGGAAAGGTAGCCAGAGAACATGTATGGTGTAGATTATGTATAACAAAATGCCATCAAAAGAATGAGTGCCCAAAACTAAACAATTATATGGGTACAGGTGCACCTAGCCCTTTCCCTGCAGTGTCTAAGTCTGAGTGGTGTGATATTTTTTGAACTTGGGGCCACTCGCCTTCCAATAGCCCAATGTTGCAGAAGTACTAGAACTCTACGCATGTACCATTCAATGAGTTTTGCAAGTCTGTCGTCCATGACATGAACAACTGTCACGCTATACAATTGATGAAGGACAATACAGTGGATGCCTACTAAGTTCAGGGTGTAGAAGAAAACATAGTACCTGGTCCATGAGGACAACAGAGAGAAGCACAAAGTGGTTTCGATGTTGTGGAAGAGGCTATGGTGGCGGTAGAAGACAAGTAATTTGTTTCAACTGTGGTGAGTCAGGCCACTTGGAGAGATTTTGAACTATAAAGCCTCGTGCCCTGTGTGCATACTTCCATACCATAGACCTTGCAATAGAGGATTTCCCATACTTTTTTAAGAAATGGGAAGACAAGAAAGGTCGTTGTAATGTGGTAACCGCCCAACCAAGGAACGAGAACAATGATAAGGATTCGATGCAAGTAAATATAGTGACTCGAGGAGGCGTTCGGACATGTGAAGATCTTCTTGGAGATTGCAATATTGGAATACCAATCATTAGCAAAGGGTAAAGAAAGCTACACATCCTCCACCTAAGTTTCAAGCAAAGGACTAGCTATAGATCTTGCGCGAGGCATAGAGAGCGGTTAAGGAAGTTGCGCAGCAAGAAGAAGACTTACGCCAAGATAGGATGCACAGAGAGGACCAATTGCGCATATTGTGTGATGAAGAGGATCGTAAAAGAAGACTATGCGCGGAAGAACTGTTGTGCAGTATGCGTGATGAAGAACTAAGGTGGACACATAGCATAAAGCCATATAATGCAAAGACAAATAACATAAAGGGATGCACATAAGTCACCAGGAAGATCCAATAAGTACTTTCTTGCGAATTTGTATGGATATATCGAATGATCCTCATGTTGTTAATAACGTAACATTATGCTTGCAAAGTTACAAATGTATAATGAAGCCGGATAACCTATTTCTGTGCCACTTCGCTAAAGGAATGCACACAGAGTGGGAAAGAATAGAAGAACCGGAAATGAATTCATGTTGTCCCTAGAGTTGGGGGGATTTGAGATGAAATATGTAATGATTGACTTAGTGGAAGATGTGAACATTCTTCCTAAGAAGACTTAGGATTTGATGGGCATGCAAAAGCTGGTTTAAATGGCTGCATTGGTAGGTGGGAAATGGTGGTGGATTACTGACCCTCGATAGTATCAATATCCACGATATCGTCTAATGAAATAAACCACACCCGAGATGAACAAACAGGGATTAACGGCTTGACCAAACTTTGGAAGGCTATTTGATAACATGATTTTTACTTAACCCTAATGACATAAATAGTAGTGTGGCTTCTTTTATTCTCATTAATGTTTTCTCTATACATTTATATAGCTTTGATGCACTCTTTTTAGTGGTATATTCCAATGCAAAGCATTCTTACAATGTCGAGAGCGTACTAATGTATATGCTTTGTCTATTTTAAATGTTAAACATATTGATATTGTTATATTTTGCAATGATTTTATGGTAGCAGAAAGCACTAGTTATGTACTTCACATTTGTTTTGGGCTTGATTTTATTTTCAATGAAATTTTAGATTTGTAATGACCAAAATCCTAAATGCGATCAAATACCTACTAATTCAAAGAAACTTTACAAAGAAACTTTACATGTTGTAACACAAAACTAGATCAAACAAAATCTAATTAAAATGTAGCCAAAAGTTAAATTAGAACATAACTCTGATATCAAATGAAATGAACAATACTTCATTTACTAAAGAATATCCAATATATAAAAAAAAAAAAGCTGAAATCCATATAAGACAAGTATTATGTCATATAGCTACATACTAATATGGATTGATTAGTTATGATAATTGATGAGTCATATTCCTTCATGTTTTTTAGTTCAAATATGTCACTTTATTACGCTGAAGGCGTATATGAAGGGGCCGGCTCCCCTTAGGCCATCGTCGTCTGTTGATAGTGAATGAGGAGCCGCCCCCTGTCGTACAATGCAGTTAAAAGGCAAAGGGTCTTGGTTTCTTCTAGTATAAGAATTCTTCTGAAAACAATAATAGTGATAAGCCCTGGACTACGATGTAGAACATCTAAACGTTCTTTTTTTTCTTAGATTTTGCATCTAAATATTTTATCAAATGCATAGAAATCTAAAGATAATAGAATCGTCTAACTCTCATTATCCAACGACATTTATTGGATGGATTAGTCAAGAAAAGAGTTCTATATGGCATTTATTGGAAGGAGGAGTCAAGAAACGAGTTAGTGGAAGTATGAGTCAAGAAACGAGTTCTACACGGCATTTATGGGATGGATAAGTAAAGAAACGAGTTCTAATGTTTTTTGTTTTGTTTTTTAGGAATCACTCTTATTAGCAAGTTAAATAGCAACAATCTAATAATAATGTGTTAGTTGAAAACTAAATGTATATTTGGTATAGTAATGATATTTTTAATAAAATGCATTGAATGGATCTTTATCAAAGAAACTATCAATGTGGATGTGGTTGTTCTTAATTACATATTTTTATTTTGGAATTGGAATGATGTGTCATATTTAATATTCTTTAATCACAAAAGTTTCTATAGTAAGCTAATTTTTAGACATTTTAGATAATTTGTAATTTTGTTAGTGTTTTTTTTTTTGCCGGAATTTGGTGTTGAAGAAATTGCTGAAATTGTAATTTTGGTTGCTAGAATTGTAACATCTTAAATTACCCTAAGTCTTATTGGTCATTTCAACAATTTTAACCCGAATTTGACCAGAAAACTCACTGCATTTTGGATTCAAATCATTTTGTATTTAGATGGATTGTTGCCAAATCGCATCCGTTTTTAATAACAATGTATATGAAACGATTATGTTTAATCCACGATTTCCATTAATTTTGCCTCTTGAAAAATCTCTAATGATAAAAAAGGAAGATAATAGTATTCGGCTTCCAACATTCCACGCGGTGGGCTTCCTGTATGTCTTTCCGGAATCGGAAAACACCGGAATAGTGAGTGAGAAATGATCGAATTCCAACTTAAACTTTGTCAAAGGATTTGAAGTCGTTGATCAGTAATTTAAATTAATTATAGTTAGTTGATTAGTAATTTAAAGTAATTAATTTTAATTTTTTTTTAAATAAAGTAATTAATTTTAAATGTTGGTTTTTTTAAATATTTTTTTCTCTTATTGCGATTTTTAAATATATTTTTTTAACTTTAGATTTATCAAATGCACAATAATACATTCAATTATCACAACTTAAATAAAATTGTAGTTAGTTGATTATTTAGTAAAATATAGATGATAAAGAGAAATTAGTTCAACTTTAAATACCTTAAATCAAATTTTGATGTATTAAGAATTATTTTATATAATTAAAAAATAAATTAATGCAGCATATGAATGTTTATGAAAAAGTTAAAGCATACTAATGATATGACTATGTTTTCTCTTAATTTCGAGGGTATAAGTCATTAAATTATTAATAGATTGTGTTTTTTTCTCAATTTCTAGCATGGCACATATTATTTTGAATCACTAATCACTATTCGAATATAAATTTCACATCATCACTTCCATTATAGAGTGGAAGCTCGACTACTCAAACATGACCAAATCTCCTATCCACTTTGCTCACATTTCAATAAACAAAATAACATTTAGTGATAATTTGTGAATGAGTGAATGCATGCATCAACTCAACTTTTCCCAGTCGATTCATCTTTTCCTCATTTATTATGTCCTCGACATTAATTTTTGGGTCGTGGACATTAAACCTGGCGCAATTTTGCAATTGGTTGTTTCGTAAGGGTTCAGTTCAATGTTCAAAAATGTATATTTGTGGGGGTTTATTTGGAAACAATATTTGGTGGGTGTTCATTGGTGTCGTGTGCCGTGACGCTTGCCTCGCTTCCTGTTTCCCAGGAGTCGGCGACGTCATGATGTCAGGGGGACTTAAATGGGGGTGGGTGTCGGTTTTTGTCTTCATTCTTGTCCGGAGGGCTGCGAGGGTTTTCTCTAGCCAAGGGTTTCTCTGGTTGAGGGTTTCTTTGGTCGAGCTTATGGTAGTGGTCGTTCTTCCAGTGTTTCCATTTTTCTTTTTTATGGTTTTGGTTGGTGGCGATAAGTTTGGGTTGTCCTGCCTGTTTAAATGTAGGTCTTGTGGATGGCTACCTCTTCGAAGACTGCATCGAGTTAGGTTTATAGTGGATGTGGCCTTTTGCTGTTGTGGGCTCACAGACTTGCTTGTTAGTTCTCAATTCGGTGTGCATGGGTTAAATATACCTCTAACAATTACTTTCTAATAACATTAAACTTTATTGAAATGATATGTGGACCTAATATATAAAAGAGGATTTGAAAAGAAATGGATGGATCTATTATTGAATGTCTAGACCATATCATGTGTGGATTTAAGATTGTATCTATGTATTGGGGTTTCTTATGGTTAGTTTAATCTGACATGGTTTAGAACTCAATATATTGAGTTTGCTTTGGAACATAAACATGTGATGCATGATCTATTATGATTTTATAATTTAATGGAAATGGATGGAAACGACTTGTTTCTTTGTGAGAAGAGTTTCTATAAATTCTCTTGGAAGGTACAACATGAATCATCACTCTACATTGATGAAAAGGGTAAAAAAAAATATCACCCACCACACAATGATGCTCATATGAATATCCATAATCCATGGAGAGCATATGTGGATTGCCAACCAATGATCTTATGTTATGATATCCACAAGCTCTGTCTCAATATTCCTATCGTCGTTTGCACTTAGAAGCAATTATAGAAGTTAGGCTTGCTTTCAAACAAAAAATTATACTGTCTACATAATCATACCTTTCTCTCATTTTACAACATATTGAAGTTCTTCTCGGCATTTTGTCAACGACCTATGAGGAGCCACCCCCCATGATACCAATAATAAATTAACCCTAAGTCATCTATTGATGGCCTATGAAGAGCCACCTCTGTCATGCCATTAATAAATTAACCTTGCGACTTGGTGGACCTGACATCCACAAAGAATTAATTTATGCCTTTCTCATTAATAATCGAGGTTGTGGAATCAACTATGTAGAAACCCTTTTTAGTTTCATCTCCCACTTGGTGCTAAATCATATGGCATACTTGGCTCACATAATACAAAGGAACGTTAGAGACAACAATTATAAATTCCAAATAACAAAGCTAACAGAGCGAGTACCACTTTCACCTCTCAATTTTACCATTTCCTTGTCTCTCTCTCCGAGGTTGTTTTGTATTCATTAGACCATAATTTCATTAAAAGCAATTAGACCATTAAATTAACAACCATAATTCAACAGGCATTATTTCCAACCACCTTCCTGTTATAACCAAACATGCTCTGTACATGAGCTTGTGGATATAGTTTACCAGCGCGGAGCCAAAAAGGAAGTAAAAAAGACAAACAAAGCCAGCAAGCGGCACTAATTTAAGCAATTTTGCATCCTCCAACTCCATATCCATAGCCCATTGCACTAGGTAACTTTTTGCAAAAGTCCTCGATGGAAGAATTTATTTTTTCATCGTTGCAAAACCTGCCTAGCATTGATCCTGAAGTCACCATTTGGTGCTTCAACAACCTCAGGATCAGACTCCTTAACAATGAGCATTCGGTACACTCATAAAACCACCTCTCTTGATAGACACCATAGCACGCATGAATCCCTCTCTTGCAGAATAAAAAGGTGGAAAATTGTTGTCATTGTCTGCGTTGTTTTACTTCTACATGTGTTTCTGAACATATGGCAATAACATATTACATGAATTTACAAGGATAGATTATGCATGTGTTGTGGGAAGATGGAAATAACATACTTAATTAACTTTTTTTATTATGGTATCAGAGGACGGGTAATTAAGTATCGGGACAGGTGGTCATAACATATTTTAAAAAAAATAAAAATTATTTGACCATTCTCATGAAAACCGATTGCAATTAGTTAATCAGGCATATGGGTCAATTCTCAAGGCCAAATTCAATTTTCTATGAGTTGGAATCTAACAGGTTTGTGAGAATTTGATTGTTAGTGTTACCATTTCTATCTTTTTATTGTAATAGTTAAATTATATAATAATTTTTAAATTGTATTGGTTGGTTAATTTTTAAAATTAAATAAATAGTAAAAACAAAATATTCCACTTTAAATGATATGTTATGGTTTCAATAGGTTAGGGTCAAAACTTGAAATCTATCCCTTATGGACCACAAACAGGCCAAGTCACTTAGAGAGTGATGATTGTCCCATTGAACACTAGGTTATGGTAGATTTTTGCCACATTCAGAAAGATAAATTATAATGCTTACTATAATGTCTATATGTTATAAAAAACCTTTTTAACCCTTAGATTTGTTATCTTTGATAAAAGGTGCTTCTCTTTCTAAAAGGAGAAGAAAGACAACATTTAAAAGTTGTAAAATTTATTTTAAAACTCCAAATAGAAGTTTTTCAACTATTTCTTTTTCTTATTTATTTATTCATGAAAGATATGTGTTTGTGTCTATGGTGAAGGTCTATGTTTACTTTTCTTATTTATTTATTCATGAGATGTATGTGTCTAGGGTGAAGGTCTATGTTTATATATAGGCGCCTCTAAGTAAAAGAATACAATCCGTTGATTAAATATAAATGGTGCACTTGGAGTGGTTTTGAAAATTGTGTACACACCTGAATCTATCCCACCTGAGTTTCCATCCTATGTTGTCATGGAATTTGATAAATACATTGGTCCTCCATGGGACCAATCTCAACCAAAGCACATACCAATTCCACCCATAATTTGAAGTAACAAGAAACAAACCCCCCTCAAGATGGCTTGGGCATTGACTATCCATAAATCCCAAGGATTGGCATTAACAAGGTCAACCATTGCCAATGGTAACAATGAAGGTCAATGATTAACCCTCAGAAAAATTCCACGTACTACAACGTTAGAAGGAATCTAAATTACATCATCATTCTCCTTTGAACACTATGCAAAGATGAAAGACACTTCATATGTCTCACTTCAAAAAAAGCAACAGACATACCTTCATTCTTTATCCCTTTCACTCTTAAAATTGCAATCCTCAATCCTTGCATTCCCTCTACTGAATGAAACTACCAATGTTGATTTCCTATATATTTAGAGTCAAACTTGATCACTACCTAGCCCTTTATTGTTTTACTCACATATGTATACCTTTTTGTATGACAAATTAATGTACCAATCATTTTACTTGCCATCGATTACATGAGTTTCTATTTATTGCTTATTAGTACTTGCAATAGAGTTTTCCTTTCAATTTCATCAACTAGTATCCCTACCATAAATTAGCTAGACTTTCTTTCAAACACATATAATTATATTGTCTACACACACATAATTTTTTTCTCATTTTACAACATATTGAAATTCTTCTCGACATTTCATTTCCCCGCTTTGGGTGTATGCTAGTTTTATTATTATTATTTATATATTTATAATAAGCTGATTTCTCCATTAAACTAAGTCACCTTGTCTTTTATTAGTTATCTATTTAAACACGCCACTTATTTCTTGCATGGCATTATCGTTTATTGTTTATTTGTCAAAGGAAAAGTCATATAATCCATAATTATTATTATAACTTTAAAGATTAAATTATACCAGACATCAAACATTTTGCATTTTTCACATACAAGTAATTTATGGTTTATTTAATTCTCTTCCCTTGTTTTATGGTTTAAATTAAGAGGGCATTTGTTTCAATTATTTTGTCATTGTGTTGGTTTTTTATTTAAATTAAAATATAATTATTGTTACACAAGTGTGAAGTCAATTAGAACAAAACAATTAAAGCAACATTATTAGATTAGAGATAGAATTTTCTTTGGAATATTTATGAATTAGTTAACAATTCTTTATGTTTTAATACACTACTCATGATCAATTTTTTTGGGGGCATTTTCAAAATTTTAAATCATTGACATTCATACAAAATTGTTGTCAACACGCACAAACATAAAAAAATTGGGGATTTTCAATTTTTTAAATAATTGCTATTTATACAAAATTGTTGTCAACACGCACGCACGAACATAGAGAAGTACTAAAAAAAGTTACAAAATTAATTTGATTTTTTTCTTATATCTTTATTATCCAAAAAAAAGCATCATAAAAGAAGACGAAGATGGTGCTGGCGACGAAAATCATCATAAAAGTATATATAAAACACAAAAAATATATAAAAATACATTAAAGTTTGATGATGATGACGACAACGACGATGCCAAAAAAAACATCATAAAAATATATAAAATTAAAAAAATACATCATAAAAAATGTATAAAACAAACAAATACATTAAAGTTTGATGATGATGCCGCCGCCGCCGACGACGACGAAATGGATTATTGATGATGGTGGTGGTGGTAGTGGTAGTGGTAGTGGTGGTTAAAGTCCACTAATGATGGTGGTGGTGGTGGTTAAAGTCCACTTAGATCAATTTTGGTCTATGTGATCTTAAGAAAGAAAAGTAAGGAGCTACTTGGTTTGGTTTAGAGTTTTATTTAGAATTTTATTTATATGCTCAAAATTAGTTGGAAGAAGGAAATAAAATCTTTGTTCATTTATAATCACCCACCACGCACTGATGCTCATATGAATATCCATAATCCATGGAGAGCATATGTGGATTGCCAACCAATGATCTTATGTTATGATATCCACAAGACTCTGTCTCAATATTCCTATCGTCATTTGCACTTAGAAGCAATTATAGAAGTTAGACTTACTTTCAAACAAAAAATTATACTGTCTACATACACATACCTTTCTCTCATTTTACAACATATTGAAGTTCTTCTCGGCATTCTGTCAACGACCTATGAGAAGCCACCCCCCATGATACCAATAATAAATTAACCCTAAGTCGTCTATTGATGGCCTATGAAGAGCCACCTCTGTCATGCCATTAATAACTTAACCTTGTGACTTGGTGGACCTGACATCCACAAATAATTAATTTATGACTTTCTCATTAATAATCGAGGTTGCGGAATCAACTATGTGGAAACCCTTTTTAGTTTCATCTCCCACTTGGTGCTAAATCATATGGCATACTTGGCTCACATAATACAAAGGAACGTTAGAGACAACAATTATAAATTCCAAATAACAAAGCTAACAGAGTGAGTACCACTTTCACCTCTCAATTTTATCGTTTCCTTGTCTCTCTGTCCGAGCTTGTTTTGTCTTCATTAGACCATAATGTCATTAAGCAATCAGACCATTAGATTAACAACCATAATTCAACAGGCATTATTTCCAACCACCTTCCTGTTATAACCGAACATGCTCTGTACATGAGCTTGTGGATATAGTTTACCCGCGCGGAGCCAGAAAGGAAGTAACAAAGACAAACAAAGCCAGCCAGCGGCACTAATTTAAGCAGTTTCGCATCCTCCAACTCCATATCCATAGCCCATTGCACTAGGTAACTTTTTGCAAAAGTCCTCGATGGAAGAATTTCTTTTTGCATCGTTGCAAAACCTGCCTAGCATTGATCCTCAAGTCACCATTTGGTGCTTCAACAACCTCAGGATCATAATCCTTAACAATGAGCATTCGGTACACTCATAAAACCACCTCTCTCGACAGACACCATAGTATGCACGAATCCCTCTCTCCCAGAATAAAAAGGTGGAAAATTATTGTCGTTGTCTGTGTTGTTTTACTTATGCATGTGTTTCTGAACATATGGCAATAACATATTACATGAATTTACAAGGATAGATTATGCATGTGTTGTGGGAAGATGGAAATAACATACTTAATTAACTTTTTTTATTATGGTATCAGAGGACGGGTAATTAAGTATCGGGACAAGTGGTAATAACATATTAAAAAATATATATATATATTTGACCATTCTCATGAAAACCGGTTGCAATTAGTTAATCAGGCATATGGGTCAATTCTCAAGGCCGGATTCAATTTTCTATGAGTTGGAATCTAACAGGTTTGTGAGAATTTGATTGTTAGTGTTACCATTGCTATCTTTTTATTGTAATAGTTAAATTATATAATAATTTTTAAATTGTATTGGTTGGTTAATTTTTAAAATTAAATAAATAGTAAAAACAAAACATTCCACTTTAAATGATATGTTATGGTTTTAATAGGTTAGGGTCAAAACTTGAAATCTATACCTTATGGACCACAAACAGGCCAAGTCACTTAGAGAGTGATGGTTGTCCCATTGAACACTAGGTTATGGTAGATTTTTGCCACATTCAGAAAGATAAATTATAATGCTTACTATAATGTCTATATGTTATAAAAAACCTTTTTAACCCTTAGATTTATGTATCTTTTATAAAAGGTACTTCTCTTTCTAAAAGGAGAAGAAAGACAACATTTAAAAGTTGTAAAATTTATTTTAAAACTCCAAATACAAGTTATTCAACTATTTCTTTTTTATTTTATTTTTTTATTCATGAAAGATATGTGTTTGTTTCTACGGTGAAGGTCTATGTTTACTTTTCTTATTTATTTATTCATGAGATGTATGTGTCTAGGGTGAAGGTCTATGTTTATATATAGGTGCCTCTAAGTAAAAGAATACAATCCGTTGATTAAATATAAATTAATATAAATGGTGCACTTGGAGTGGTTTTGAAAATTGTGTACACACTTGAATCTATCCCACCTAAGTTTCCATCCTATGTTGTCATGGAATTTGATAAATACATTGGTCGTCCATGGGACCAATTTCAACCAAAGCACATACCAATTCCACCCATAATTTGAAGTAACGAGAAACAAACCCCCCTCAAGATGGCTTGGGCATTGACTATCCATAAATCCCAAGGATTGGCATTAACAAGGTCAACCATTTCCAATGGTAACAATGAAGGTCAATGATTAACCCTGAGAAAAATTCCACGTACTACAACGTTAGAAGGAATCTAAATTACATCATCGTTCTCCTTTGAACACTATGCAAAGATGAAAGACACTTCATATGTCTCACTTCAAAAAAAGCAAGAGACATACCTTCATTTTCTATCCCTTTCACTCTTAAAATTGCAATCCTCAATACTTACATTCCCTCTACCGAATGAAACTACCGATGTTGATTTCCTATATATTTAGAGTCAAACTTGATCACTACCTAGCCCTTTATTGTTTTACTCACATATGTATACCTTTTTGTATGACAAATTAATGTACCAATCATTTTACTTGCCATCGATTACATGAGTTTCTATTTATTGCTTATTAGTACTTGCAATAGAGTTTTCCTTTCAATTTCATCAACTGGTATCCCTACCATAAATTAGCTAGACTTTCTTTCAAACACATATAATTATATTGTCTACGTACACACAATTTTTTCTCATTTTACAACATATTGAAATTCTTCTCGACGTTTCATTTCCCCCGCTTTGAATGTATGCTAGTTTTATTATTATTATTTATATATTTATGATAAGTTGATTTCTCCATTAAACTAAGTCACCTTGTCTTTTATTAGTTATCTATTTAAACACGCCACTTATTTCTTGCATGGCATTATCGTTTATTGTTTATTTGTCAAAGGAAAAGTCATATAATCCATAATTATTATTATAACTTTAAAGATTAAATTATACCAGACATAAAACATTTTGCATTTTTCACATACAAGTAATTTATGGTTTATTTAATTCTCTTCCCTTGTTTTATGGTTTAAATTAAGAGGGCATTTGTTTCGATTCTTTTGTCATTGTGTTGGTTTTTTATTTAAATTAAAATATAATTATTGTTACACAAGTGTGAAGTCAATTAGAACAAAACAATTAAGGCAACATTATTAGATTAGAGATAAAACTTTCTTTGGAATATTTATGAATTAGTTAACAATTCTTTATGTTCTAATACACTACTCATGATCAATTATTTTGGGGGGCATTTTCAAAATTTTAAATTATTGATATTCATATAAAATTGTTATCAACACGCACAAACATAAAAAAAAATTGGGGATTTTCAATTTTTTAAATAATTGCCATTCATACAAAATTATTGCCAACACGCACGCACGAACATAGAGAAGTACTAAAAGAAAGTTACAAAATTAATTTGATTTTTTTCTTATATCTTTATTATCCAAAAAAAACCATCATAAAAGAAGACGAAGATGGCGCTAGCGATGAAAATCATCATAAAAATATATATAAAACACAAAAAATATATCAAAATACATAAAAGTTTGATGATGATGATGACAACGATGATGCCAAAAAAAAACATCATAAAAATATATAAAATTAAAAAAAAACATCATAAAAAATGTATAAAACAAAAAAATACATTAAAGTTTGATGATGATGCCAGCGGCGGCAACGACGACGAAATGGATTATTGATGATGATGGTGGTGGTAGTGGTAGTGGTAGTGGTGGTTAAAGTCCACTGATGATGGTGGTGGTGGTGGTGGTTAAAGTCCACTTAGATCAGTTTTGGTCTATGTGATCTTAAGAAAGAAAAGTAAGGAGCTACTTGGTTTTCTTTAGAGTTTTATTTATATACTCAAAATTAGTTGGAAGGAAGGAGGAAATAAAATCTTTGTTTAAATTGTTATTTTTTATCATTCAAATTTCATTTTTGATTTAAAAAAACCCATATCATGCAATTTGAACAACATATAGATACAATTCTAATTGGATTTCCACAAAAAATAATTAGAAAAAATGATTTAAAAATTTGTTCAAATCATCTAAAGTTTAGACTACTCTTATAATTTTAATGAAAGTGCAAGAGGAAGCTTTTCTATCAACTTATTTTGATTTACATACTAGAGTAGATTATTTATAAAAACAAAAAAATCATTATAACATTTAACAAGGGAAATAGTTGTAAAGCAGCTAGTCCCTGCTTTAAACTTAGGTTTATAATTGAGATATAATATATGTTTATTGAAAAAGAAAATATTTATGATATGTTTATTTGTTATTGGAATTTTTTGTAAAAAGAATTAATAAAAGTTAATTTGTATTTTTGGTTTTAAAGGAATTAGTCATTTAGCATGTACAAGATAGGTTGTATTTTTTTTTATTAAAATTATATTTCATATCTAATATATAATTTTTAGTTTATATGAGTGTTTTTTTAAATAATTAATATATATATTATTCATAATTAAATAATATTATTATGTGTACTACTAGATGTTGCTATGATGCATTGGTATTTGTAAAATAATTAGTATATGTACTATCTATGTTTATGTGTCAATTTGAGAATTTTTTTTAAACAAAAGATTTTTTAAATATTTTTTTAAAATTAATTGTCACCTCCAACCATGAGTATTTTGTCAAATCAAGCCTTAGAACCAATGCAAAAATAGTCTTTTCTAATTTCAAAAATTAAAAAACATTTTATTATTTTTAAAAAAGTAAAATTAATAATTATTTTTTACATAACATTGTAAAATAACTATTAAATTGAAAAAATTAATAAAAAGTTAATTTAGTTTTGACAATGAACCCATTATTATAATCTCTGCCTTGGTAGGGACTAACAAGAAAGTATATTAATAAAAAATAAAAACAAAAATATAATTTTAATTATTTTTCGTTATTTATAAACTTTAAAAAAAAAAAATTTAAATTTTATGTCATCGCATCAGACTTCTTAATTAAAAAGAATGAATAACCAATCATCATTAATCTGTCATTTTACCTTTAGATCAAAGCTATCCATATGTCAATCAACACTTTTTTAAAATTTGATGGATTTTTTAATTTAAAAGAATGAATAACCAATCATCATTAACCCGTCATTTTACCTTTAGATCAAAGCTATCCATATGTCAATCAACACTTTCTTGCTATCCATATGTCAATCAACACTTTCTTAAATTTTGATAGACTTTTTTCTCCACCCATTATATTTTTTTATGCATAGAACTACATGGAAGACAATTAATCTTCTCAAAGATAATGTGGGGGCTATTGTAATTGTTGGGGATCTCTGGAACCAAAATGGAACAAGATTTTTTTTCATTTATGGAGATTATGAACTAAAGAGTGCAAGACACAATGCTAATGTTAGATGGTGTTGGTTTCTTCTCTAATTAATATTGCAATATCAAAATAATATATAATATATCAAAATTAAACGATTTTTTTGTATTTTTATTACATATAGAGATTTGATTGGATGGTTGAGAGGATTAGTTGTTATCTTCCCCACCCAAATTTTAAATCTTATTAAAGAAATATTATGACCTCATATAGCTTGATTCTTCAAAATACCAAGAATGTACACTCTTCCATAGATATAGCTAATAACATTGGTAAATGGCGTTGAAAAGAAAAGAAATCTAATTATCTTGAATTTTATATCTATTTATATATTTGAGTTCAATTACAATGAGAAGATGATAGCCATATTTTATTGCCTGACAAGTCATAATATTAATTAGTCGCTTGAGTGTTCATTGCATCCAAACTAGCAAGCAAGATCATTAACCATTACACTGGTATGCTTTCCTCAACCATGGTGGTGGGTTTGCAAAAAGTTCGTCATTGCGTCGAATAGGCGCATTCTACAACCGAGTAGGGGGGAAGATGTGTAACTCCTTTTGTGATCATCCTATAGCTCACATGTGTCCTTTATAAAAATAATAAAATATTAAAAAAAAAAACATGTTGGCTCAAATTAGATTTAAAATATTTAAAACGACATATATATAAAACTACACAAATTAGATAAATTAAAACCATAAACATTGCATTACACTCTTCCTCAACATTTACAATTTAAAAAGAAGTTTACATCACTGAAAGATTTGATCTCTCTCAACACTTGGTAGATCTCCTTTTAAGATGAATCTATACTAGTTTATTCCAATTTATCCTATGTATCTAAAATCTTGAATTTTATTTATTTTGAAAATTCAATTCATGTAAATAGAAACCTTGACATAAGGTGATGGTAGTGGGTTTGACTCTCCAATGTTTTCTTAGCCATCTCCGAGTGTTGGCTTTCTTGCTTGGTCGTCCATTACGTCCAACTCAAATGAAAAATATAACTTATACCGTAAATTGAGCTAATTCATAGTATAAGGGGGAATATACATATATATAGCTCATGAATCATGGAGTATTTCCAACACTAAATCTGTCGTTTCTTTGGAATCCCGAAGGCGTATTCAATTCTTGTCCTATCTTATGTCATCACATGTTTGACAGTTATTTTATTTAGAATATTAACTCTCATGTTTTCGGACTTTTCTTTATTTTCGGATATTGAGCAATAGTGGAATTACACAGCAAAATTGTCTATTTTTTTCAATGAAAAAAAATATATTTTTGTTATTTTAAATAGAAATTAAAAATTACATAAATATATTGAGAGAGTCCATCCTAACAAATAGGAGTATTGACCGTGCTTTGCAAGCAATGCATACAATAAGTGTTTTGCAAGTAATGCACATAACAAATAAAACAAAACCAGGCATAGCTGTAACAAACAACATCACTAAACCGAACCTCGAAAACTAAATGACATAAAAAAAGGACATAATTCTGGAAGAATAAGTTCCCCAAGTTCCCGATCCACCTCATTCTTCTCAATGGAGAATGCAAAATTGTCTCATTGTGAAAGGGTTATAGATAAAAAAAAATTATCACTTCTTTATCAATTACTAATTCATTGCTAGTAAGTTGCTTCAGTGTGTGTTTGTTGGTGTAACTTGTTTTATTTTTTAAGTTTTAATTATGGTATTTATAATTCTTAATATGTGAATTTTATGCATTTTTATATTTTTTGACTTTTTAATTTATGCCAATAGTATTTTTACTATGTTTTTTAATGATTTTTATTATTATTGAAAATTATAATTATTAAATCAAAAGAATATTAAAAAATGAAATAAAAGTTTTATGGTATTGGTGGACTGAATTACTATAAAACTAAAAATAAAGATGCTATCATTCTCTATTTTTTATTATTTTTTTATTAGGATACGTATGATTAACATTCTGTGATGCCCCATTATTTAAAAAAATAATCAGTAAAGGAAAAACATTTTTTTTAATATTAGTACTTTTATTTGCAAATAGTTATATAATAAAAAATAATAATGAGTTTTAAGAATCCTTGTTTTGTGGTTTTCATCTAATGAAGTGGTATCTAATATATAATCTTTAAAATAATAAAATAAATAGTGTTTTTCTTATTGAAGATTCTTATTTAATATATATCCAAGAAGAATGAGTTTATGATAATAAAAAAAGCCTTCAAACACAGAGGAATTTTTCTTTAATTATTTTTACAATTACTTGAAAGTTTTTGTTTATATATTTTATGTTTTTGGAATTACCAATAGCCTTTATCCTTTTTCATATATATCTTTGTTCACAAAGTTTATATGAACAATAAAATTAAATAAACTATTTTAATTTACAAAGTATAATTGAATATAATTGTTTATTATTTAGTTCACAAGGTTTATATGAAAAATAAAATTAAATAAACTATTTTAATTTACAAAGTATAATTGTTTATTATTTAGTTTAGTTATTGTTTAATTAATTTAACTAATCCATCAAAAACAACCTTATTATATCTTTTTTTTATGATGTTTGCTTATTTTATTTAATTAAACAAGATACCTTATTTGTGATTTTTACTTATTTTGTATTTGGAATTACCAATAGCATTTATCATTTTTCATATTTATCTTTGTTCACAATAAAGTTAAATAAACCATTTTAATTTAGAAATCATAATTAAATATAATTATTTATAATTTAGTTTACTTATTGTTTGATTAATTTAATTAATCCATCAAAACAACCTCATTTCTTTAGTTATATCTTAAAAACAACCTTATTATATCTTTTTTTATGATGTTTGCTTATTTTATTTAATTAAACAAAATGTGATTTTTCCTTTTTTTTATTTGGAATTACCAATAGCATTTATCATTTTTCATATATATATCTTTATTCACAATAAAGTTAAATAAACCATTTTAATTTACAAAGCATAATTAAATACAATGATTTATAATTTAGTTTACTTATTGTTTGATTAATTTAATTAATCCATCAAAACAATCTCATTTCTTTAGTTATATCTGTTTTATGATGTTTGCTCATTTCTTTAGTTATATCTGTTTTATGATATTTGCTTATTTAATATAATTAAACAAAATACTTCATTTATGATTTTTACTTATTTTTTATTTGGAATTACCATAGCCCTTTATCCTTTTTCATATATATCTTTGTTCAAAGGTTTATATGAACAATAAAGTTAAATAAACCATTTTAATTTAGAGAGCATAATTGAATATAATTGTTTATGATTTAGTTTAGTTATTGTTTGATTAATTTAACTAATCCATCAAAACAACCTCATTTCTTTAGTTATATCTTGTTTACGATGTTTGCTTATTTTATTTAATTAAACAAAATAACTTGTTTGTGATTTTTATTTATTTTTTATTAATTGAACAAAATAACTCAACTTTTTTAATTATAATTATATTTAATAAAGGTAGTTGGTATTTTTCAACTAGTTAAAAGTAATCTCAAATTAAAGGTTTGAATGGACTCTGAAATCAATTTTCTTTCTAAGATGATCGAAAATATGAGAATGCTAACAGGTTTGGGTAAAAGAAAAGTTGCAGAAACATATTGAGATCAACATATATTTGTTATTTATTATATGCATGCTAGACTTTTTATTCTATTCACAATTTTTAACATTGTTACTTTAATACTATTTACCTTATTCCTCGTGTACGTTGAAATAGCATTATTGATATTACTCTCTAGATTATAAATGATAGTAAGTTTGAAGAGTATAATTTTTTGTTTTATACAACATTTTTTATGACTAGAGAATTTTGTTGTGGTTGTACATGACTAGAACCAACCTAGATCCATATTAACCCCAAATTAAAAAGGATCAAATCCCTTGAAGTTCAAACCCGTACTTGAGTTTTTGCATTTTAAGAAAAATTTACATCTCAAAGAATTTGATCCCTCTAAATTACCATTAAATTGACATGTCATTCAATAATTAAACATACCTCCTCTTTATATACTCTATATATACCTTATGTAACCAACTTAGTTTTTCTTCTTACATAATGTAACCAACTTAGTTTTCTTCATTGATTGAATAAAATGAGATTCTCATTTTAAATGAGAAATCCAACCATATTTGTTTACGCAAGTTTTCATACAAATATAACTAAATATCTAGACTAAAAAATAATATTGAATGCTATTCTACATGGTATTTATATGTTGTCCATCATATACGCATGATAGAAGAATATATAAAAGAGAAATCTTAACTAAACCTCTTATTTTACATAAGGATAACAATGATAAAAGGGTAAATCCATGAAGATGGGTAACACTTTTTGACCAAAAATGATGGTGAAAATTTGATTTTTACTCATTTATTAAATCGAAGCCCTCAAAACTCATATATGCCTTGTGAATTTCGACACACAACAAACAAACAAATTGTAGGGAACTATGTTATCTTTACACCTATTATTATTATTTTTAATAAAAATATTATTTAATATGTCAAAATTGCATTTAATGATAGGTTTTTTCTTGTAAATTTTAGGAAAAGTTAACAAGTGGTTCGTGTGCACGTAAAATAATTTATTGATAAATGTATAATTTTTGAAATAATATATATGAACATAATCTACACAAAATGCACTCAGGAGAGCATTTTTTTTTAATTTATGTTAGAAAATTATATTTTCTATTAATTTTCGAAACTATCCGTTGAAATTTTTAATCGCATTTTGTACATGTGTGTGCACATAAAAAAAAAATTTACTGTTACAAAAACCGAAAGGAAAAATACCCTTTTGAAGAGTATGTGTTGGTTTGGGGCATATATATTTTTTGAAAATTTTTTGTTGTGTGGTTTTAATATTATTGGTTTTTCTTTGTGTTGATACAAGTTCTGGACATGGTTTTGTAAGTGTAAGTTTAAAAATTAAATAAAAAAAAATATCATATGAACTCAAAAACTCATAAATTATATCCCAATGGATAGACGATTCGTTGATGAATCTATTGGTATAAAGTATGCCACCTAAGGTGCATCCTAGGAGAGAGTTCAGGCAGGGTAGAGAGGGAAGTAAAATTAAAATTGTAGAAAAGAGGGCTAAAAGCTTGCTTTGAAATCCCTCGATTGAGCTATTAGCTCGATTGAGGTGTTAAAAACCCATGATCGAGGTTTTGGGTGGATTTTTAAATACCTCAATCGAGTGTTTAAGTGTGGTTAAACCGAAAGCTCGATTAAGCTCTTTTGAAATAAAAATGTGAAAAAAGCATGCAGGTTATTTTGTGTGAAGGAGCTTGATCAAGCATCTCAAATGGGGTGACTGATAGTAGAAGTGATGACATTAATGGAAATAGGAAAATGGTGGATTCCCAGGATGGGCCAAATGGAGAGGTGGCAACGGAACGGACATCGGTGGTTGTGTGGCATTAATCTTCCTCCATCCCCGAGAGTAGACATGACCAGCCCACACATGCTAATTCATTACGCATTCAAGATTGTTCTTGCTCCTTGCACTCGGTCTAATATGGCACAAGCAGAAGGCCAAGAACACATTTTGTCCTGCTCTGCCTCTTGTGTTTTGTGCTCCAACTCTGGTGCTCTATGCTTCAGTGGATTTCTGGCATTACAACATGCTCATAATAATATCTCACGGGCACTTGGTGGGAGGGGGAATTGCAATGGAATTGGCACTATGACTCGAGAGAGGCATTGGGATCCTAGCAGGAGAGGTCATGGTCACCATGCACGCTCACAAGATACCAATGGAGCCGACATTGCCCGCTACCTTTCTACGATGACATACAGGTTGTTCGTTCTCCTAAATGATATCAAGGAGATGGAGGAGGACATGCAATATCAGATTCTAGAGATTCATGACAAGGTATAGACTATTATAGAATGGTGTGCTGATATTGTTGAACTCTTCCACCTACCTTCACCATTGCTCGTCACCATTGGGGAGTGTGGTGTAATCCACTACGGACTAGAAGAGTAAACCAAGAACGACCCATGCTTTGTGGATGATAATGATCAAGTGAATAATATCCCGATGGTTAAAGAAGAAGACCAAATTGTGATAGAGGCTAACCTAGTGAAGACAAACGATATTCAACAGGATAACACCAGTGGCATCAAGCGTGAATCCCCGAGCAACGATGTGGGTGCATGCGAGCCTTGGGTGGCCAAGCGACGAAGGAACTACGACCCTGTCAAGTAGTGTTCCTTTTCTTTTAGCTTTTTGGTCAATTTTGGAATAGTTAGATGAAAATATTTTTTATTATTGCAGACTGTATGTATGCATTTTTTGTCACTTGGATATTTAGTAGACTCAGAGCCTATCAATCATGTACTTTGTCCTCAATAGAGGCTACTAGTTTTGTTTTTATGTCTCAAGACTTTGTATCTGGGTTATTTTCTCTTCCTGGGAAGCCTTATGACTTTAAATCTAGGTTGTTTTCTCTTGATGAGAAGCCCAACTGGACTGTATTCCTATGTAAACATTAACTGTGATGTAATGTAAGTACTAAATTACAAAAAAAGGAGCTTGATCAATCTTAAAAGCTCGATCTATATTTTCTTAACCCTCGATCTAGCTTTTGAAAGCTCGATCTATCTTTTAAAAAAGCTAGATCTAGCTTTTTTAAAATCAAGCTTTCAAAAGCTAGATCGATCTTTTTTTAAAGCTAGATCGAGATTTGTTTAAAGCTAGATCGAGCTTTTAAAATCTAGATCGATATTTTTTTAAAGCTAGATCGAGTTTTTTTAAAGCTAGATCGAGCTTTCAAAATCTAGATTGAGGGTTAAGAAAACCCTCGATTGAGCTATCTAGCTCAATCGAGAGTTTTTTCAACCCTCGATTGAGCTTCTAAAAATAGCTCAATCGAGCACTTTATTAAACCTTCGATCGAGCTTTCAAAATCTCGATCGAGGGCTTAACAAAAGCTCAGTCGAGCTCATTTTTCACTATTCACATGCCCTCTGCTTGCCAAAAAGTGTTACCCATCTTCATGGAACACCCAAAATTGATAAAAATGCTTCGCATTAAATCAAATAAACTTCAAATTTATAATTCTTAAAATTGGTTTTAAGACATAAAAAATTATTTTTATTCAAATAAATTACAAAATATTTAAGACTAGATATTTAATATAAAATCATCTTTACGTGGCAAATAAATTGTAGTTAGTCACTCGTACCTTTATATAGATAAGCGAAGAGATACTCTAGACTAAGGGTCGTTGATATATCTATATCTATATATATAGATATATAATTTAACCACGCTTGTCCTTGAGAGATAAGCAAAGAGCTGTTTAGAAATTTTTCATATTTGAGATGGATAATATTACAAGCTTATGAATTGTTGATTTTTTGTTTTTTATAAGATATTTGATGAGATTGTACATAAATTGGATGCAACATTCAAATTTGAACCCTTCCCAGCCCTTCCAAAGGGTTCTATCCCTTCCTAGAACTGTACAGTTAAAATTGCCCTTCAAAAAAAAATGTAAAATATGAATTTACCCTTCTAATTAAGGACATGATTTATATCAACATTTCAAAAGGAAGGAAACATTTGAAATTACCCATCCATATAAATTTCAATTTCTATGTTGAAATTCCTATGCTATAAAATTTGACTCATTATTCAAAATATTGGAAATATCATAAATCATAATCACTCACTCACTCATGTCACACACTCACTGCTCAATTGTGCAAGATGACAAGTGATTACCGACAAGTACAAGGCATTGGAAACCAGGATTTGACTTTGACTCATGAGTCACTTTGGGATGAGATCTAAGGTGTGACAATGTGTCAACAACTACGGATTTTACAAAAGAGAACCACTACTAGTCTACTACTAGGCCCAAATGAGCCCAAAACTTTGTGCCTACTACCTATGTGAACTTGCCTACCAATGTCCACTCGCTTTTCATCAAAATGAATTTCAAATGGCTGGTTTGATGAGTCCTCCTCTACAAGACTTCATTTCTTGCATGAATGTCACTGACTCATGGAAACTATTAAAAAACTCTCAGTGGCATGCAACTACAAATTATGGCATGCAGCTACACAAACCGTGCAGAGGTCAATTTATGCATTGATATAGAGAGTTGGAACTAGGCACACGATATGGAGAAACAATGAGTTAGAAAAAACTAATTGGATCAAAGCACCACAATGTTTATTAATCAAAAAATTTTAAAAATAACAATTTTTGGCTCAGGAATAGTTTTCAATTTGATGGGTGGCATGATCATGATGTAATATCCCTCCATCCTTCAAAACATATGTGATTTATCACCATATTTGTCCTCAACGTTTGCCACCAAAACACATATAAAAATTACCTATCTTTACATACTCTTCTCTTTAAATCCTCATCTCGTAGTGATAACTAAGGATTATTATCCATGCACATCCTCACCTTAGAATATCAATTGGATCAAGGCACAGAGACAACCATAGAATATCAAATGTGTAAAGATGCAAAGAGTAAGAGACAACTATAAGTAAGTCTTATATTAAATTTACCATATAAGTCTTTAATTGACACTATCAACTGATATTTGACACGTTGGATTGATGTGATCTTCTTATCACTCCTTGCCAATGTGATTGTAAGGCACTATTTGAAGGTGAAGTCCATAATTGTAAGTCTTATTCCTCATTCTCATGCCTTCTGGTAAGACAATAAGGAGGGTATTTGCATGCATCAACATTGAAAACGGTTTCGACATAGAGGTAGATACATTAATTCTTTTCAATAAATAACTTAAATTTCATGTCAATGATTGCGAATTCACTGAATCGTGGATTGGTACAAAACACATCAAATTTTAGAGCTTCAAGCTCTTAATTACTTCCATCTAGAATTTTCTCAAATCAATCTATTAACAACCTTCTTTTGGTGTTCCTGTTCAATTTAAAAGGCAGATTGTTGCAAGGCTCCAGTTGACTTAGGATTGATTCAATTTCCCCTCCATCACATACATGTATGATGTCATGATAAGTGTTGAACTACAAAATTTGATGCCCCGACCCCTATGATGCTAGTGTTGCTAACTTGCTTGGTATGTAGGATTTTTTTGAATGTTTTCTTAGTTATGTATTATTTTTTACTAGGCACCCAATGCCCATCATTCTTAGATCCTTGAGGCTTGAATAGCTACCCTCAGTCTAGTTTGAATTAATTGTTTGGTTGGTTTTATATGTATTTGTTGGTTGTAGGTTTATTATAGCTTCGTTTTGCTTAGTGGCTTCCTTTTCTACATAGTTAACAATAAGTAATTTTTTCATGGTTGTAGTTTTATTTTAATACTATATCTAGTTACTGCGAAATTATATGTCACAGCAGATCTAAGGGCTAAGTATACCTCACAAAGAAAGAATGAGCAGAAAATTTGAATAAGAGTGAAAACTGCAGTAAAAAAGAGAAGAAAAATAATTATGCAACAGAACTCAGATAGGAGCAGAATAATGTCACATGATCCAATAATAAATATAATAAACAATGATGATCCAATGGAGAGAATTTGAATCACACAGAATAATTCGAACCTCATTTGGTCTAGCATAGGGATTATCACCACTAGAGTGCTCTGGAAGACTCAAACTCAAATGAACTGAACCTAAACTCAGCTAACTGAAGACATAATCAGTTAACTAACTAAGGAGGGCTCAATAGTGAGTCTGTTATGCATGCCAGTCAGAAAAGGGCACATGAGGCCACAATCAGTGACATTCGAAGATCTAATCCCCCACAAGAGTCACCTAACTTAGGTGGAGTGCACTGGAACACTCAGTCGGTTCCTATAAAATAGGGAACTGACTGAAGTGGTCCTAAAATGATGCATGCAGGGATCAGAAGGTGGTAGATGGATCCTGGATGACATCTCCACACCACTAGGGGGGAAATGACATCATCAACAACTAGGAAAAATAAATAATGCTAGGTAGGAAAAGGATGGAGTATTGAAATATCCTAACACCCCCTCTTAATCCATACTTTTGCACCATGGACCCTAGTTACTAAGACCAAAGGTCACCCATACAACCAAATAAATAATAAAAAAGAAATGTCCATGAACCAAGGAAATGGGGAAAAACCTCATGGGAAAAATACCCCCCCTAAAAAAGAACAACAGTAGGGAAATCAAAGAAACTTCATACTAAGAAGAGAAGGAAAAAAAATTCCTTAGTGAAATCCTTTGCAAAAATATTGGCAAGCTGGTCCTCTATAGGATAGCAATGCAGGTGTTGGATTTGGATCTGGATCTAGATCTGCTCCTCTGATGTACCTCCCACTGTGTAGAAGTTGTATTTTCCAAAACAAGTCTTTCAAGACCCTTCTTGCTACTGGATCGAATAGCTCATTGTGGTCCAAATCATGAACCTTTGAGTACCTTTTGTCAGACAATCGAGATTTGCACTTTGTTGTAGATCCCCCATGGAAAGTCTCCTCAAGAGATTGTGGATCAAACCCCACCATCATGTAGCACCTCTCTGAGAGAAGTGGATCTGCATGACATAGTGCAAGTTTTGCATGATACTGATATCTGGTGGTTCTATGGTCAGATGGATCCCCAACTGTGTTCCCAGCAGCTACAAGGACTTTGTGAGCCCATATTGGCCTTGGCCATGGATTGGGAGCATGTGTTGGATCTGGATCTGAATTTGAGCCCATATTGGCCTTGGCCATGGATTGGGAGCATGTGTTGGATCTGGATCTGAATTTGAGCCCATATTGGCCTTGGCCATGGATTGGGAGCATGTGTTGGATCTGGATCTGAATTTGAATCTCCTTGAACTTTATTCTCAACATCAAGATCTGATCCTCATCTTCATTAGAAGAGATATATATCACTCTAATCTTCATCATATTCCGATGGGGTATACAGAGAGTATGGAAAATAATGTGAGAATTCATATGCCTTGGAGGCATGGTTTGCAAACCCTTTCACTATAATCTTCCCAATAGAGATCTCTGCAATCTTAACTGTGTCAGGACCAAAGAACACTTTCTTCAGTGAACCTATGTGAGTCATCTGATATACTGACAACAAATTTGTTGACAAAGAAGACACAAATAGAACATTTTTTAACTTCCCATGATCCATTTATATTGTGCCCTTTCGTTCAGCAGAGATCTGAGAGTTGTCTCCCATGTGAATAACCGAACCATCTTTGATATCTAAAGAAGAAAATGATTCTCTGGAGGTAACCATATGGTTGGAGGCTCCTGAAGCTATGAGGAGGGATTGTGATTTTGAAAATCCAGCCTTCAGTGCATGACATCTCTCATGACCATCAGACTCACTTCTAGAATCAGTCTCTCTTGCACCTTTTGGGAGGGCAATGTTATGATGTTCAAGAAGCTTGGTCATCTTAGCTATCTTCTTCTGCATGCAAGATCTCTCTAGGTGGTTTCCTTTCTTGCAATAGGAACACTTGGATCTCTCAAATCCCTTATGTTTGTCCTTCTTAAAGATGGAGGTTCCTTCTGATGGACTTGAATTGGAATTTTGCTTGGGTTTAGATGGCCTCTTATCCTTTCCCTTGTGCTTCCCCTTCCCATTCGCATTTTTTGCTTCTCCAACCATAAGAGCTTGATCTTTCGAAGCCTTCAAGGTGCCCATCTGGATCAACTTATATTTTTCTTGGATGAGAGATTCAGTGAAAACATCTAAGGAGGGAATCTTCCAACTAGGGATTAACATTTTCCCGGAATGGAAGGTAGAGACAAATATGGAGAACTCAAGACCTAGCTTTCTCATAATGGATAGCACCATATGCTCATCCTTCTTCTCAATGCCACACAGCTTGCATTGCATAACCAAATATTTGAACTTTGAAAAGAATTATTGAATGGTCTCGAAACTGCTCAGTTGTAGAGCAATCAATTCATTTTCCAGAATATTGCCTCTTAGCTCATCTTGTTTTCCGAAGAGGGTCTCTAACTTCAATCATAAATATCTTGGAGTCTTCATACTTCGATGTGGAAGAGTAGATATCTAGAAATATGAATACATATGAAACCAAATGCTTCATCCAATATATTCAAATACTTGGTTTTCTCCATAGCTAATGTTGGTTGGGTATGCTTCCCCATTGTTACCATGTACAGTGATTTGTTGCACAATACCATATGCATATCAGCCCTCCAATCAAGGTAATTGAAGGGTGTCAGGATCCTGGGAGAGAGAGGAGATTTGGAATTGTCGATTACAACTGTTGGAGCAAATACAAGGTGAAAACTGTTGCTTCTACAACAAAATTGTTGTAACTGCAGAAAACTGCTGCAACACTCAAAAAATTTGAATAACCTACAAAAAAATATCAATAATGGAGGTAGACTACTATTGAGCACTACTTTAGGATAGTAGGCACTTTTATCCGGATCCTTCACACCTGGCTAGACCTCATTGGATTTCTCCAATGAATTCAATGCAATGGAACCAGGATTTGTTGTGGAAATCTAGAGGCTTCTGGTCCACTACCGAAAGTAGCTACTCAACATATTCGCTCAATGGCTTTGATAAGATGTGAAATGTCACAGCGGTGAAAAAATGAAGATGGGTGTCTATTTTGGGGGGTCTCGTGAGAAAATAATTCTGGTTTTTTCATGTTTTTCAACTTCGGGCGAACAAAAGTGATATTTTTGTTTAAAATTTCACTTTGCCGTAAAAGGAAAACTTTTGTAGAATTATGTTAGCTTTCTACTCATAATTTTTTCAATTTTTTTTATTAAGATTTGATATGTCGATTTCGCAAATGTTTGACAGTGTGTTCTTATAAAATGAAAAGACTACAAAAGAGTTATGATTTGTTGCACCACTAAAATCGTTGTTAGACTTGTGTTTTACAAAAACAGAAAATGCTACGACAATCTACACACAATGTAATAGTGCCTGACTATAAGTTTGCATCCAATGGATCTATATACTAATTATTATATTTTTTTAAAGTCGATCAATGGGGAAACTCAGTCGATTTTCAACAACTTATTTGTTGCACCACTTTTCTCTCAATCCGCTATAAAAGCAAAAAATCTACAAACACCCTTTTGAAGTGGACACGCCAATGAAGAGTCCAAATTTTTTTTCGTTTTTTTGGTGTTGTATTTTTAAAGTTATGGATTTTTCTTTTCGTCGTTTTTTTAAAGAGTTGAATCATAACTTGACACATGTTACGAAAATAAAACTTAAAAAATATCAGTTCTTATCTATATACAACAAAATTTATACCCTCGTAAAGTAGATTCAATGATGAATCTACTGGTATGAAGTCCGACATTCGTTTTGTTGTGTAAGAGATGGTTTTTCCCTTCCAAAAATGGAGAAACCTGAAAATTCTGCAGCAATCTGAATCTTACATGTTTCAGAGATTATTCGGCCGAAATAATTATTCGGCCGAATAACGTTTTTCCGTAACGGCGCCGTGAAATATGGCGAAGGTTATTCGGCCAAATAATGAAACGGAAAAAAATCTCGTCGGCTGGAAAAAAAAAAAAATATTTTTTATACTCATATAAATAAACTTAAAGTTAATTCATTATTTTCGCATGTTTTAACTTCGCATTTTTTTGTCAAACTAATTTTGAAAGGAGGAGACATTTTTTGCAAAAGGAGGTTTTTACAAGGTATGTTTCTTCTTTTATTTTACAAAAGGTACATTGAAGGAGTTTTTTTTTGTAAGGCATATTTGCAAGGAGTTTTTCCAAAATATTTCTTTTCTTATTACATATTTGCAAAGAAGACATTTTTTACAAAATGAGGTTTTTACAAGGTATGTTTCTTCTTCTTTTTTCTAAAAGGCACATTGAAGGTGATTTTTTTCTAAGGCATATTTGCAAGGAGTTTTTTCAAAATATTTCTTTTCTTATTGCATATTTGTAAAGAAGACATTTTTTGCAAAAAGAGGTTTTTACAAAGTATGTTTCTTCTTCTTTTTTCCAAAAGACACATTGAAAGTGTTTTTTTTTAAGGCATATTTGCAAGGAGTTTTTTCAAAATATTTCTTTTCTTAGACATGTTTGCAAGGAGGCTCTTTGCAAGGATTGTATTTAAAAAGTGTGTATTCGAAAGTATTTTTGCAAAAAAAATGTATTTTTCCTTCTTATTTCTTTGAAAGGGATTTTTTCAAAGAGTTGTTTTGGTAAAATAATTTACAAATGGTTTTTTTCCAAAGTAGTTTTGCACTTCTTATTTATTTGAAAGGAGTTTTTTCAAATAGTTATGTTGCTAAGGTATTTTGCAAAGGATTTTTTGCAAGGTAGTTTTGTACTTCTTATTTCTTTGAAATGGGTTTTTTCAAATAATTATTTCTTTACAATGATTTTTTCCCAGATATGTTTACAAATAAGTTTTTATTCAAAGTACTTTTTTCTAGTGGCTTTTTTTGTAGATATTTTTTCAAAGAGGTTTTTTTGCAATGATTTTTACAACAAAGATTTATTTACAAGGTGTTTTTATTATTTTCCAATGGGTAGGTAATTTATTGTCGAGAAGTTTCTTATTTCTTTCCAAGAAGGTTTTTTTTCAAAGAAGATTTTTGTTCAGAGAGTTTTTTCAAAGGAAAGTTAATTCCAAAGAAATCTTCTTCAAAAGACTCTTACAAAATTTTTATAAGGTAGAGTAAATTTCAGTTCATGTTTTTATAAATTCCGTAAATGTTTTTAAATCTTAATTTATTTATTTTTACTATAAAGTAACATGATTCTTTAATTTATCATCTATAGATTAAACAACCATGGGCAATAAGAGAAAATGTCAAAGAAAAGTTGATCGTAAACGTGATGATGATGATAATAGAGAGAAACAAAAACTCAGATATATTGCCAAAAATCAAAGGGTTGCCGAAACGGAAAAGAGAACTATTGAAGATATAAATACAGATTTACATGATAATGTTGAAGAGATGGAAATTGAAAATAGAGTACAAGAAGAACAAATTGAAGTTGAAAAGAATATTGTAGAAGATCTAAATAGTGATTTACATGCTAATGTCGATGAAGTCAATATTGAAGATCAAGTTTAAGATCCAGAAATTGGACCTGGTATGTATATATCATATATTTTCCAAATTCATTTTTTTATAATGAATTTTATTTTTTGATATATGTTAAATTAAATTTAACTTGATGTATAGGTACTTTTACTATTGATGATGAAATGTTAGAAGACATTGATTGCGACAAATATGGAGAAAAACTACCAATACATGTTGCACGATATCGTGCTACAAAAATTTATGATGAAGTTCTCAAAGATTACTCAATAGCAGGACAAGCACAAATTTTGAGATTTTTATTAGTGTCCAAGAAGTTAGAAGGTGCTACATCATTATTGGGTATTCACAAAGCGACAAAAGAGTCGAAATTGAAACAAAATGTGATGGAAAATATAGGTGATACAATAAAAAAATTTGGAAAATCCAGGAAGAAAGATATCAGTGCTGCACGTAAAGCAATTCATACAGCAATTCTTTCAGCTAGTACTAAACAAAAGCATTTGACAATAGAACTAGCAAAAGCAGTTGGAACATCAAGAAAGACATTATACAAACATAGCAAATTCAGAATGCAAATAGATGAAAATAATGAACTTGCTTGTTGGGCAATTATTTGTAGACAACCTTATAAAGATAGATTAGGAGCAGGTGTTAAAGATATTGTACGAGAATATTGGTTGGAACATGCTCGAGTTTCACCAAATTCAAGAGATGTGATACGCAAAAGAATATCACGAAATGTATATGAAAGCCAACCAAAACATATAATGGACATGACACAAGTACAAATGTTCAATAAATTCAAGGAGGATCATCGTGGAATTAATATATCAATCACTACATTTGTGCAACAAAAACCATGGTATGTTTTTGCCGTTATCATGTGCAATTTTAGTTATATTATGACACGTTTCTTGAATTTGGTAAAATGTTTTGGACAAATTCACCACCTCCGTCGACGATACGTGAATTCATATCTCAAATTTTATGTGAGAGAAATCACGATGAAGTATTTTATTCAAAGAAATGTGTCAATGGAAAACATTGTCATCATTGTGGAAATTTGGTGCTATTCCACAATAAATATCCTATCGATAATGATCAATCGTTGTCAAATGTAAATGTTGATTGGAGGAGATACGAATACATCAACTATAGTACAAGTTCTAGTAATTCACATTCCAAAAGAATTGATTTGCTAGAAGACAAGATATGCGTCACAGATTTTCTCAAAAAATTTGAAAGCGAAATTTATAAATACACCCAGCATTCACATAGAGCACGATGGCAAGATCTTCAATTAAAACAGTCTCGTGAAATTTTTCCACCTGGAACAATTTTGTCGGTGGTTGATTTTGCTGAAAACTATACATTTGCTGCACAAAAAGAGATACAGAGTGAATACTATCACTCTGACCAAGTTTCCATATTTGTGCATGTTGTATATAGACATTCTCAACAGGATGTTGATGGCATTGAAAGCACATGTGACAATCGAGATGTGATTAAAGAATATCACTTCTATATCAGCGATGATCGTACACACGATACACATTTTGTTCAACATTGTATAGAAAATATTTTCTATGACTCACTGAAAAAACGCGAAGTCAAATTCAATGAGCATTGGATATGGTCTGATGGATGTGCGGGTCAATTTAAATCTTCACGATTCTTTTTTTGGTTATGTCAACTTCATAAAGCGCTGAACATTAAACATCGCTAGAATTTCTTTGAAACCGGGCATGGAAAAGGTGAGCATGATGGTGCAGGAGCATGCGTGAAAAGAGCACTTCGAAGATGGCAAATGAACTATTCTTCTACACGGTTTCATTCAGCTGCAGAGGTTGTCCAATGGTGTCAATTAAATCTAAGCCATGATTATAATCAACAATCAAAAGATGTGCGCAGGTATGTCCACTATTTTTTTAATTTATATTATTTCTTGAAATTTAAAAAAATGTATGTACTCACATTTAAGTACATGTACACTAACATTAAAAGGTGTTCTTTGAAAGTGATTCATCATTTATTGTGTAGGTTTTTTTGGCTTGTTGGGGTCCAAGATATAAATAGGTCAATACCATATGATGATAGCACCATACATGGAACTAGAGATCTTCACTCTATTCAAACAAAATCATTTCACAACGTGTTTGCATTTGACAGTAGAAAGCAATCATGATTTTGTCATATTTGCATTGAAAATGTTGAGTCTACAGAAGTTTGTGAAAACATAACAAACAACTACGTAAAAGCTTGGAGACACACAGAGATTAATCCAAAAGGAAAAATGCCACTGGCAAGTGTAGAAGAATTAGAATCAGAAGAAATAGCAATATCGTCTGATGGCGATAGAATTTCAGATCTTGTAAGAGAAGGTAATAAACTTGTTTTTGACTTTTAAGTTAATTGTTCATTCTAGTTCATCGCAATAAGTATAGTCAATTTAATTCATTTAAATACGCTAACACCAATTATTACTTGCGCAGGAGATGTTTTCGCTGTGATTGCACCTGTAGACAACAACGAAAATGTCAAATATTACTTGATGCGATGCACTGAAGGAAAAATGAAGTTATTGGAGGACTACAACGACAACGGATTTACATACGAAAGAGGATCCATCATTTTAAAAGGCTACTTTTTTCAGCAGATGCATATGACTAAAAATTATGTCTACTTTCAAGATTATGAGCCCGATGTTATATGTTGTCAATATAGTCATTTAGTATGTGCATCTCGAATAAAATTGGTACAAGTTCCATAAAAAAAACAGTTAAAAACCAAAAAATGGAAACTATCCATATGTGACCATGAACGGATAGTTGAAGATGGCATTCCATTGCGATGTTTTTAACTACATATCAAAAATAAATTGATCTATATTTTTGTCTATGTCAATTGTTGTGTGCAATATATTTTTTGTCCAATTATCAAAATTGTTTTGCACAGTATAATTTTTCATTGAGTTTTCACGAATATTTTCTTGAATGACAACTAACATAAGAGCTTAAATGGTTGTACTTTAACATGCTTAAAAATGAATTCAAATATTTGGAAATTCAAAAGTACTTTATTCGGGTCCCCATATGCCGATTAGACCACTAAGGGATGAGATAACGGATGTGGCTATCCCCACTCCGCCCCGAATTTTTGCTTTTGATTGATTGATGCCAACGAAAAATCACAAAAAGACCTATTAAATTTTGTATTCTTTTAATCCATCGAACATGTTTATTTAATATGTACTTCACCATAAATATGATCTGAATGAATTTTTTAAAACAAGTTGTTCATCTATATAATTTTTAAATATATGACTGTTGCACAAAAATAATATATCTCTCAAATGTAAATTCACATAACTGAAATCATGGCAAATGAAGATAACAATTATTTGTTTTTTAATCACAAACAAGAATTCCTGGATTGTGAAGCTTATGCTAAGTTAGAGCAATGATTATTTACAACAAATCGATAAAAATTCATCGAATTGCTGTCTAAAATTCATTTCTCTAACTTAGCATAAGCTTCGCAATCCGGAAATCCTCACTTGTGATTAAAAAACAAAAAATCATTATCCCCATTTGCCATGATTTCAACATTTAGAAATTCACGAACTACAAAGTACCTGAACAATGAACATATGAAAAACATTAGTTAAATTTTGAAATTTACATATGCATATCAAACAATAAACATATGAACAACATTAATTACAATTTAAAATTTACATATGAATCAAACTACCAAAAAATTGAAACTTTTATCAAACAATTCCTACATTTTCTATCAAAAATTCCTATCATTTCATTTCTTTGCATTTTAGCATTTCATTTCTTAGTTCATTTTAAACCTTCATTCTTATGGTTCAACACTTTCTCAACATTCATTCTTTTCATAACATTTCTTAACATAACAGAATGAAATATTTTTACAAATTCAACATTTCCAAACTTTAAATTGCACCTATCAAATGTTTCAATGTTTCATCATTACAACATTTTAATAACATTTATTCTCAACATAACAAATTGAAAACATTCTTCTTCCATAACACCTCCCATTCATTCTTTCCCAACATTCATTTTTCCATAACACCTCCCATTCATTTTTTCCCAACATTGATTCTTACTATAACATTCATTCTCAACATTGAATATTTCCTAACTTAAATTAACATTTTAAACATTCTTAACCCCTCCCATTCATTCTTTTCCAACATTCATTCTCATCATTCAACATTTCCTAACTTTATAACATTCATTCTCATCATTCAACATTTCCATAACATTCATTCTCATCATTCAACATTTCCTAACTTTATAATATTCATTCTCATCATTCAACATTTCCTAACTTTAGATTGCACCTATCAAGACATTTTAAATATTCATGCAAAACACATTATAAACATTATCAAAACATTTAAAACATTCATTCAAAACATATTTTAAACATTTTATCAAACGAGAAATAATTTTAACATGTACTCATATATAATCCAAAAAAAGTTAATGAATATGTGAGTTCAATGTACATGTGTATGTATAATCAAAAAATAAATACCCTTCATATCTGAACTATAATATATATATATCAACAAAAATAATAAAGTCTGAACCACTGTCCATCTGAACCAATATCTTTCCACTATTTTCCACTAGGACCTTCCCTGGAACTCAACTCAACCTACAATACACAGAAAAACAAATTATAAATCTAGATCATAAATTATTTAAACAATTTTAAACTAAATTCAAGATATTAAAATATTAAACTTATACTAAAAATACAATTCAATTATTAAAAAAATCGTACATCAAATTCTTTGAATGCATGTCCATTTTTTTTCCACTAGAGCCTTCCTTTGGCTCCAAAGGATCTCAAAGAACCAAGCTGCAACATGTACAAAAATAATTTATGAATCCTAAAGCATGCAAACAATCTTTAAATAAATCCAAAAAATTTAAAACATTAAACTTATATATCAAAGATCATTTCTAGTTCAACAAAATTACCTCGGTACTAATATCCGCATTCATTAAAGAGCCCACATCTTCACCCCCAATTTCCAAATGACCTCTCCCCTAAAATTTAAATTTTGTTAGTGAATAAAACATAACTTAAATACATATAAAAAATTAAGCAATTAACTTAAAACCAAAACAAAAAAATTAAAATCATTAGCTCACAAGAGATGGTAAATCATCTAAAAAGTTGGAATCTAAAGAAACCTGCATAGATAAGTCAAATTAACAATAAGATACATTGATATTTATTGAAATTCAAACAAACAAAAAAAATCAAGTTCAATCATAAATATTATAATTAAAATACCTCTCCAAAACGCTCTTCATTTTGACTAGGTTGCTCTTCATTTTGACTACTGGAGACCCGAAAATTATGAGCATTTAACATTCTAGAAAACTGCAAACAAAATACATTTGCTTAATATATTTATTACTATGTAGCAAAAAATTCAATTCAAAATGAATAATAAAAAAACAAATAGATTGTCATAGCATAATCAACAAACCTCTCCCATACTCGATGTGTCATTGGATAACACATCTGAAGCTATATCTCGACAAGACTTAGCATGAGCCCTAAGATCATCGATGCTCAATGCATCTACCTCGTCATTCGTCTTGTAAACAAAATTTTGACGAACAGTAGCACGAGCCCTCTCTCGACCCAAACTCACTTCTACTCCAACAAGAGCTGATGCTAAACCATCACCTACCGATTCCCTTGCAACTGTCCCTAGTTGGGATGTGGGCTCCATCTCTGATCTTAAAGCCACAAGCCTAGGTGGACAAGGTATCTCAGGTGGAGGTTGAAGAGTCGTAGGGTCTCTGAGAGCACCTTTTCGATTATATATTCGTCCCTTTCCAACTCCATAAAAGTCAGAAGGAACATCAATATAGTTTGGCTTCATACCTAAAAAAAACTCCGCATAGAAAAATCTAGCAAAATAATTAGGAACCTCATCATTCCATGGAAATCGACCATAAGCTGCAAGAAACCGATCATATATTAAATGTGCAATTTGAGGATGCTTAAAATATTGCACTTTCAACATTTTTCGCTTAAGGCCTTCTTTGAAATTAAACATTGAATTGGCTTGTTCTCTGGTAACTCTCTCCTTCACAACCTCCCACTTGTCTGGACCCATAACTTGTTCCCTTCACATATGCATCAAATGAACAAAACCATTCGTAGTTGGTCCAAGTTCCTCATATGCATCAATGAATTTGTGCAAAGACCCCAAAAGAATCTCCAGACTTTGTCGGCTCTCTGGAGGGAGATCTAAAGAACATAGATCATTGTTCAACCTGTCATAGTGGGATCTACAACTTTCAAGGATAGTTTGTTGCTCAACACCTTGCCATGGAAGCTCATCAAGTAAATCAGACGGATAAGTTGATATGGGTGTACAACCCTCAGCCAGTGGAACATATGTCGTCCCCGCTCTAGGAGGATCTTCAGGACCCTGCTCTACACCCACACCTATTCCATCATCTACAATCCTATCTTGATCTTCGTCTCGCTCTGTCGAATTACGGACATCTTCTGAACCTCGCTCTGCTTCAAATATAGCCATAGTGAAGAGTTAACCTTGTCCAAAAGTTCAAAACACACAAAAATACAAACTATACATTCAATTAAACATTAATGTTCATACCAACAGAAGGTTGAGATCGACGCTCTCCAACAGATGACAAAGGAGAATCATTTGTACCCCTATCAACTCGTTGGTGATCGGATGACTGTGATGCATACAATAAACTCGAACCCCGCGGTGAATTCGACAACCTTGGACTACCAATTGGAACACCAATTCCTGATGAATGTGATGACCTCCTACGCTTTCCCCTCGAAGACTCCACTCTTTCCATTTGATATGATTTCTAAATTTACACAAACATTAACAAATTGAAATTGTACATGTTTATCCTACAAGCATAAAGTCATATCTTATAAAAAACTACAACAAAATGTAAGGGTGTCTAACGTAGTATAAGCTAAGATTTTTTGTAAGTCCCTCTCCTAACTCTAATTAATTAACTAAAATTCCTTACCATTACTACTATTGCAACGTAAAGATATACGTAATAGTCATTTCATTATCAAATATAAATTATAACACATTTAATTGTAGTCCTATAGTAACCTTAAAAACTTTTCATCCATCAAATATAATTGAATTATATATCTCAATTAAAAAACATCTCACAAAATTTATATATATACACTTATTAAAAGATTTCTACTTTATATTTATGATAGAAAAATTTACACACACTGAAGTTGTACATGTTAATTCTACAGACTTAAACGCATATCTCATAAAGAACTGCATACCAAATGTAGAGGTGCCTAAAGTTGTATAAATTATACGAATTCCTCCCCTAACACTCTAAGAGCACTACTATTGCCCGATAAACATAACATTGATAATCATTTCATCATCAGATAAAAAGTATAATACAGTTAATTGTAATAGTATAGTAACCTTGCAAATTTTTCATCCATCACTTATGATTTTAATCGACTATATCTCAATAAACAAACATTACATAATATTCATAAAAAAAATAATTAGGGAACTCTGTTCATGAACAGAGCTCTTTAACTCTGTTCATGAACAGAGCTCTTTAACTCTGTTCATTAACTCTGTTCATGAACAGAGTTCTTTAACTCTGTTCAAGAACACAACCAATAAAATTTACATGACTATTTTATGATTTAATTTAAAAGTTTCTTATTTTGATGCTAGTACTGCGCAAAAATCATGCCCTACTGTACTAATATGATGAAACATAAACACGGTTCATGACCATGAGCTCTGTTCATGAACAGAGTTCATGAACTCTATTCATGAACTCTGTTCATGACCATGAGTTCATGAACTCTGTTCATGACCATGAGTTCATGAACTCTGTTCATGACCATGAGTTCATGAACTCTGTTCATGAACACTGTTCATGAACTCTGTTCATGAACTTTGTTCATGAACAGAGTTAATTTTAAGGGAATAAAAACTAAAATGATGAACAGAAAATTAAAGTTAAAAAACTAAACAATCTAATTTCGCGAACGATACATACCTGTAACCAAAACAACTAGCGAAAAGACTGTCAATCCACGAAGCCTCGCCGGTTCAGACCACCAACTCTCCAAACAGCAAATATTCCCTTCACACAACGCCGAATTATGTTGGCAACTAAAAACAATAAAAATAGGATAAAAAAATCAAAACAAAACAACTCGCCAATAAAACGTACCTTCAATTTAACTGCCAATCCTGCGTGCAAACCGCAACACCAACAACACACCAATAACAGCACCGCAAAAACAAACGTACAATCCTGCAAACAAAGCACATTTCATCAAATTGTTAGAGAGAGAGACTATAAAATTAAAAATCAAATTCAAATAACAAAATCGACAGAAAACAATTACTTACACTAGGACGTTGGCACCACCTAGTTACACCGATCACAGATCCACGCAGCACCCCCGTCGACGAACACACCATCCACCCACCACAGTCGTCACTTACAGATCCACCCACCACACTCGTCCCTTACCGAAAACAGCTTCCACATCCGCGATGGGAAACAACAACAGAGCAGGAAGTTACAGAAATCAACCCGAACACCACACTCGTCACTTACCGAAAACAGCTTCCACAGCCGCGACGGGAAACAACAACAGAGAAGGCAGCTACAGAAATCAACTACAGAGCAGGCAGCTACAGAAAGCAGCGGACGGGAAGGGGTGCATCAAAACCAGACGATCAACAATCGATACCGGTGAAGCGACAGCGTCGTCGTCACAAGCGTCGACAACGGAGGGTGGCAGAAATCAACTATGGGCCCGCTTGCGGGGTCCAGGAATTTACAGCGCGAAATGCCAAATGGCAGTCCAGGCCGGGCTTTTATGCAAAAACAGTATTCAGCCGAACAATTATTCGGCCGAACAATTATTCGGCTGAATAATTGTTCGGACGAACAATCGTTCGGCCGAACTATTATTCGGTCGAATAACCCACCACCCGAAATATTTTCCTGTCCAGCTTCCGTTTGCACACATTTCAAGGATAGCCGTTAAACGGAACGGAGAAATGTTAGTGGTTATTCGGCCGAATAACCACTACATTATTCGGCCAAATAATGAAAATTATTCGGCCGAATAATAAATATTATTCGGCCGAATAACTTCCGCTAAGACGATTTTGCACTAGTTTCTCACGAAAGTGTTACCCATCTTCACGTTTTTACCCAGATCTAAGAGTTGAGGATACCTCAAAAAGAAAGAATGAGCATAAAAATTGAATAAGATTGAAAACTGCAATAAAAAGGAGTAGAAGAATACTTATGCAGCAGAACTCAGATAGGAGAAGAATAATGTCACATGATCCAATAATCAATATAATGAAAAATGATGATAAAATTGAGAGAATTTGAATCACACAGGAGAATTCAAACCTCAGTTGGTCTAGCATAGGGATTATCACCACTGGAGTGCTCCGGAAGACTCAAACTCAAATGAATTGAACCTAAACTCAACTAACTGAATACATAATCAATTAATTGACAAAGGAGGGTGCAATAGTGAGTTTGCCATGCATGCCAGTCAGAAAAGGGCACATGAGGCCACAATCAGTGGAATCCGGAGCTCTAAACCCCCACAAGAGTCGGCTAACTCAAGTGGACTGCACTGGAACACTCAGTAGGTTCTTATAAAATAGGGAATTGACTAAAGTGGTCCTAAAATGATGCATGCAGGGCTCAAAAGGTGGTAGATGGATCCTGGATGACATATGCACACCACTAGGGGGAAAATGACATCATCAACAACTAGGAAAAATAAATAATGCTAGGTAGGACAAGGATGGAGTATTTAAATATCCTAACAGTTACAAAGTCCTGCACCAGGCATAAGATCACGTAGATGCCCCAATATGGTAATTGCATAGTCGAAGTATTTTTTTTGTATAATAAAGTGTGCTCCAGCCCGGAAAAATACAACATAATAATTGTTATTTTAATGAATTGTAAAATTAATGTTATATATATATGTCAAATTAGTGTGTTCAAATTAGGTTTTATTGAAAAGATACAATTTTTCATGTAGATATTAAGGAGTGTTCAATTGTTTAAGATAGTAAAAATTTGGATGGGCAATATTTGTATTTTTCATTTTTTGGGGGTAAGGGTTTAGTTAATTTATACTTATCAATTTCAATACAAATATTTATGTTACCCTTCATCTTTGAAGGACTCCAAGAAAAAATGCCCTTCCAATTGAAATTAAGACTCACCTTCAAATTTGATCACTGGTTAGATGGATAAAATAATTTGTGTTGGTGCATGTTGTTTTCAAACACAAGGACGACCATATCACATTTGTGTTGGTAGATATTGTTTTCAAACACAATGACGGCCATATCATGGACAAATAGATTTTATGATTTCTATTTTAATATATAATTTTACTGGGAGTTGTCTAAATATTGAATGATTTTTATTTTTCTCATTATTAATATAATTTAGTGATCTAATCTTTGGTTAGATGGAAAATTTTCATTTTTCAAAATCCATTTTGGATTGCAAAACTGGATTTAGTGCCCTTATATACCCATCTTGCATCTAGATTGTGTGCAATATCAACATCTTTTATTTGTGATCCCAACAACTCTTCTTAAATTTAAGACAAAAATGGTAAAAAAAATAGATTGGAAAAGTGGTCCAAATCATCACTTCTTTAAAGTGTTTGTTTCAAGATACCCCATAACCCTTTTTGTCATATATTTTCAAATAAACAAATAAAAATAAATATTAATTGAAATACTTTAAACAATAAAAACATAAACTAAAAAACATTGAAATCATTTAACAACATTACTTTTATTAAAAAATGCAATTGCAATAATATATATCATTCACTATTAATGTTGTGTTCTCATTAACACTATAACTACAACAAGCTACATGGTAGCAAATACCTATCGTAGATACAAAGTAAAACGAGATGCCGTCGATAAATCCAAACTTCAAGGCAATGAGGTTTAGTTTTGGTTGATAGCCAAATTAAGAACTTTGTGGCAATGGAGATGAAAAAAACAATTTTAGTTGATGGCCAAATAAAGAACTTCCTAGAAATGGAGACTAAAAAACCGAATGCAACAATAAACACTCTTGTATTGGTATAAGTTTATCTAGTACAATCTGAGTGGGCCTAACTTTTAAAAGCATGTGTTTCTTCTTAGGAAATCATATGTTCAAATTCGGAGAGGTAAGGTATGTACATCTCTATAAAATTTAGCAGTTAAGTTACTATGCAGAGGCAGATTCCTTGTCCCACAAACAAGGGGATCTCATACACCAAATTGGTGTCTTGCTTGGCAGTGACCATAAAAATAGATTATTATTATATTATTATATAACAATTAATATATTATGTGCATATAAAACAAAAGGAAAAAAAGTTAAAAACTAAAATGAAAAGTAGGTCTCCCCACTAACTAGCTTTCAAACTCTTGTCATAGGACCACTCATTATGATGGCTTTTGGAATTTAATCACCCGCAACTTTAGTAGTATTTGTAAAAACATACACTTGTCACATTGGTTATAGTGGTGTAATCGGACGAGAACAGGAGGAGGATGGGCATGTGATTTATTGGTTATGACTCAAAGCTTTTGATTGTATATTATCGTGTAAGGAAACTTTCAACAATCGTAGATGGTAAATCCATTGTAGGAGGATGATACAAGTGTATTGTTTAGATTTATTTTTTGGCAGTCATTCCATGTCATGTCCCAAAATTGGCATTGGGTCACAATGGCCATATTCATTAGTGTTTGTCAAATTGATGCTAAAGGTCAAATAATTGCCAAGGACGGAAATTACTAGTTTTCTAGGTTTGGTGTGGAAGCTTTGGGATTGTGAATAATGGGGATAATAAATGATGTTGGAACATTAGGATGGAATAAATATCTAATAAAGGAGATAAATAAATATATACAAGTGAAAATCAAAGTGGCATTTCATCATGAAGACACATGGAGGAAGTGGAACCCACATATGGCTAGATTTCCCCACTACATTTGGCATCACTCTCTCACCAATTCAAATTCAAGGTGAATGGTAACATACTTGGGGGAGTCCAAAAGGTATTATTCATGGCATGAATCATCCAAGGTCAAAATATAGAGGAAGAGTAACTCCCATGGAAGAGGAAGAGGCAATTTGGAGCTAGTGAGACACTTGGGCTAGATTCCCTAGCTCTATGACAACAATGATGAAGATGCTATGACACCTATGACACAAATCAGACCTGAAGGCTGACATATGACATAAATGACATGTCAGGGCTAAAAATAGACTCCAAGAGGGCGCTCAAGGGTTTTAGGGCAGCTAAGATTCTTCCACATGTGATTTGGTGGAAGTGGGAGACTAGCAATTGTTGTACAAGTGGCGTTCTTTGGAATCTCTTCCCAACTTGAGTTGGCATGAGTCTCTTGGAAGGAATTCGACCCATGGAGGACATTAGAACTTTATAAATGTCAATAACAAAGAATGAAACCAGCTTTTGATCATTTGTAGAATTTGCAATTGTATTTGTGAAGAGGGAGAGCTAGTGGATGACTAGTTTCTTGCCTTAGCCAATTTCGAGGGTGAAAGATTTTCATCCAAGTTGGTAATTGGAAAGGCCATTCAGACCTTTCATTTGGAGATTTAATGGATTTTTTATTTTCAGGTGTAAGCTATAGGGCAGCTCATGGTTTCTTCTATTGCATCTCACTCCTTCAACCATTTCCAGTTTTGATGGCATATTCTTGATCCTTGAGGGAGGGCGTTTTTGGTGAGCTATTGTACTCTTTGGGGGAGCTTCTAATGCCCCATTTCTTTTGTAATATGAATTAAATACTCTTTTCTTCATCTCCATAAATTTTCAGGTCGAAATTCCAAGCAGGGATGATTTTAAGGGCGAATTTTAGCCCATTGGCGAATTTATAAGGGTCACCAAAAATAAGTGGGCGAATTTTTTATATGAAAAGGTTTTTTATTTATTTAATAGATTAGCCCACAATTTATTAAACCAATAAATGTGTGAAATGGAATTCGCCCAGGAGGGAAAATGGGGAAAATGGGAAAGATGGGATTTTGCCAGTCAAAATATGGCCCAAATCGCGACTTCGCCCCCGTGTTTTCGGCAATGGAGGTGAAAATCAGTTGGATCGCCCACATATATCCAGTTTTGGAGGAGAATAGTCAATATTTCGCCCGATTTATGGATCGTAGGGTAAAGCGGAGGTAATTCGTCCCCCGATTTATGGATTATAGGGTAAATCAAAGGTAGTTCGCCCCCTGATTTATGGATTATTAGGTAAAATCGAGTTAGTTCGCCTTCGATTTGGGTTTGTGGAGCAGTTATTTTGCTGAGAAGTTGGGGGTTTCAGTTTCCAAGAGTCCAAATCTATTATTTCTACTCCAAAATGGTCCATATTTGAGAAAAACGTGGAAGGATTTAGTTAATTGGGGACAATTTTGCACCTATATAATGCCCCCAAATGTCAGCATGAAGTGTTATTTTGATTACATTTTGAGTCTTGACAGTGGCTGAGTGGATAACAATTTCACTGTGGCTAAGTGGAAAACCGAAAATATCTGGTTCCTTGAATCCTTCGGTCTACAGACTTATATGTTAGTTTCTTTTTTTTCAATTTTCTTCTCTGGTTTCTAGCAGAAGCTGTCGAAATTATGGATAGATAATAAAATCTCTGGTTCCTTCGGTCTACAGACTTACAGGTTAGTTTCTTTTTTTCAATTTTCTTCTCTGGTACGTATGTTGATGCATATTCGATGGCTTCTTCTAGTCAGTAGCACCTCCCTAAATAGATAACCCGTTGAATCCATATGTGTTTGTTGGTTCGGGTGGGACAGAGATTGAAAAACCTTCGCTCATTTGGCGTGTTTCCTTAGTCACATCATTTTGATGGATCCGATGAACCAACACTCCAACTGGCGTAGGTTCATCGACTGAGTCAACTGACTTTGCTAAGGGTGCTGAATAAACTGATGCTAGGACTTCAAATCGATCTCGAAATGAAATAATAGGCTCTGTAATCCTGTGTTAGCATAGCTAGTTTGAGTTCCAACAAGGGATAGAGTTAGCACTTCTGAAAATGTGCTCATTTTTGAAGTAAGGTTAATTCTGCCAAAATTTAACCCATAAAAAAGCTAGCTAGAGTTCAGGAAGATATGGTCTTTGAAAGCTTTCAAAATTATGGATAGATAATGGATTTCAAATTTCAATTTCCATTCTCCTTTGGTTACCTTCTTTTCTGGTCGGATTTCTATACTTAACAAAGGGGTAAGACAGCAAGCCTTTGAAAACAAGTTTGCCATAATCATAATGTACTCTTGATCGCTAATTCCATTGATTTTAAATATACCAAGCATAGATTTACTTCTCGCCAAGACGGGATAACAAGTTTTACGAGAGTTTAATACAATTTTAATCTTTGGAAAGAAATTTATGAAGTGAAGAAATTTGTCATGATAGCAATATTAATCAATAGATACAGCAGCTATTCTATTCGGAAAAGCTTCCTGATTTAATTTGATATTAGAGTGATCATCTTGTTAATTTTCCAAGAATGATTAACAAGTTGGTCTAAGTGGAGACAGGGGGCAGAGCCGCAGAGATGGGCACGCCTAGGTTAGACTTAGGTGTTTGTAAATTCTATAAATTTCATAGAAATCACTTTAAGGTTTCCTTAAGAGGGGAATTAGAGCAGGGTTAGACACAACTCCTCTTCCCATGGAAATGAATTCTGTATATAAATGGGACTTTGTATTTCACACAATGCATGATATATTTTCTTAGCCAGTCCTCGTTCTAGTTAGCTCCTAGATTTGCTCAATTAAGGAAAATTATTGGTTTTGAAGTGATATCCCTAGAAATGTGTTGGAATTAGAAGAAGGTGAACCTTGTGTGATATCCCATACAAAGACATTCTTTTGGAGTAGGACATTTAATGGAGATGCAATTCACCCATAATTTTCACAAACTTCCAGGTGACTGCTTTTCTAACAAGTGGTTACCGACAAAGTGTACATAGTGTGACTGAGCAAATGGTTCCTTGTAGTGATGGGGTTGTTCTTCTTAATTTGAATCAGATTAAGACAGTGAGTGTGTACATAGTGTGACTGAGCAAATGGTTCCTTGTAGTGATGGGGTTGTTCTTCTTAATTTGAATCAGATTAAGACAGTGAGTAGAAGTAAACTACCAACAGAAGTAAGCTAGTGATGTCATATGTTATGTAAACACCATACAGAGCATGTATCTTAGTAAAGTACTAGTAACAAATGGTGATACAACTAATACTTCTCGTTATAAGGTTAGTATAATTACACTATGATTGCACTCTGTTGTATTTGATAATCTTACATTACCGATATTATCTCTACACGTCATATCAACCCATTTGCTAGATCTTACTTCGGGCCATATCTTATCTCTCTTTCTATCCCTAATCAATCCATCTATAGATACCTTAATAGGGGTGTTCTGAACCAGGTTATTATTGCCCACTAGGCAAATAACTCCGAAGTCCCTGTAGTTTTGTGATTCTTGGTGAAAAGGGTCTAGCAGCAGTAGAACAAGAGGTGCATGTTTGTGTCACCGTACTAGCATAGAAAAGGTTTCAGAGTAGTCCAAATGTGAGTAGATGTGTATATAGTCTGTTTTTTGTTACTCTTATAACACAGAATTTTGGCAAACAGTGCTGAAGTAGTGCTTCATTTTTGTTTTGTGTATCTAGCAATTGCATACCTGTTTGAGTGAGGACATTTGAAGAAATTGTGTTGGGAAAGATGTTAGTGGTATTGTTGGTCTTGTAGAATTTACACCTGCCTAGAAAATATGAATAGCGTTCAGTGTAGTCTGGAGTAAGGTTCTGGCAATTAGTAGTTCTTCAGGAGGTTGGAAGCAAGTGGCGGGTTTGTAGGACTTAAGGAATTAAACCAGGCAGCTCAGATTTTTAACCTTCAGTTTTTTTAACAAGTGAGTGACAAGTGCAATTTGGGATTAATTGGAAAGTATAAACTCAGGAAATTCTGTTTATTAACACCTTCAGTGGCAAATGTGACAACTACAAGTAATTGGAAGTAGAACTGGTGAGAGGTTGGCCAGTGAGGAACTTCCAGTTTAACACTTGAGTAAAATTGGGTAGTACTTTGTTACTATCTAAGACCATAAAAGTAAATGTTAATGTAGGGTTATGTCATTGTTGGAAAGTACCAACTCTTTTGGCTAGAGGGTAAACTAGCATGGATGTTTTCCAACACTATTCCATCTATGTTAATACTGAATCATTGGTTCAACACTATCTCTCTAAGATGAGATCGTAACCACTATACCAAAAGCTTGTAAGTAATAGTAAGCTTCTCCTTTCAACATTGTACTTCATGTTCAATAATTAGGGAAAATGCTAGGTATTTGTAAGAAGATTTCGAGTTTGAGCATATGAAAACCCCAACACTGTCCCTGTTTTATCAAATTGAGTAATCGGTCAAGCCTGTCATAAGGAAAGCATGTACCAATACTTTGAGGTTAATCACATATGGGGCAGAACTAGTAGATGTATAATGACCTCTATGCCACTGTGAGTGTACTCATCATATGCCAACCCAATTCCCATCACAAGATTCACATTAACAAACCATTCTTAATTTCTTACAATTCCACACACACAAACCAAACACTCTAGTCCTGAAGAAAAGGGTTTTCCCCTTTTATCTTACAGCTACACATTCTTACACTTCTGCACGTATGCACACACAAACTCTGGCCCTGAAGAATATTTTTTTTCTTTCTCTTGCATACATATCACATACAACACAAAGAAAACAATTATACTAAGTTTATTTTTGGTTCTGAAAGAAAAGAACCATATGCAAAATATAGGGGTTCATAAATGAAGAGAATCCCTTCAATGCTTTTATGAAAATGAAAATAAAGTACTGTTGACACATTCAGCACTAGAAATCTTAAGAGAACAAATGACTGTTTCAAGTAGAAATATAAGATACCTAACACAAAAAGTTGAGGAAACTCTCCAGGTGTAAGATGCGCAAAGGCAAATGCACTAGCACTTAAAAGCACAGCCACAAGAGTTGGAAGCCTGCCATAAAGAGAAAATTTGATTTGGCAAACTAGCCAAATAAAAATCCATCAAGATGTAATATAATAATTTGAATTTTAGGCTATGTATAATGTGAATGTTAAAATTTCACCTAGGATTCAAACATACTTGCATTGTATACATAAAAAGTTAGCGTGTAAATGTGCAGTGGAGATTTGACATTGGATATATTTTGGGGTCATTCCATGTTATTGAAATGATTGATGCGGAGATCATTCCATGTTATTCAAATGATTTATACAGAGAATGGGATTATTTGATTTTCTCAAGGAAAATACAAGCAAGGTTTTTTAAGTTTCCTACAAGGCACAACATGGAAATTTAATTTTGAAAATGTTATGCCTATTAAAATATGATTCCTTTTCACCTGATTAAATGTAAAAATCTTTTATCCATGAACAAACATGTATAGGCTAGAGAGAAAATATATCAGTTCTTGCTCCTCTTCTACATAGAAGTGAGCTTGAGATTAGAAGGATGGTAAATATGCTGAACTGTACTTTTGATTTTAGGCCACCTACCAGTTTTGTGGATAAAGAGACCATATCGAATGAGTTTTGTCAAAGACAGTTTAATAGCTCAAGGTAAGAAAATTTAAAATAACAAATCCTCCATCCAATTGCTGCAGAGTTTGTAAGGAAAACAACAGAATCTCCTCATGCAAGAATGGTTTTCTTTGGGACCTTTATGGATTAAAAGGCATCCCATATTTAGTCATATTTAAAGTTTTCAGTAGAAACTAAAATATTCAATATAAAGATAAAGGCCTTCTTCATGCATGTGTACAATTGCATATTCACAAATTGGAGGTTCATAAATATTGTAGCCATGCTGGTAATGTAACACTGTAGACCATTTTGTGAAAAAATCAATTTAAGGGATTTCAGTAGAAAGTCACTTCAAAATTATCTGGAAGAAAAATATAACAGATTATTGATCCAATCACAGTAGTGCTTGTGAGGACAACGAATGCCCTGCATAAGTATGAAAGTTGTTTATGGGCTCTTCAGCAAGACAGGCACCCTATATTTAAGCATTTTTTAAATTCTCAATACACATTAAACATGAGTGTTCTTGCTTGAAAACCTTCACAAACGGTTTGTTTTGGCAGGCACATAAGCATGTATGTGTAAATTTGACTATTAGATTTTACCTTCCAGTTGTTTTACACAACGCTAAACCAGATAAGTCTAGGGAAGAATTGACAAGTGATCCCCCTACTATTCTACAAAGTGCCATCTATGAGAGAAAGAATGGGGGCCATCAATCTTTCTACATCACCCTGGTTGTCGAAGGGATGCTCCTACATAATTGCATGCTAGACTCTGGAGCCACTTGTCATATACATAATAACAAAAAATAAATAATAATAATAATAATAAGTAATAATTAACAGTTAACAGTTAATGACTAATGAAAGGACACATCCTATCTAAAAGACTATCTTGAATCACTGTGGGAACCTTTGCCACTACAATGTCAAGGAGTGTAGCCTCAATCTTCAAATGTGTCCAACAAATAGAACATCAACTCGACAAATATGTTCAGCATGTCTATATATTCTTTCAAGTCTTCAATAGGTCTTCATGTGCAAATAGAATCCTCAATCTATCCCTCTATATTTGCTCAATAAGGAGGTATTTCATAATGCTTTTGATGATGCAGGTCTACCTCAGTTCACACCATCAAGCTCTCTATTAAGGTTTTCTCGGTATGCCTTCCATATTGCTCATATGTTTGGTCTTCAATCACTCAGATTCAACTCTATATTTTGTAAAATAGATCTTGGTTGGTTTGCTCTCATGAGTTACTTGACATTTGGCTCACTCTAGATCTTTGATATCTTGCTTAGTCAAGGTATGCTTCAATATGTCCTTTTGTTAGTGTGTGCATTAAGAGTACACGAGTCTACTGATAAGCTCAATAGGAATCCCTTAAATCTGTATTACAACTTGATGTATTATTTTTCTCCAAACATGACATATGTTTATCACAACTTCATTACAAGAACTGCATAAATTCCTAGTCAAATTATGTCAAGGAAAGGACTCTTGGAAGTCCTCAAAAATCAGTTTTCTAATCGACCATGGAATTATCTTGAATATCTTCATCACTCATATAGTAGGATCTATTTCAAATTTTTCTTCCGAAGTTTCTTCCAGTGAGATAATAGGCCGAGAATTTGGAAAGTAGTCTAGAAGAACATTATCCTGATATATCTAATTTATACTTGACTGTGTAATGGTAGCATGTCCATTCACTTGTTTAATTGTTTCATCTTCACTCTTTTGAGGTTTTTTGTGCTCTTTTCTTCTCCAAACATTTATGGACCTTGTCTACAATTTATTACAATGTGTCCATACTTATGACAATTATAGCATTCTATATCGTAGTACATCTTGCTTATACAATGTTTTGCCTTGTATTCATGGTTGTGGCATGTATAGCTTTCAATATTGTAAATTATTTTCATCACATGTGCATGAAATCTACAATTGACAGCATTATGTCCAAAATTGTGATATGTGTGACATTAGCCAAGGAAGTTGTTTTGATAATAACTAGAAGCTAGTCTTCTTTGTGGTGTCAATCTTCTAATATATTTCTTTTGTTGATTATGACTTTTATGCTTGTTGTTTCTTGCAACATGCTCATGTAGTAATCTTAATGATTTTTATGTTTACTACAATATTTTAATGATAATATGGGAAATGAAGATCACCTTATCTAATTGATCCTCTTACGTGTTTGCTAACCTCTTTTTAAGGTGCCTAAAATTACTTTTCCAGTTGGGTGTATTTCTTTCTAGGGTATTTTTGTATGTTGTCTTCCCAATGATAAGCTGGATCGATTGGAGGTAATTTATGTCAGTGAATAATTGTTTTAGAACTTCTTTACTAACCTAGAAATTTACCAAAATGCATCATTCTCTACTCTTATCCAAGAGAACATTATGATGTTTTCCCTCACTTATATGGTGTAACTCTTGTATATAGTTGATGAAAAATTACTTTATACCTACATTTCTTTGCTAGTCTAACAAGGTTTGGTTTGCATGAACAATCACTTAAGTTTGGTCTTATTTCTATGATAATAAAACTAATTGAGAATACCAAGGTCTGTGGTTGGGTAGTCCAATTGAAGAGGATGTGACAAACAAGGTGTGTTGTGGTTGTTTAACATATAGTTTATTTGAAATGCATAAACTCATTTCTTGTGATCAATGTGTTTTTTTGTCTATTTGGAGAAGAACTTCTATGAGAATGCCACAAATTGAGGAGATAAAGCAGGTGATGTTAAGAAGTGTCTCACTTATGTGATTCTCAAGATATTTGATGAAGGCATAGATGCTTTTATGGAAAATGTTGCTTGTAACGCTCCATATTTTGATTTTCTAGTTAAACAACATTAACACTTATATTGTATTTGTTTGCTTATTGGAATCCTAGATCCTTTTAAGATGGATCTATGCTTGATTTTAGCCCATCTTCTTATAAGGCCCCTTAATTGAAATATAGGTTTGGGATTATGCCCTTAGTTCAATACTCACATTCTCAGGCTTGTGTTAGCTCTTTTCCATTTCTAACTCAGAATCAATGAACTTTTTATATTGGGTTTATTCTTCTTTGGTAATGTTGCATGTATTGTGACACAACATTATAGCTTTTAATGATATTGTTCTTGATTTCCTACTTAGTAGTCTTGTCTCATTATATTTTCTTGCAATATAATGTGTTATTGTATTAATTTTATATCATTTTTCTCATGCAGGCTTCACTTCTGGTTTCTACATCGATTTGGAATTTTAATTGTGGAATATTAAGTAAGATGTCAAACATGCATCATGGAAAGAAAAATAAAACATCAAAACAAAATGATGTAACATCATATTTTCAAAAGAATCAATCCAATAATCCACATCCTATTCATGTTTCAAGCTCTCTTGAACAAGGAATCGGTAAGAGAGATTTCAACACTTGTGAGAATGCATCTGCAACACATACAATGGATGGTAGAATAAATTCCTCTAGTGATCAAAGTGAGACAAATGCATTTTCATCAGAAATTGGTAATTCAAATGTTGAAGATTTTTCCTTGCAAGGTGACACAGTCTCTTCAACGAAAAGGAAAAAGGGCCAGTGGGACATGGGGAGAAAATTCCAACTTGAATGGGTCTCAAGATACCCATTTATTGAACCAATACCTCCAACAAATGAGAATGAGACCTCACGAGAAGTTAAATGCATTTCATGTAGTTGGAAGGTTGGCAAGGTAGTGAAATTGCAGATGAAGCTAGACACAATAGAGCATGTTGGAAAGGTGTATGATAAGAAAAATGTAAATGGTGAGAAGGAATCTACTGTTAGATGGAAAGATATTAAGGATTCTCGTGATCTTCAATTCGAAGAGGAATATAATAAATTCTTAATAAATAAGAGAAAACTCGAGGAAAGTGGAGGAACCATCAAATCTCAATTTGGAAAGATGATGGAAACAAATTTGTTATCAAATACGATACAATTAAGCACTGTATTTCACATCCTATCCAATGGTCGTCCTATGACAGATTATCCAAAAATGACGAAATATCTATCTTTTATTCAAGTGCCAAATTTTCCATCTTCTCATTGGTCTTTAACGAGTGGTTGGGAATGGGGAAAATATCTAGCTCAAGTAGAAAAGGATGATCTGAAAGAGAAGATTGCGAATGCTACATTTTTGTCACTGTCTTTGGATGAGGTTACGGCTATTGATAATACTTCATGGATTTGCATGAGCATTTATATGGCCAATGACCATATCAGACAGTCCTATCTACTTGGAATTCATAAAATGAGTAAACGTTCTACAGCAGAAAATATTTATGAACTTGTTATTAATAGTTTGAAGGAAATTGGTGGTATGGATCATTCAATGATCGCAAAAAAGTTGGTATGTGTTGGAGCAGATGGAGCATCAGTAATGCAGGGACAAAGAAACGGTCTTTGTGCTAGACTACAAGTCTCAGCTTCACCATATATGCTTGGTATTCATTGTATGGATCACAGGATGAATCTTGCATTTAAAATAGTGAGCAACTTTGCATTGGTTTCAAAAGTTGAATATCTTGTACGTGAGGTTCATGCATACTTTTGTCGGAGTCCCAAACAATTTTTAGAGTTTAAAAGTTTTGCCGACGGTGTTACAAATGGAAAAAAACTATTAAAAGATGTTGATACAAGATGGATCTCATTGAAGGGACCAGCTGAAAGACTATTCGAGGAATATGCATCCTTAGTAGGGGTAATGTATGAACATCGCTTAAGAGTAGAGAAAGATCAAACTCTTCTCTTTCTACTAACTGATATAGAGACATTATTAACATTGGCTGGAATTCTTCCTATGCTTCATGAAATGAATAACCTCGTGAAGATGTCTCAGAGTCGCACGATGTATATTGTTGAATACACAAATGCAAGAAAATTATCATGCCTTGCATTGGATAATTTGTATATTATGGGAGAGTCTTTTACAGGTCTAGCATTTACAAAGTGGACTACGATAATCAATATAGAAAATGATGAAATTTTTTTGAAGTTTGATGAAAAAGGGATGCTATGTATGGCAGTGCATGGGCATATGGTTCCCTTTTATTATAACGATAAGATAGGAAGATCCACCAAAGAGTGCCCCGTGTCAAGAGAACGATTTGACAATGTTGTGATTTTAGTGAGGCACAACTTGATAAAAATTGCAAAAACACTATCATCAGAGATAAGAGAACAATTTCCTCGAGTTGAATTGTTGGAGGCCATGTCTATGGTATACCCTCAATATTGGAACCATCGTCAATGTTCAAAAACTTTAAAGGTTGACTTTATAGGGAAATGCAAGACTTTGCAGAGCCATTTTTGTCGAGAGGCCGAGATACAAGGAGAACATCTTCAAGGTATTTTAGATGGAAACAAATTGTTAGATCAAGCCAAATGCTTTGCTACAACAATGTGGGAGCAATTTCCTGAGTTGGATAATCATCTAGAATACGGTGCAATTACAAGATTATGGACTAAACTCAGTGGTAGCAAAATCCTACGACAAAGAATGTCAGAATATTTCAAATTAGCAAATTTATGTCAAACCATGATTTTGGGATCAGTGGAGGATGAGAGAATGTTTAGTGCACTAACATTCTTGAAGTCAAAGTTGAGGAACAAGCTTGACAAAAATGTGGATACATGCTTAAGATTATATGCAACAAAGTATGAGGTTGACAATTTTCCATATGAAAGAGCACTAGCTCTTTGGCGATCAGATCGTGAAAGAAGGGGAGAAAACAGTATAACAAATTTCTCTAATGAACTTGATATAGAACATAATGTTTTTGAGGATCATAATGATGGTTCATCTCGAGAAGATCATGTTGAGAATGTTGAAAATGAGGAACAAGGCCAGAATGTGAATTGGGATTTTGATTTTTAATCGGTGATTTATGAATTATGATCCAGTATACATGATGTACTTGAGTCTTATTTTGGTCTAGGGTGTTCCATGGACCCTTGCTGGTGATCACTTATGTGAATTTGAGGCTGCGTTTCAGGTAAAAATAGATTCTACATTGTACTTTTTTCTTGTAACATTGCTTATTTGAGATGCATTTCCTTCATGCAATTTATTTTAAGATCGATGTTTTGATGTTTATCTCTTACATGGTCCCTTTCTTATATGTGACAGGAAACGATGCTGGAATTTGACAAAGCTAGGCCTAGGAGCTATCTCTTCACATAGATAGTGTCCTAGCATTACAAGATAAATAGCTAATTTGACAACACTTTCGCTAAGCAAGAATGGGCTCATTCAAGTACATGAAACCATGTTGGTGTTTCGCTCTAATATCTTGACAAAATTTTATGGTTTGTTTATTGCTTTTGTTTGAAGCATTTTGTCGATTTTTGAAGTTTGCGTGTATTTTGGCTAAATATTGTGTTAGTCCCTTGAATGCTTCTAGTTCTCATGTGATTCTTGATTTAACCCTTTGTTGTAGTTTGGTTCGGTTTTAGTTGATTTACATTGATCCAGGGTTTGAGGAAATATGTTTTTATTTCCTTTTAGTTGCATGAATTAATTGTCTTCACTTTTCTAAATCTATTATGTTCATTGTATATTTTCTTTGTAAATACTTATCATTAGTTAGAAAAATAAATGAGCTCTACATAGCTAAGTGAAGAGAAAAATGGTCAATGTACTAGGTTCCTATCCATTGATTGTAGGAGACCTATTGGCACGAGACCAACATTTCTCTGGCTCCGGATGTGAGTCCAGGACCTAGGTGTTCTATTTTTTATGATGTGATTCATGTTATTTGACTAACTTTGTTGTTCCTCTATTTTTGAAGTAGGCTGGAAAATCTTTATGGTAGCAAGTTCACTATATGTCAGTCAATTTGAGGTTGCATTTTAGGTAAAAATATATTCTATATTTTGTGTTTTTCGTTGTAACATTGATGATTGGGACTACATTTCCTTGATGTAAGTTATTTAAGATTGATGTTTTGATATTTAACTATTACATTCTCTCTCTTGTTTGTGACATGAAATGAAGCTAGAATGTGAATGAAGCTGGGGCCTATCTCTTCACATAGATAGTGTCCTAGTATCAAAGGATAAATAAATAATTTAACAAGACTTTCGCTAAGCAGGAATGGGCTCATTCTAGTACATGAAACTGTGTTAATGTCTAGCTCTGATACCTTGGAAAAATTATATAAATTGTTTACTGCTTATGTTTTTAGTATTATGTCGATTGTGGAAGTTTGGGTTTATTTTGGTTAAAGATTGTGTTAGTTCCTTGAATGCTTCTAGTTCTTATTTGTTGCTTGACTTAACCATTTGTTGTAGCTTCATTGGTTTCTTTTTATTTTCTTTGATTCAACGGTTTGAGGAAAGATGTTTTTATTTCCTTTCACTTGTATGAATTAAGCATCTTCACTTTTTAGCATGTATTTACTTATTTCGTATTTTCTTTGAAAATATCAATATTTAGAAAGGGAAATGAGCTCTGCATAGCTAAGCGAAGAGAAAAATGGTATATGTAAAGGTTCCTACGCATTCATCGTAGGATACCTATTGGCACGAGACCAACATTTCTCTAATGTAATTGGCATAATTTTCATATGTCCACAGACTGTCAATACAGTATTCACTTGAATCTCAGCACCTACAGGGCAACATACTGTAAAAGGAGTATTCCAAACCTTGCTACTATACAGGTTAGCATGTTTCTTGCCTTATTTGATGGTGTGTAGCAGTCATCTTGTTTTGGCCACTAGTAGTTAGATTGTTTTGAGTATATCTGAAATTGAATGAATTTATTGCATGTTGCATGTCTTTACGTCTTTAGAGTTTTGATTTTTGAATATAATGAATTAATTCTGCTACTATTCTTAAGAGATTGGATTTACTCCTCCCAAAAGGCTCAAATATACTCCTCCCATGATCAGGATTTACAGTTTATGAAACTTCTTGTGGACACAATGGAATTGAAATCTGGTTTTATGACTTGATTCAACCAAGTGGTAGGTGATGCTCCAATAGAAATTGGGGATCTATTCATTGATTTGCAGGACACTAGCCTGGAGCTTATGTTTGTAAATATCCCTTCAATCACTGCTAGTTTCTATTATCATCTAAGTAGAAGGAAGGGAATCTTCTCAAACATCAACAGGACATCATCACTGCCAGCTTTAATGCATGTCTTCAAAACAAGTAGCTGTGCATATTGTCTTGTTTTAAAGTGGGAAATGACAACATAGATTTTATGATCATGTCCCATTCAAATTATATAGTTGACAACCACATTGAGTTGTTTCCATAATTCTCTTGTGTGCAATCCCTTGAAATGGCTCTAGTGCTTATTTGGAGAAGGTAGTGTTGAACTCACACTTTGAGATTACATCATCGAAGGTTGTTGGATATATACAATAGGTACAAATCACATGGCGGCCAATTGTTGTTTCTTAATATTTTGGCCATTTTCAAATACAAAATGTAGAAAGGATGCATGCCCTTGAATGATTTGGTTGTAGTCTAGGGTAGTGACTGGTTGATGGTTAGTCAGAGGAGGGATTTCCACTTTCATGCCTAACCTTGCCACTTTCATGCCTAGAAACTTGCCAGAACTAGAGATTAAATGCTGCTTCATGGTGGAAGTAAGCCCAGGAGTGCCAAGAATCATTTTCAATGTTGTTTGAAGGGTCAAACAGGCTACTGCTATGGTGAATCATCTCATACTTTTCCCAGATTAGCTTAGATCTAGTCTAAAATTGAATTCAATGCCATTTAATGTTGTCTTTACCACATAACTGCTTTTTTATGGTTGTTGGGGGTCTGATCCCATCCATATGCATGCCCAAAATTAAGATTTAGTTCCACATACCTCATCAAATTTGGATTCGCTGCTGCTGTGGTCTTAATCATACCCCGACCAATTGTTTACATGCCCAGAATTCATGGTTTAGGGATGCTTACTTTCCTTGGAACGCAAATACAAGGCTGGTTACTATTGATTCATGGCCCAGAACAACTGCTTGGTCCACAGAAGTACCCAAAGATGGCCAAAATATTAAGAAACAACCCCTCCTTATGTTCTGGTGATTAAAAAAATAAGATGACAGCTCTTTGTTTTATTTTATTTTATCAATGTTGCACATGGGTATATCCCCCCACTCAAGTTGCAGAGTACATGTCCGCAAACTAAAAAAACAACATAGCTATCCATGACTTTGAAGGTGATCAGACATATAGTGAAAAACTGGGCCATAACTTCAGTCTTGATGCCAATTTTAAAGATGTGACAGTGGAAAACTATGATGCTTTAGTAATTCCAGGAGGCCATGCTCTTGAATATATGGCACTAAATGAAAAGGTTTTATCCATTGTAAATCAATTTGAGGAGAAGAAAAAACTGATTGCTTCAATTTGTCATGGAAAATAGATACTAGCAGCAGCAGATGTACTCAAGGTACATGCCTCTTTTCTCACATGAATGAAAATATTTTTATGCCATTGGACCACTTCCTGAGAATGCTCACACATGTTCTGTATTGTTTCTTGTGTACTGATGCAATGTCTTCTGAAACTTGAAATGATATTTTACAGGGGAAAAGGTGTACAATATATCCAACTATAAAGCTTATTGTATTACTTTTTGGTGCTCAATGTTTAGAGCCAAAACCTATAACCACATGCTTCAAAGATGAGGGCTTAGTGATAGCAACAGCTTGGGCTGCACACCCACAATTTATCTCTCACATTATGGAATCATTAGGAATTTAAGTATCATTTTGAGATATTGTGTACATTGACTGTAAACTTGTTTTCTATTTTGTGTGTAACTGTGTATAAAACTACTAAGTTGTTGAGAAATACTACATATAATAAGTTGGAGTTGCAGTGTATTATGCATAAACTATTTAACGGAAGTTGAGAGGGGAGATTCCTCCAAATATCATGTGATGACATACTATCCTCAGATGCCTATTGGCAGTTCAAGGATGTGTGGAGTAACTAATGATGTTCTTCACAGTAAACATAAGGAGGGGAACACATTGCTTTAGTTTGATCCAATACTTGCTTTAGTTAATATGAACACTTATATATTCATATTTCATATCTGTTATGTGTTCTCTTCTTTTTTATTTTCATGAATGCTACAAAATAAGTTTCTTGCTTTAGGGTGAAGTGGAATTATCCTAATTGGATAATACTTCAAATATAGGAAACATATTGTAAACTATGATGATTTACAATGAAATAATGTTAAGTCAAAAATGATTTTATGTAACTGGACTTGTACCTGGCCAGCTGGCCTCATCCGTTTGAAACTCATGCCATGTGGCTGGAGAAAAACACAGTGAAAATGGAACTCTGTGGATCTCACGAGTGAACCAGTGTTCAGTTGGACACAATTGATATTTTTAGTGAACAAAACTCTGAAATAGCAAATAACTTTGAGCGTTCAGCATTCCTTATTATTCTATAGAACATTTTATTTCTATATTGAAGTCTCATACTAAGATTGGCTCTAAACTGCACCTTTGGAGGATATATGCTAAACACTATGCAACCATAGCAACTTGCCTTCCATCGATCTTCCCAGCTCTCCCTTGACTGTCTCATGCTATATGGACAAGTGCAAAGTCTATCAAACAACCTTCCATATTGCAGATCTATGCAGAAACTTAAAAAGCCACCCAGACTGAAAATTTATCTATTCCTGTCATTTTGAAAATTGAGCCACACTTTGAATTTATTATTGTTAATGTCTATGATAAAATTCTTAATTAGCTCTAATGGGTTCTGATTTGTTTCATACCATCGTTTCCAATAGTCTTACCATCCATTTCCTGGGCATATCTAAGTCCATAAATCAAAAGTATGCTAGCAGGGTTTTGCATAATCAAAACTAGCAGTTCCTCTTTCAGAACCTATAGAGAACACAAAATATACCGGAAAAGACTTAGTAAGGTAGTTTGTGATCAAAGGTGGTTGAAAAATTATCTTAGCACCAATTAAATAAAATTACTTTTAGATCTACAAGTTGGAATTTAGTGCCATCTTGGATGATGCCTTGAAAAAGAGAAAATCAAGGCAACCCTACGGTAAGTTTTTTGCCATCCCTTGATAGCATTCTCAGGAATAATTTGATATCAAAACCAACAACAACACTACCTGTAGCAACCTTCACCCCCCTAAATCATCAATCAGAGTATGCATATGTGGGTGGGTTGTTCCATATTTGGTCATAATTGCTTGTATAAAAGGCATAACTGTAGGTTGCATTTACAATCATTAATGGATAGCAAGCAAGGCAGTATCAAAACCAACAGTTTGGATGCATTCTTATAGTAAGAACAAGATTTATTACCCTATCTCCGATCTTTATTCCGGAAGACTTGTTTGGTTTGGTCAAATGCTTTTCAATTATTCACTTGATAGCCTTCAACGGTTGTTACGGTTCATTGTTTTCATAGGATACTCACATGTTCTTTTAAATATTAGTTTGACAAATGGATTTTAGTAGATTTAAAATCATTTTGAGACCTTGTTGTTGTGTAAGAAATTCAGGAAAGTTCAATTTAATACATTAATAAACCAAACCATTTCATCCACCAAGTGAACTAATTGCTTGACTTCTTGTTGTGTGTCTTATGTTAAGAAAAAATATGACTGTTATTGAGCTATTTTCTCTCACAATATGTACATTCAGCTGAAGTTGTACATGGAAAGATCGTTCTCACAGCAGGTACAATCCTCATTATAGGATTTATTTCAAAAAATATTGTCAGCTTGAGACCGAAACTTGATGACACTATTGGCCTGATTGGGTAGTCTTCTTGGCAAGGGAGATGATGGAATCCCAATGTGTACCAAAGCACAATGTCTTTACTCTCAATAGGGAAGTCCCTGATAGAGATAATATTATCACAAGTTTTATAACTGTGGTATTAAAATATATTATGATATTATCCAATAACAATGGTATCAAAATAACAGTTTTAAAATCATGTCCATATTATCACAAGTTTTATAACCTCTAGTATGCATACAAAATTAAAAGTTGTAGGCATAGATCCCAGACTTGTGGTCTAAGTCCAGTGAAGTTTTTATTACATCCTTTTAGGTCTAGTCCTAGTCTCATATTTTAACTCATGAGGCAGTATATCCAAATTCTTATGATGAGCTGATGCATCGCCCCACCCAATGGCTGTAGAATGCACATTGCTTCTAATAGTGCAGTAAGTGTATCTTTGGTCAATGAATGGAAATTAAAAAAATGCAAAAATATTTCAAAGATTTGCATTGGTGTCAAATAAAAAAAAAATTAATTATTTTGTTATCAACATGGAGACATCTAGTGAGTCCAATTTTTTCTCTTCTTCTTTTGGAATTGAATGCAAAATGACACTTTTGTTTAGATGTATGATGGTGATTGGAAAGTTTATTTTTCAATTTGTGTTCCCATTTTGCATTTCTAGTAACAAAAGCATATAATTCAGTTTGCTTGCTTATTTGCTTGAGAAATATGGATTGATGGTTGTACATTCTGCTATGTTCTATTTCTAGATAGCCTTCCCTCTTGAAATCAGTCTTAATATTTAGGGAGAGTTATCAACATAGATCCGAAAGCACAACAGTTGGAAATTCTCCTTAGGAATCAACATAATAAGTTCCAATTAATACTCACATGTAATGAATCCATCAAACAAATTTCAAGAAATCAAGGCCTAAAGTGATCAAAATAAATATATAAGTATTCACTATTTCTTCCCAGCAAGTAATCTTCTCTTTGTTGTTTGTAAAATGTTGGACATAATTCCGAGAAAGTGCCTTATAGCTGTTGTTATAAAGGCCCTACATGTTGGGTATGGTCTTCAATTAATTAGTGGTTGTTTTCCACAAACAATTAAATTATTTCCAACCCTTGCTTTAGAAAATTGAGGTGGAAATCTATACAAAATATTATGCTTACTAAAATAGGAATTAGTTCAACACCATAAATGTTTGCAGATCTAAGTAAAATCCTTAGGTTCTAGTATGAAGAAATAATAATACAAACTACTAGACACATGATAACATTTCTAGTAACACAAACCTATATTTTAGTTTTCTCGCTTATTTTCTTGAGAAATATGGGCTAGTGATTATACATTCTGTTATGTTCTATTTATGGACATGCCCCCCTCTTGAAAACGGTCTTAATATTTAGGGAGATTACTCAACATAGGTCTGAAATAATAGTAGCTGGAAATGCTCCTCATGAATCAGCTTAATAAGTTCCAAGTATACTCACATGTAATGAATCTATCAAACAAAATTCCATGCAATCAAGGCCTAAAGTGATCAAAATAAATATCTAAGTATTCACTATTTCTGCCCAGGAAGTAATCTTCTCTTTGTTGTTTTAATGTTGGATGTAATTCTAAGAAAGTGCCTTATAGCTGTTATAAACCCCCCTAATTGTTGGGTATGGTATTCAATTAATTAGTGGCTGTTTTCTAGAAACAATTAAATCATTTTCAACACTTGCTTCGGAAAATTGAGGTGGCAGTCTATTCAAAATATTATGCTTGATAAAATAATAATTCTTTCTACACCATAATTGTTTGCAAGTCTGAGTAAAATCCTTAGGTTCTAGTATGAAGAAATAATAATGCAAACTACTAGACATAGGATAGAATTCAACATCGTCTAATTTTTTGTGCTTCAACTTCTTCCTACTTCATAATACAGATAGTTGGGCATGCAACCATAGATTCCATAAGCAACCAACAACTCAAATTGAATTTCCATTTTCTTTTTGAAAAATATATGTTGTATGTTAAAACTCAACAACAAATCACATGCTTGTTAATTTGAATATTCATTGTTTTTCACTTTCTTGAACATGAATCATCAAATCCTCAAAAAATGTATGAAAAATACCTCCCTCAAAATGCATGGGGTTAATGCAAGGTATGTTCACTCAAACAATTAGATTATTAGAAGTTGGGATTAAGCTTGCATAAGTTGAAATCTATTTCTATGGCTTGTAGAAATCTATCTGTTTGGAAGAAGATGACAGTGGCTTCATATGTAATCAGTCATTTTATCATCCGCTTTAACATTTAGCATATTCCTTTGTGTTTTCTTAGTAATGTTTTTCATTTAAGAATTTGAACAGAGAATTGAAGCATACATATAGTTTATGCAACCTATGCTTATGTCTTGTATCTTGATTGCTAGAAAGTATGTTGTGTGCTTACTAGCTTTGTTATATTCTATGTTATCTCATGTGCCTTCTAGGATTAAAAAATGTGTCCAACTAAAAGGTTAGATAATCATGCTTGAACATAAGGGTTTTCACACTATCAAATTTGACTTGTGATTCATAGTAAATAATTTGCAAAGAGAGGCTTTTTGATGTATTGATGAGGAAGATACTTTCTGAATTCATATTTTTATAAGAAAATGACTTGTGATTCATAGTAAATAATTTGCAAAGAGAGGCTTTTTGATGTATTGATGAGGAAGATACTTTCTGAATTCATATTTTTATAAGAAAAAGTAGTGATGAGAAAATCTTGGGTACCAACTCTACCCTAGGGACCAAAAGTAGTTTGCACAGGTGACATTTGTTGTCTTTTACAATTTTTGGTTGCATTTCCAAGATACCATTATGAGTCGTTACCACCCATTTTTAACCATGGCATACATATCTGAAGTCTTAATTTGGGTTATGTTTCCTCATGATTGGGCATTTTTTGTTCACAACATTTGATCATTAGAAGTTGAAGTTGTTGTTAGTTAATATATTCATATAGAAAGTGTGATATGCCAAACAACATTTGACATATTAAATTAGATCATAAATTATTTTTCTCTATGCAGGTTGGCTTCAAAACGAACATGTTTGGCTTCGAGTGTTCCTATGGACCAAATGTGTTATATTAGGCGATACCTGTGATATTCAAATCCATTGTTGTATTGGGGGAGTTTTTCAATATCAACATTGGTCTTTGAATATATTTTAGTTTTATTAACATTTATTTAACAATTGAATATATTTTAGTTTTATTAACATTTATTTAACAATTTGATTGTTTTCATCTTTTTTATAATTCAACCTGCGACAATATTAATATTTTATTTTTAGAAAATGATCTCTTTGTTGTTCATATTCTGTCATCCCTTACAAATTAAGGAGTACACACCCTCGGGGCAGGGAGCTACCATTGAAAATTCTCCTTCAAAGGAAGCTTTTCCTCCACCACCTCTAAGGGGTATTATATGGTACTCACTGCTAAGCCCAGGCACTTGACAATAGCTATTAGAACATCCATTTAAATTGTTATCCTTTCTTTGTTTTGATGATTTATTCTAATAAATCCCATCAATATATTCATTCCAGACTCTTCTTGGCATTGCTATTGGCAAAAAGTAGAATAAAGTAGTTGCAATGTACAACATATTTACAATAATTTGCTAGGTAGTTCTCCCAACCATGTTTAATCTCAGGAAGTTCGGTGGGCCTATTACTTGTTTTACTTGATCGTTCTGTTGAAACTTACTGACATCCAACACCTTGTGTTGTGCTCTTTAAGATATCCACAGTTTAAACTCCTTTAGGTAGACTGTACCAATGACTAGGAATATGTTTTCTGTGCATTAAATTTCACTAAGAGTTCCATGCAGATGTTTTAATTCACTGTCAATGCTTGAGTGTCTGCATAATACCTTTGATACAGGGTTTGTTTCAGCATGTTTGCAACTTGTTCTTTAAATCTAAGTGTCTTTATATAGGGACGCTTTATTGAATATTCCGTACTTTGCCAAAATTTAAATATTTCATCTTTCTTATAGTACTGGGATTCTCACAATGACATAGTATAAACTCTCAAATGGTAGCTTGAAGAGTTCTCTAGGTTATAGATCACCATGAGAGAAAGGATTTGATGGAGAGTTAGCATGATTTCTTTCACTTCCATAAATTCTAGTGTTTGATAAATGCTAGATAATAGCATAAGTGTCATTCCCCCTTGCCTAGGGAAAGTATTGAAGTGCCTAGCGCATCTTTATCATCATTGGACGAATTTTGAAGTGTCTAGGGCAAGTAATGAAGTGCCTGGGAAAATATGGAAGTGGACGGGGGCGTTTTTATCTTCATTGCGAGAATTTTCAAGTGCCTAGGGAAAATATTGAAGTGTATGGGCATTTTTATCATTGTTGGGAGAATTTTGAAGTGGTGGAGGCAAGTATTGAAGTGCATGGGGCATTTCTATCATCATTGGGTCAATTTAGAAGTGCATGGGGCAAGTATTGAAGTGCCTGGGGGCAATTTTGAAGTGCTTGGGGAAAATATTGAAGTATTTAGGCCATTTTTATCATCTTTCCGAGAATTTTGAAGTGCTCGGGGCAAGTATTGAAGTGCCTGGGGTTTTTTTCTTGTCAATGGGTGAATTTTGAAGTACATGGGGCGTTCTTCTTGTCAATAGGTGAATTTTGAAGTGCGTGGGACGTTTTTCTCATCACTAGGTGAATTTAGAAGTGCATGGGGTTGTTGTTTATCAATGTAAGGATGCTTTTATAGTATTGGGACGTTTTAAAACAGTGATGGCCAAAGTTATCACATGCCGAGGCAAATTTGTGTGTACTGGGGCATTTTTGTGATTGCCTGGGTGATTATATCATTGTTGGGTGTTTTTCTCCCTTTCCTAAGGCAAGTATTGAAGTGCCTAGAGCATCTTTATCATCATTGGTCGAATTTTGAAGTGTCTAGGGCATGTAATGAAGTGCCTGGGAAAACATTGAAGTGGACTGGGGCGTTTTTATCTTCGTTGCGAGAATTTTCAAGTGCCTGGGGAAATATTGAAGTGTATGGGCTTTTTTATCATCATTGGTAGAATTTTGAAGTGGTCGAGGAAAGTATTGAACTGCATGGGATGTTTCTATCATCATTGGGTCAATTTAGAAGTGCATGGGGCAAGTATTGAAGTGCCTGGGGGCAATTTTGAAGTGCTTGGGGAAAATATTGAAGTGCTTAGGGCATTTTTATCATCTTTAAGAGAATTTTGAAGTGCCCGGGGCAAGTATTGAAGTGCTTGGGGCGTTTTTCTTGTCAATGGGTGAATTTTGAAGTGCTTGGGGCGTTTTTCTTGTCAATGGGTGAATTTTGAAGTGCATGGGGCGTGTTTCTCATCACTGGGTGAATTTAGAAATGCATGGGGTTGTTGTTTATCAATGTAAGGATGCTTTTATAGTGTTGGGACGTTTTAAAACAGTGATGGCCAAATTTATCACATGCCGAGCCAAATTTGTGTGTATTGGGGCATTTTTGTGATTGTCTGGGTGATTATATCATTGTCGGGTGTTTTTCTCCCTTGCCTAGGGCAAGTATTGAAGTGCCTAGGGCATCTTTATCATCATTGGACGAATTTTGAAGTGTCTAGGGCATGTAATGAAGTGCATGGGAAAACATGGAAGTGGATGGGGGCGTTTTTATCTTCGTTGCGAGAATTTTCAAGTGCATGGGGAAATATTGAAGTGTATGAGCGTTTTTATCATCGTTGGGAGAATTTTGAAGTGGTCGAGGCAAGTATTGAAGTGCATGGGATGTTTCTATCATCATTGGGTCAATTTAGAAGTGCATGGGGCAAGTATTGAAGTGCCTGGGGGGGATTTTGAAGTGCTTGGAGAAAATATTGAAGTGCTTAGGGCATTTTTATCATCTTTCCGAGAATTTTGAAGTGCCCGGGGCAAGTATTGAAGTCCCTAGGGACTTTTTCTTGTCAATGGGTGAATTTTGAAGTTCATGGGGCGTTTTTCTTGTCAATGGGTGAATTTTGAAGTGCATGTGGTGTTTTTCTCATCACTGGGTGAATTTAGAAGTGCATGGGGTTGTTGTTTATCAATGTAAGGATTCTTTTATAGTGTTGGGACGTTTTAAAACAGTGATGGCCAAAGTTATCACATGTTGAGGCAAATTTGTTTGTATTGGGGTATTTTTGTGATTGCCTAGGTGATTATATCATTGTCGGGTGTTTTTCTCCCTTGCCTAGGGTAAGTATTGAAGTGCCTAGGGCATCTTTATGATCATTGGATGAATTTTGAAGTGTCTTGGGCATGTAATGAAGTGCTTGGGCAAACATGGAAGTGGACGGGGGCTTTTTTATCTTCATTGCAAGAATTTTCAAGTGCCTGGGGAAATATTGAAGTGTATGAGCGTTTTTATCATCGTTGGGAGAATTTTGAAGTGGACGAGGCAAGTATTGAAGTGCATGGGGCATTTCTATCATCATTAGGTCAATTTAGAAGTGCATGGGGCAATTATTGAAATGGGGGCAATTTTGAAGTGCTTGGGGAAAATATTGAAGTACATGGGGATTTTTATCATCCCTGGGAGAATTTAGAAGTGCCTCGGAAAATATTGAAGTGCTTAGGGCATTTTTATCATCTTTCGGAGAATTTTGAAGTGCCCGAGGAAAGTATTAAAGTGCTTGGAGTGTTTTTCTTGTCAATGGGTGAATTTTGAAGTGCATGGGGTGTTTTTCTTTTCAATGGGTGAATTTTGAAGTGCATGGGGCATTTTTCTCATCACCAGGTGAATTTAGAAGTGCATGGGGCATTTCTATCATCATTGGGTAAATTTAGAATTGCATGTGGCAAGTATTGAAGTGACTTGGGGTAATTTTGAAGTGCTTTGGGAAAATATTGAAGTGCATGGGGAGTTTTTATCATCCTTGGGAGAATTTAGAAGTGCCTGGGAAAATATTGAAGTTTTTAGGGCAATTTTATCATCTTTTGGAAAATTGACGTGCCCGGGGAAAGTATTGAAGTGCCTGGGGCGTTTTTCTCGTCACTGGGTGAATTTAGAAGTGCATGGGGCATTTTTCTCATTACTGGGTGAATTTAAAAGTGCATGGGTCGTTTTTCTCCTCACTACGTGAATTTAAGAAGTGCTTGGGGTTGTTATTGATAAATGTATGAATGATTTTATAGTGTTGGGACATTTTAAAATAGTGATGGGCAAATTTATCACTTGCTGGGACAAATTTGTGTGGATTGAGGCATTTTTGTGATTTCCTGGGTGATTATATCATTGTTGGGTGTTTTTCTCCCTTGCCTAGGGAAACTATTGAAGTGCATAGGGCATCGTTATCATCATTGGATGAATTTTGAAGTGTCTGGGGCAAGTAATGAAGTGCCTGGGAAATCATGGAAGTGGATTGGGGCGTTTTTATCTTTGTTGGGAGAATTTAGAAGTGCCTGGGCAAATATTAAAGTCTCTGGGTGTTTTTATCATCGCTGGGAGAATTTTGAAGTGGTTGAGGCAAGTATTGATGTACATGGTGTGTTTATATCATCATTGGGTCAATTTAGAAGTGCATGTGGTAAGTATTGAAGTGCCTCGAGGGAATTTTGAAGTGCTTGGGGAAAATATTGAAGTGCACTGGGAGTTTTTATCATCCTTGGGAGAATTTAGAAGTTCCAAGAAATTATTGAAGTGCTTAGGGAATTTTTATCATCTTTGGGAGAATTTTGAAGTGCCCGAGGCAAGTATTGAAGTGTCTGGGGTGTTTTTCTCATCACTGGGTGAATTTAGAAGTGCATGGGGCATTATTCTCATCACTAGGTGAATTTAAAAGTGCATGGGGTTGTTATTTATCAATTTATGGATGCTTTTATGGTGTTGGGACATTTTAAAACAGTGATGGGCGAAGTTATCACTTACTGATGAAACCTTGTGTGGATTGAGCCATTTTAAGTATTCATTGACATATATGCAACTCTCCTACCATTCGACACCAAAGAGAAGAAATTTTGGTGAGAAGATTGGTTGGAAGCTTAAAATTGGTCCAATAACTATCTCTCTATATAAAAGAAGTGGCCCGCTACTAGGATATTCAATTAATTCTATTAATTTGTTGGCATGTCAAAATTCATGACCCCACATGTCCACTGGACCATTAAGGGACGAGATAACAAGTATAGTCCCTACTTGTCCTGAATCTCATTAGTGCAGTCATGTTTCGTCGACACCTTCTAGTTGTGAGTGATCAAATACTGCTTGTGAAATGTATAAATAAATCCATCCTCTCCTCATTCAGACACTTGTTCATTCGAGAGTCTAGGAGTCAAGAGAGTCCATAGTTCAACTCTAGTGTATGTTCTTCTGTTGCACTACCTTAGTAATCTACATAATCAAAAGCTTGAGTCTTATTGGAAAAAGATTCGCCAAATTTTTACTATATTTTATAAATCAGTGAAATATTCGCCAAGTTTTTACAATTTTTTATAATTAAGTGAAATATTCGCCAATATTTTATAATATCTTATAATTTAGTGAAATATTCGCCAATATTTTACAGCATTATATAATGAAATGAAAGATTCGCCAAAAAAATTATATATACATATTATATTATTGATAAAATCGCCTTCAAGTTTTCCGCCTTCAAGTTTTCCTATATATCGAGGAGATTCGCCTATTTTTTATACATATAAATTTTGGGGGGGTTCTTAAAATCATCCCTGATTCCAAGTAGAAATGTATAAATCTCATTTTTAATGGAAGAACAATGCCATTTCCCCACTACCTTATTGTGAACCAATGTATTGATGATGATTTCGAATGAATGGATGATTCTCTGATGCATTTTTTATTAATGGACTGCCATGGATGTATTTTACAAGTTTCATGTACTGTACTTGATCATTTGAAGTATTTTTACTCAGTTTAATTGCATTGGGAGAAGAAATAGTGTCATTTCCCCAAGGGTTGAATTGGTGATTTTTGTAGTTGAATGGGAGAGGGTTGGAAAAGATATAATAATCAATTAATGGTTCACATGAGACCTTAATAACATAATTAATACATTCCCTACCTATGTTCATAAATTTGAGTGGGTTTGGAGGCATTTGGGAAGCCATTTTCAGTACTAACCCGAGGGGGATTTGAACCCTAAATTACTAGTAAAATTGCATACTTGGTCCAAAATATTAAGAGAGTTTGCAGAGGTATTTTAGTGGCCATATATCATCCCTGAACATAATATTCAAGTCCTAATATCATTCATACACCTTCCTTGAATATTTGAAGGCATTTGGAGTCAATTCGAGACCTAGAGACCAATACTAGTCAAAGGAAATTACTATTAAAGTTCTCTACATTGGCCAGAATTGAAAGAGGATTTGTAGAAGTATTTAAAGGTACAAAAGCATCCCTGAAATACATATTTATGTTCTAACATTATCCATATACCTTCTCAAAATATTTGGGAGCAATTGGAGCAATTTGGGGACCTAGAGCTCAAAACTAGTCAAAGGTCAAACTAGAGAAAAAAGTGAAAAATTGCCATTTTAATAAAATTCCTAACAAGGGACATTACAGTGGTATCAGAGCATGGTCTTGGAACCTGACGTGGTAGAACATTAATGAAGACCAGGAGTCAAATAAATAAGCCACCACCCTTAGAAACTGAAACTGGATGTACTTTGGTGAAAGGGAAGAAATAGGAGAAGAAGTGCATTCATTGGTCACCATGAGTAAGGATGAGAAAGGAACCTTAGAGGAGAATGAGGATTTTAGAAAATTACTTAAACCATCCTTTGAATCAAGTGGAGGCAATTCTTTCAAGAGTTCAAATTGTTGGTTAGTGAACTTGGAAGCAAGTCGAAAAAAATAATGAGCAATGGTTCTCTTTTCAAGGAAAAGGATGAAATAATTTATGTCACAAAAGAGGAACCTAATGTAATTGTGGAACATGAGGTACATGTTGATATGCAGGTTCTTGAAGATGCTACACTAAAACAAGAAGAAGGACAATCACTTGTCCTTGTTCAAAGGGATTATGAGTTGCCTCATGGAGAGAGTTGCAAAGCCTTGGAAGAGGTACATGATCTCACAATAGTTGGACCAGCCAATTATGGAGAAGATGAATTAAATATTTCAGTGGTTAAGAGTTGTAAAGAATTAAAGTTGGTTCATAATTCCTCACCCCACACTTCTTTTCCAGCCACATCACTTTGGGATGAAAATTGGGTGAAAGGTTTTTTTCTAGTGGTGCCACATGAGGGGTATGAAACTCCTACCTCTCCTTTTGATGATGACATGAATAGAGAACCTCATTATTTAGAATTGCAGCAGCATAGTGCTTTACCTTATGATGATACATATCCTCATGGATGTATGGATGAGACTTCTTTGAGTCCTTTGAAGTCTCCTTGTTTTTCCTGCTCATTATTTGGTTCAAATTTTAGTGGAGATTCTTCATTCACTTCTTGGATGAAAGAATGCATGGCTGAATATTTTGATGCATATCACATTCTTTTGGAGAAGCACTATCGGACATGGGATCCTCACCTATGTCATTGGAGCAGATTTGATTGGTCACTTGAAGATTGTATGCACCTAGCAAATGATGGTCTACTTACTTGGAGGTATAAACACTTTCATGATTCTTTGATGAAGCATCTTCTTGATGTACATTTGCGTTATGTTGTTATGTACTTTGATGATATATATTTTGTACTCATGATGTTTGGAAGAATGCATACAAGAAAATGGGATCCAATAATCCTCTTATTTGATGGTATGGGTTGGAGAGCACTTTTAATTGTTGGGGTGCAATACAAGCAATGGGACCCTGGAATAATTTTTGTCTCATTGGTTTGAATTTTTTTGGGGGAAACAAGCAATATGGGAGATGGATTTCCCACTTAATAAAATGAATTTTATTAGAGTAGTGCAACAGCAAGCATGGTGGTTCCTCTCTAAAATCTTCATGGAAACTCAAAGACTCAAGGTTGGGCAATTCAATGGCAACTTCAAAACATTATACAGAAAGCAGGTTCTTCAACACCCATGTTTGAAATTGCTTGAGGAGAAGCAATGTTGGGAAGGGAGGATTTTTCATGTCCCAAAATTGGCATTGGGTCACAATGCTAATCACAATGGCCATATTCATTAGTGTTTGTCAAATTGATGCTAAAGGTCAAATAATTGTCAAGGAGGGAAATTACTAGTTTCCTAGGTTTGGGGTGGAAGCTTTGGGATTGTCAATAATGGGGATAATAAATGATGTTGGAACATTAGGATGGAATAAATATCTAATAAAGGAGATAAATAAATATACACAAGTGAAAATCAAAGTGGCATTTCATCATGAAGACACATGGAGGAAGTGGGACCCACATATGGCTAGATTTCCCCACTACATTTGGCATCACTCTCTCACCAATTCGAGGGAGTCCAAAAGGTATTATTCATGGCATGAATCATCCAAGGTCGAAATATAGAGGAAAAGTAACTCCCATGGAAGAGGAAGAGGCAATTTGTAGCTAGTGAGACACTTGGGATAGATTCCCTAGCTCTATGACAACAATGATGAAGATGCTATGACACCTATGACACAAATCAGACCTGAAGGCTGACATATGACATATATGACATGTCAGGGCTAAAACTAGACTCCAAGAGGGCACTCAAGGGTTTTAGGGCAGCTAAGATGCTTCCACATGTGATTTGGTGGAAGTGGGAGACTAGCAATTGTTGTACAAGTGGCGTTCTTTGGAATCTCTTCCCAACTTGAGTTGGCATGAGTCTCTTGGAAGGAATTCGACCCATGGAGGACATTAGAACTTTGTAAATTTCAATAACAAAGAATGAAACCAGCTTTTGATCATTTGTAGAATTTGCAATTGCATTTGTGAAGAGGGAGAGCTAGTGGATGACTAGTTTCTTGCCTTAGCCAATTTCGAGAGTGAAAGATTCCCATCCAAGTTGGTAATTGGAAAGGCCATTCAGACCTTTCATTTGGAGCTTTAATGGAGTTTTTATTTGTAGGTGTAAGATACAGGGCAGCTCTTGGTTTCTTCTATTGCATCTCACTCCTTCAACCATTTCCAGTTTTGATGGCATATTCTTGATCCTTGAGGGAGGGCGTTTTTGGTGAGCTATTGTACTCTTTGGGGGAGATTCTAATGCCCCATTTCTTTTGTAATATGAATTAAATACTCTATTATTCATCTCCAGAAAGTTTTGGGTCGAAATTCCAAGTAGAAATGTATAAATCTCATTTTTAATAGAAGAGCAATGCCATTTCCCCACTACCTTGTTGTGAACCAATGTATTGATGATGATTTCAAATGAATGGTTGATTCTCTGATCCATTTGTGATTAATGTACTGCCATGGATGTATTTTACACTTTTCAGGTACTGTACTTGATCATTTGAAGTATTTTTACTCAATTTAATTGCATTGGGAGAAGAAATAGTGCCATTTCCCCAAGGGTCGAATTGGTGATTTTTACAGTTGAATGGGAGAGGGTTGGAACAGATATAATAATCAATTAATGGTGCACATGAGACCTTAATAACATCATTAATACATTCCCTACCTCTGTTCATAAATTTTAGTGGGTTTGGAGGCATTTGGGAAGCCATTTTCAGTACTAACCCCAGGGGGATTTGAACCCCAAATTACTAGTAAAATTGCATACTTGATCCATAATCTTAAGAGAGTTTGCAGAGGTATTTTAGTGGCCATATATCATCCCTGAAAATCATATTCAATTCCTAATATCATTCATACACCTTCCTTGAATATTTGAAGGCATTTGGAGTCAATTCGAGACCTAGAGACCAATACTAGTCAAAGGAAATTACTAGTAAAGTTCCCTACATTGGCCAGAATTGAAAGAGGATTTGCAAAAGTATTTTAAAGGTCCAAAAGAATCCCTGAAATAAATATTTATGTTCTAACATCATCCATATACCTTCTCAGAAGATTTGAGAGCAATTGGAGCAATTTGGGGACCTAGAGATCAAAACTAGTCAAAGGTCAAACTAGGGAAAAAAGTGAAAAATTGTCATTTTAATAAAATTCCTAACAAGGGACATTACATTCCAAATTTGAAATAGAAAATTATAAAAGAAAAAAGAATATAAAAAATAAGTTTCAACTTATGCATGGATAATTGGTAGTTGATGCATGGATAACGAGTAGTTCTGGTGGAGAAAATATTTAATTAGAAGAAGGCAAGTGATAAATGTAACTGAGGCATAGACAATGGGTGATTACAACTATGCATGGATAACATGTAACACATAACTTATTTGTAACACTTAACTTATGCCCTATCGGTGTTCACCAACCACAATTTAAGTGGTTGCACTAGTAAGTATTCTTTTAAACAAATGAATGTTGTACAATAAAGTGACAAAAGGAGGTTACCTAGTAGCCATGTACATTGACATCTAAATTTTTTGCTTTGCATGTTGGACGCTTGCCTTTTTAAAACAACTTCCCATTCTAAGTACTTTACATCGGGCTCCCATGTGTTGTCTAGCTTGGCAACTATTTTTTGTAGATCATAACCACCCTCACAACATTGTCTAGCCCTCTAACCTATGACTCAGGGCCTTTGTCTTTTGCTTTGTCTGCCTGCATTATCACAATCAAATGAAGGGAAACATCTTTTGAAATTATAAGAGATACGTATCTAGATGTTGAAGCTCCCAAGAGAAGGATTTAATCAGTGGCTTGTGATACTATTAATGCAGTTTTCCCTCACTTAATGTATCTATAAGCTATCCCAAGGTTTTAGAACCATATTCTTCATGTCGATAAATTGTGTTTTCGAACTATTCCGTATGTTTGTAATTGTTTGCTCTTAATGATAGTGATATGTTTCTATCTGGGGTGTTGTTGCTTGAGCATAATAAATCTTCTTTCTCACCTTTTTGGTATGACATTACCAAACTTGTGATAAGACGTGATTCTACCCTATTGTTTTTTAATAGAAACTTCTATTGTATTCGTTAGCCAGTTCATTGGATCATAATATCATTTCAGCCTTAACTAAAATATCCCCAGAGTAATGTGTTTTTATACCTAGTGTTCAAATTTTTGTTATTTTGCGAGGAGCTCTACCGCTCTCCCAACGCCCCTTTGGTTATTTTAAAATGAAAATGAAGGATCTTAGATTTGGTGTATCTTTCCTTGGTTCAACGAGAACCATTTCAACGAACGAGCTTTTTAAAAAGAAAATTATATTTGTTATTAATTTCCAAAACTATCCATTGAAAATTTTAATCACATTTTGTACACATGTGTGTGTACGTAATATTTTTTTATTAATTACAAAAATTGAGAAAAATACCCTTTTGAAGAGTACGTGTTGGTCTAGGGCATATATTTTTTTTGAAATTTTTTGGTTGTGTACTTTTAATATTATTGATTTTTCTTTGTGTTGATAAGAAGTTGTGGACATTGTTTTGTAAGTGTAAGTTTAAAAAGAAAATATAAAAAAATACCATATGAACTCAGAAACCCATAAATTATATGCCAATGGATAGATGATTCATTGATGAATCTATTGGTATGAAGCTCCCCACCTAAGGTGCATCCTAGGAGAGAATTTAGGAAGGGTAAAGAGGGAAGTAAAAATAAAATTGCAAAAAAGAGAGCTAAAAGATTGTTTTTAAAACCCTCGATTGAGGTGCTAAAAACCCTCGATCAATGTTTTAGGTGGATTTTTAAATACCTCAATCGAGGGTTTTAGTGTGATTAAGTCGAAAGCTCGATTAAGCTCTTGTGAAATAAAAATTTGAAAAAAAAGCGCACGAGTTATTTGGTGTTAAGGAGCTTGATGAAGCATCCCAAATCAGGTGATTGATAGTAGAAGTGATGGCATTAATGGTGATAGGACAAGGGTGGATGCGCAGGACAGGCTGAATGGCGAGATGGAAACAACACAGACATCGGTGTTTGCCTGGCATTAATCTTCCTCCATCCTCGAGAGTAGACATGACCAACTCGCAAATGTTAATTCATTGCGCATTCAAGACGGTTCTTGATCCTCGCACCTAGTTTAATATGGTTCAAGCAAACTCGTCCAAGAACCCATTTTGACCTGCTTTTTCCTCTGGTGTTTTTTGCTCCACCTTTGTGCTCTAGTGGCTTCCTGGCATTATAGCATGCTCATACTGATATCTCGCGAGCATTCTATGGGCGGGGGAATTGTAATGGAATTGGCACTATGACTTGAGAGCGACATCAGAATCCTATCAAGAAAGGTCGTGGCCGTCATGCACGTTCATAAGATACCAGTGGAGCAGGCATTTCCCACCACCTTGCTACGATGACGTACACTTTGTTGGTTCTCCTAATTGATATCAAGGAGATGGAGGAGGACATGTAATCTCGAGTTTTGGAGATTCTCAACAGGGTGCAAACTATTATAGAAAGGTGTGTCAATATTATCGAGCTCTTCCACCTACCTTTGCCATTGCTCGTCACCATTGGGGAGGGTGGCGTAATCCACTACGGACTAGAAGAGGAAACTAGGAACGATCCGTGCTTTGTGGGGGATAATGATCAAGTGAATAATCTCCCAGTGGTTAAAGAGGAATACCAGATTGTGATAGCGGCTAATCTAGTGAAGTCGGATGATATTCAATAAGATAACACCAGTGGCATCAAGCGTGAAGTCCCGAGCAGCGATATGGGTGCATGCAAGACTCCGACGGCCAAGTGACGAACGAGCTACGACCTTGTCAAGTAGTGCTCGTTTTCTTTTAGCTTTTTGGTCAATTATGGAATGGTTAGATGCAAATATTTTTTTATTGTTGTAGACTGTATGCATGTATTTTTTTGTCACTCGGATCTTTAGCAGACTTAGAGCCTATCATTCATGTACTTTGTCCTCAACAAAGGCTATTAGGGAGTCTTTTGTTTTTCTGTTTTTATGTTTCAAGGCTTTGAATCTAGGTTATTTTTTCTTGCTGAGAATCCTTATGACTTTAAATCTGGGTTGTTTTCTCTCGATGAGAGACCAAACTGGGCTATATTCTTATGTAAATGTTTACTGTGATATAATGTAAGTTCCAAATTACAAAAAAAGGAGCTTGATCAAGCTTAAAAGCTCGATCTATATTTTAAAAGCTCAATGTAGCAATTAAAAGCTTGATCTAGATTTTCAAAGCTAGATCTAGCTTTTCAAAGCTAGATCGAGGGTTAAGAAAACCCTTGATCGAGCTATCTAGCTCAATCGAGAGTTTTTTCAATCCTTGATTGAGCTTTTAAAAATAGCTCGGTCAAGCACTTTATTAAGCCCTTGATCGAGCTTTCAAAAACTCGATTGAGGGCTTAACAAAAGCTCGATTGAGCTCATTTTTTGTCATTCCCACACCCTTTGTTTGCCAAAAGTGTTACCATCTTCATGTAACAACCCAAATTGATAAAAATGCTTCTTACTAAATCAAATAAACTTCAAATTTTCAATTCTTAAAATTGTTTTTAAGACATAAATTTATTTTTATTCAAATAAATTACAAAACATTTAAGACCAAATATTTAATATAAAATTATCTTTATGTGGCAATTAAATTGTAGTAGTCACTCGTACCTTTAGATAGATAAGCTAAGAGCTACTCTAGACTAACGGACAAGCTTATGAATGGTTGAGTTTTTGTTTTTTATAAGATTCTTGATAAGATTTTACATAGGTTGGATGGCTAAAATCATTTGTGTTGGTAGATGTTGTTATCAAACACAAGGACGGCCATATCACGGGCAAATAGATTTTATGATTTTTATTTTAATATATAATTTTATGGGGTCGTTTGAATGATTTTTATTTTTTTTACTATAATTTAGTGATTTAATGTTTGTTTGGTTAGATGGAAATTTTTCATTATTTAAAATTGATTTAATGTCTTGAAATACCCATTTTGTATTTAGATTGTGCAATCTCAACATTTTTAATTTCAACTCTTCTCTTAAATTTAAAGCAAAAATGGTCCAAATCATCACTTTTTTAAGCTATTAGTTTCAAGATATTGGATAACTCCTTTTTGTCTTATTATAGAAAGAATTGAGCAAACATTATCTTGGTGGGTTAGCTCAAGTGGTTAAGAGCTCTAAGTTGTAAGCAGAAAGTTTCGGGGTCAAATCCCTGGTGGCTATGCATAGATATTTAAGGACCTCACTTGATGTCCCCACTCGGTTAGACCTCGTAATTAGGATTGGTATACAAACTTCTAAGCAATGATGGTTAGTTTTGATTGATAACCAAATTTTAAACCCCGTAATCAAGATCGATATACGAACTTCGAGGCAATGTTGGTTAGTTTTGGTTCATAGCCAAATTAAGAACTTCGTGGCAATGGAGATGAAAACAACAATTTTGTTTGATGGCCAAATTAAGAACTTCTCAGCAACGGAGATGAAAAAATCGAATGCAACAATAAACACTATTGGACATGGTGGATTTGTATTTTAGATCCAGAGTTATATGTTTAAAATTAAAATTAAATACATTATTTTAAATAATGTTATAACAATTAATATATTCTATTAATATATTATATGCGTGTAAAACAAAAGGAAAAAAACTAAAATGATAAGTAGTCTCCCCACTAACAAACTTCGACACTCTTGTCATAGTATCACTCATTATGATGGCTTTTGGAATTTAAGCACCCGAACTTTAGTAGTATGTGTAAAAGCAAGTACTCACGGTATTGGTTATGAGTCAAAGCTTTTGACTTTATATTAATGTGGAAGGAAACTACAGGTGAGGTCATTTAGTCAAATTTGAACAAAGCCATCTAGGTGGGATTAGGGTAGGAATTTAGAAAAAATTAGTTATGATGATTTTAATAGTATATATAAATTATAGTAGTATAATTTAAGTGTGGATATAGATATAAATACCATTCGATACGGAAAAAATATGTAATAAAAAAATCTAGTACAAATCTGTATCCATATTATACTTATAATAAATTTAACTAATTTCAATTTATTCTGAATTTCCTTACACAAAATATTAATAAGCCAAAGCCAAAGATCTTTTGCAAAAAAATCGACCAAAAATACCAAGAAAATCCAAGTAAATTATCTCTCTATTTATGTTTTTGTTATAAATAATAATAGAAATGAAAAGTTAATTGATAGACACTATGACTTTGTTCTTATCAATTAACCAATTATGTCTTACCACATAATTGTAACTACTTTACTTATTTGTTGAGTTAAATTCATGTAAGGCAACCTGCATTACACACGTATTATTTTATTTTTTAACTAAAGTTGTACTCCACTTAATTATATAGGAGAAATTTGGGTTCGCTTATTTGTTTAACAAATTCTACGTCGAGTAGTTTTAGTGTGATATTGCTCGTGCATGGTTATTATGTCAAGGTTTTTTGGTGTGGCGTTAAAAACTTTTTTCGATGCCAATAAGCCTCGTAGCCGGCTAGGCAATAAGACCTAAAATTTATCAACCAATCGAATGGAAGATAAATTAATTGAAATATTTATTGAATGATATGAAGTTTTTGAAAGCAATGGATAATTGAACCACGTAAAATCGTGATTAGAAGAACTTTGTTTAAAATGCAAAAATGACAGCAAAGTAATAAGCGGTAAGCACAAACTTAATCGAATACAATGTATACCATGTTTGTCGACGGGTATCTTTAATGTGTTACATTGTGAGAAAGCCTTACTGGAGGGTCTTTTCATAGTATTTATCTTCTTTCATACATATTTAACTTCAATCATATTTATATTTGATTTGATGATTAAATCTCTTAGTGTGTATTTAAAGTTTGTTTTATTTTTTTCACTAAGGAAAAAATTGTTACTTGTTATTTATTGAATAAATCAATGTAATATCTCGATTTTGACCCATTGTATTAAATATATAAATGATTTAATATTGTTATAAAATCATGGTGAAAAGCTTAAGGCCAAAGTCTCTCCATCGATTTATCGGTTTTGTATCGATAATTAAAAATCGATGCATGAGGATCACGTGCTAACCTAACACAAAGGAAATTATAAATATGATGTATATATATATTGATAAAAAATACCCACAACTAGCTATGCAAGGCAACAAGAATATGGGGGCGGTATTTTTACAAGGATAAGGGGAAAATACTCAAACCCATAAAGCCAATGATGTCAAACCAAGTGTCAATGAGAGAACCCATGAACCATCAACTACCCATGTTGACTTATGCACCCAATCATTTAATTCTTCTAAGAGGTGGTTGAAGTAGTTATTATTTTGGGAAATGGAGAGTATGGCTGTCCAAAATTTCATGTATGGGCAAGCCACCATTTCGGAAAATCATGTTTGTGCTTCTAAGGCAAGAAAAGACCCATGAAATTGCTCCCAATCCATCATTCATCCATTATTTTTTGTTCGCTAGCATCCCTCTTACTTGCTGGGTGTTTTCCTCCACAAATTTACTGTGTTTTCCTTCATTTTCTAGCTAGGAAATCCATTTTTTATGTTGCAAAATGGCAGGGAAGAAGAGAAATTGAATTGGGGTTCTATGAGATCCGTTTTTTCTTGTGTACCTGTTTAGGATTCGATTTGTAGCTTCCAATTGTTGTTTCCCCTCTCAAAATTTCATTTTTGGTGTGCCCACAATTTGGAACACTCATGGATCATGTTTTGTGAATCCCATAGCTAAAAAAAATTTCCATGCCCAACATTTGTGGCTTCCTGTGTGTGGGGAGATTATTGTGGATTGGGTTATATGTATCCCTTATTTTGGCTTGAAATTGTATGTAAGCAAATTGAAGTAGATGAGGATTTGAAATTGGCTTAATAAACCTAATGAAGGCGGTAACCCTACTAAAGATGATAGGGATGTGATGACCTTTCTATGCACACCCTAAAGAGCTCTAGAAGGGAAGTTATGGCCTGAGGGAATATGGAGCAATGAAGGGGATATCTTCCCTGTGTTGGGTGTGTAGGTATTGTGGGTGCCAAGCTAGCTAATCTTGTAGAGGTTTTGGTAATTCTATGGATTGAGATCACTAGCTTAGCAATTCCTTTCCCTCTACTGCATTGACCGCTTAATAAACCCAGCTATGGATTGGATTGGATGAGATGTGGTATATACTTGGTTATCTGTGAGTTGTTGTTCATTTTTCCTTGTGGAAATCATGACCAGCTCGGGGTTGGCAATTGTGTTGAGAAATTGATGAGCACAGCTAGCCTATGGTTGGGTGGAACGTTGCACTTGCATAGCCTGCTCGAGATAGCTTCATTTCAAGATAAGTATTCTCTTGTATTTAATTATGCAATGTCTTTAATTGATGCATGTTATAATTATGTTGGTAATTGCATGCTAGATGTGTGTAGTAGAGTTTATTTTCGTTGTGTTTATTTGGATTATGCATCTGCACACATGTTTCATTTTTTATGAATTCGTAAAATGATGATGGGGCTAAATTTGGAAGCCTGGATTTAGTTCTTGTTCCCTCCCTTAAGTCAGATTGATGGGAGGGACATGACAGTGTGGTATCATAGCGATAGGTTGCAACATCGGGCCTTTATGGGGAAAAATCGACAACTTGCAGTGTTAATATCGCTTCTTGATCACCACCAATTATCCGGGAAAAAAAAATCTAAGTTTTTGCCAAAGTATGTGTGTCAGCGTATTTGAGCGAGTTGCACCAACATGTTTCAATGGACTTGCATAAGTTTTCCGATGACTTTCATGAAGTTCGTGGAAAAGCGTATCGGTGAAATTCAAGAAGTTTGCTGAAAAGCATTTCGGCGAAATTGGAGAAGTTCTCCGAAAAGCATTTCGGCGAAATTGGAGAAGTTCTCCGAAAAGCATTTCGGCAAAATTGGAGAAGTTTTCCGAAAAGCATTTCGGCAAAATTGGAGAAGTTTGCTAAAAAAGTGTTTTGGAGAAATTGGAGAAGTTCACTGACAAGCATTTCGGCAAGTTTTAAGAAGTTCACCGATGAAGTGTTTGGCGAGTTTTGGGAATTTCGTCGACAAGCATTTCAGCGAGTATTGAGAAGTTCGTCGACAAGCATTTCGGCGAGTTTTGAGAATCACATCGAAGCAAGGGTAACTCAATAAATCATGCCAAACAAAATAAACGGGGCAATTTTTCTAGGACTATATTTCGATCAGGAAGAGATTGTTTTTCGCAATGGATTTCGAGCGCTAAAAATCGAAAAATGACATTGAACTTATGCTCTAGATTGCACAAAATAGAAATATTTACAACAACAAAAATGAGGGAGAAATCCCCCTTGACCCCCATTTTTCTTTTTATTATCCACAAAGTTAAATATTGGGTTCAACCGCGACTATTGAAGTAGTGTAAAATTTAGCAGGTTGTGGATTTTGAAGGGGTAATTTAAAAGTTTCTGTGATTTCATCAAGATTGACAATATGGGTTGTTCCTAGGATGCATGAAAATAATTTTTATAGTTTTCAAAGAATGTGATAAATCTAACAAATGTATTTATATGAACACGTTTTGCAGATTCAGAATCATATTAGTGACTATTAAAGGATAGCATTAAGTACAGTGCAGTTGGGAAATATTTGGTCCTTGGTTGGGCCAACAAGATCATCATCATGGATGATGCATGGGATCTCTATGAGCCTGAGATAGATTCCATGTGAGAGAACATACAAGTTGAGAATGTAGAGACATAATCCAATGGGAGAAGAAACCAAGAGACTCCCCCAGATATTGTAGCCACCATGAGGAGCCTAAGGGTGGGACTACAAAGTTGTAGAGAAGACAATGGGAGGCTTCTTAAATATCAGGAAGAACAGAATCAAATGAAGGCAGCTATGCTACAAAGTTTGACATACATTCAAAGGAGGATTAACTCTTGGAATCACTCAGAAAATCCAGAAAAGAGTGGGAGTAGTTAAAAGTAAAATCCCCGCAAGAGGACCAATAGCTCAAGAAGAGTTTCTAGAGACGGGACATATACTCCATAAATCTATTATAGTGGATCATCTGACTTTGAAGAATCCATTTAAGGTTCAAGCTCTTCATCTCATAGGAATAAGAGGAATATGAATTACAAGGACAATTCACATCGGGAATTTAAGAAGGCCAAACCTCCTACATTTTATGGTGAGGTAGAATATGGCTAAGAATTTGAAACTTGGATTTTTTGGATGAGGAAGTATTTCCAAGTCCGAGATTAATCTATAAATATGAAGGCAAGGGTGGCCATATTCAATCTAAATGGAAGAGCATCTATATGGTGGGATCACCTTAGGAAAGTGAAGAAGATCAATGAAAGAAATATTGTGTGGAAGCAGTTCAATAAGTACATCAAGCATAAGTACCTATCTGATAGGAACTATGATGATAAAATCAAATAATTCCATGAACTAAAATTGGGGCAAATGACCATGGAAGAATATGCAAACAAATTCATGGAGTTGTTGAGATATGTCAAGTATATCATAGATGATAAGGTGAAAATTCATTGTTTCTAAGTAGACTACCTCAACTGATATAAAGATAGAATTGAGTTTGATGAACCTCAAACTCTAGAGGAGGCCATGAGAAAGGCCAAGTATTGTTATGATCAAAACAAAAGAAAACATGATTTCCATAGGGAATGCAAGGACATGAAAAATGAGAAGCTTGACCAAAGGAAGAAGGGGTTCAAACCTCCTCATCCTAGAAATCAGCAAAGGAAACCACCACCGAATGTGACTAAGAAAACTAGAATGATGGGATACAAGCGAAGAGATCCACTTCAATGTTTGGGATGTGGAGAGGACCATATGCTTAGGAACTGTCCACATCGGAATGGGAGTGTAAAGCAAGTTCACAACATACAAGGAGTTGAAACTATGGATCAAGTGGCAAGGACCATCCCTAGAATCTATTCAGCAGTAGCGGACCGCCAGGAAGACCATCAATCAACTATGATTGAAGTTAAAGGTAAGATTGCTAGGAAATATGTTTTTATTTTATTGACCATGGATCTACTCACAGTTATATCACTCCTGAAATTGTTGAGATTTGTGATTTTAAGAAATTAAAGCATAGTAAGTCAAGATTATTTCAACTAGCCACTGGAACCAAGATAAAAGTTAGTGAAATGGTAAAGAAATGTCCATTAGAAATGGATGGACTATTCACCTGTGCAAATCTGAATTTTCTGCCACTTGGTTCCTATGATATTCTCATTGGAATGGACTAGTTAGAAGCACACAGAGTTAAACTTGACTGCTAAAACAAGACTTTTGAATGCATGGATGAGGAAGAAAACCCAAGGTTTGTAAGAGGCATTCCAAAGATAATCTCGGTTAGGAAGATTTCATCCATGCAGCTGAAGAATTTTTGTAGGAAGGGTTGTCAATTGTATGCAGTGCATGTTTTGGAGACAACAAGAAATGAAATTTCCAAGTTGGAGGACTTCCATGTGTTGCAAGAATTCAAGGATGTTTTTCCTGATGAGATCCCAGGGCTCCCTCCAAAGAGAGACATTGATTTCACAATTGGCCTTGTGCCGAGAGCTGCACCAGTGTCCAAGGCACCCCATAGTATGAGTACACCAGAATTGCTAGAACAGAAAATGCAGTTACAAGAGTTGTTGGAGAAGAAATACATCAGGCCAAGTGTGTCCCCATGGGGATCACCTGTGCTATTTGTGAAAAATAAAGATGGAACACTCAGGTTATGTATTGACTAGAGATAGTTGAACCAAAGTCACTGTGAAGAAAAAATATCCATTACCTATAATTGATGACATTTTTTATCAAATGAGAGGGGCAAAGGTATTTTCAAAGATTGACTTGAGGTCTTGTTACCATCAGGTAAGAATCAAAGAGGAAGATATCCATAAGACAACCTTTAGAACAAGGTATGGGCACTACGATTTTGTGGTGGTACCATTTGGTCTCACAAATGCACCAGCTACATTCATGTGTCTCATGAATAGTGTTTTTAACAAGTATTGGACAAGTTTGTTCTTGTTTTTCTAGATAACATTCTTATAGATTCTAAGAAATAATAAGAGCATGAAGAACATATGAGAATGGCCTTGAAATTGCTAAGGGAGCATAAGATGTATGCAAAGCTTAGCAAATGTGACTTTTATAAACATAAAATTCATTATTTGGGTCACATTATTTTAGAGGAAAGAATTTCAGTGTACCCTGAGAAGATTGAAGCCATTATGATTTGGTCAACTCCAAGGAACATGACAGATGTGAGATCCTTTATGGGGCTTGCTGATTACTATAGGAGGTTCATTGAAGGATTTTCCAAGGTCGCTAATCCAATTACTTCCTTGCACAAGAAGGGAATGACATTTGAGTGGACACCAAGATGTGAGGAAAGCTTCCAGCAGTTGAAGAAGCTTCTAACGAGTGCACCAATTTTGAAAATTGCAGACCCAGAAAAAGACTTTTTGGTGTGTATTGATGTATGCAATCAAGAACTTGGAGGAGTTCTTATAAAAGATAACCATGTGGTATGCTATGAGTCAAGAAAGTTGAAGAAACATTAAAAGAACTATTCCACCCATGATTTAAAACTTGCAGCCATCGTGCATGCTTTAAATATGTGGAGGCACTACTTAATGGTCATAAAATTTGAGCTAAGGACAAACCGTTGTGGTCTGAAATATTTGTTTGAGCAGCCAACATTAAATGTTAGGAAAGCTAGATGGATGGAATTTTTGTGTGAATTTGATTTTGAGATCAAACACATAAAGGGGAAAGAAAATAAGGTGGTTGATGCACTCAGCAGAAAAGTACATGAAATGCATGTGGCAACCCTTAGTACCTTCCAATAAGATTTGAGGCAACGGATCGTTAACTCTATTGTTGAAGACGAAATGTATGTGAAGATAAAGGACAAATTGCAACAATAGAACTTTGAAAAGAGGTATGGAGGGTATCATTTGGAAGGTGATGGAATTCTTACTTATAGAATAGAATTTATATTCCAAATGTGGAAGAATTGAGGAGGGTTGTTATGGATGAAATACATAAGATCCATATTCTGGTCACCCAGGATATCAAAAAGCAATTGCTACAGCCATAAAACAATATTTATGGCCAGGGATGAAGAAGGAAATCACTGAATACATTTCTAAGTGCATGAAATGTCAGTAGGTTAAGGTTGAACACCAACACCCAATAGTTTTATTGCATCCATTTCCAATTCCATAATGGAAATGGGAGATAATTCCCATGGGTTTTGTTACAGGTTTTTCAATGACAATTAAGCAGCATGATTCCATCATGGTGGTGGTGGAAAAGTTAACAAAGGTGGCACATTTTATATCGGTTAAGTCCACGTATAAAACCGATGCCATTGCAAAGATTTTCATGAAGGAAATTTTCAGATTGCATGGATTTCCTAAGGAAATAATTTCTGACAGGGATGCCAAGTTCACTTCAAAATTTTGGAAAGGTCTTTTTGCAAATTTGGGTACACAGCCGAACTTTAGCATAGCATAGAATTCTCAAATATATGGAAAAACATAAAGAGTAAATCAGGTGCTTGAAGACATGCTTCAGATGTATGTGATGGACAAACCATCCAAGTGTGAGGATTATCTACACTTGGTAGAGTTTGCATATAATAACGGGAAACAATCATCATTGGGATGATCCATTTAAGGCTTTGTATGGCCAAAAATGTAGGACACCAGTGACTTGGGATAATCCAGTGAACATAATTGTACTTGGGTCGGAATTGATTAAGGAAATGGAACAAGAAGTTGCAAAGATCGAGCAAAATTTAAAAGCAGCCCGAGATAGACAGAAAAGCTATGCAGATAAGCATAGGGTGCATAGGGAGTTCAATGTTGGGGATCATTTTTATCTTAGAGTGAGGCCAAATAAGAGTTCCTTGAATCTTGGGAGTTGTGCCAAGGTATCACCCAGATATTGTGGGCCATTTGAAGTGCTTTAAAGAATAGGGTTAGTTGCATATAGAGTTTCATTTCCTGCTAACAGTAGAGCACATAATATTTTTCATGTTTCTTTGCTTAAGAAATATACACATGATCATAACCATGTGATTAATTGGGATGTGCTCCAGGTGGAACTCAAGGGAGAGTTCCAAACAAAGCCATTGTGCATCCTAGACAGGAAGCTGGCATTGCTCCGGAACTGAACCATCGGACAGGTAAAGGTGAAATGGAAGCACTACAGTCCCAATGAGGCTACATGGGAGCTAGAGGATTCCATGATAGTGGCATATCTAGTTTTTTTCCAATTTTTAATAGCACTGAGGACATTGCCAATTTAAGGGTGAGGGGAATGTAATACCCTGATTTTGACCCCACTGCATTAAACATGTAAATGATATAATATCGTTATAAAATCATGGTGAGGAGCTCAAGGCCGCCAAGGCCTCACCATTGATTTATCCTTCTTGTATTGGCAATTAAAATTAGATGCACAAAGTTTGCATGCTATCCCGGCACGAAGGAAATTATAAATATGATGTAAATATATATATTGATAAAAAAATACCCACAACTAGCTATGCAAGGCAACAGAGTATGGGGGACTTATTTTTACAAGGATAATGGGGGAGAATATTCAAACCCATGAAGCCAATGATGTCAAGCCAAGTGTCAATGAGAGAACCCATGAACCATTCACTACCCATGTTGACTTATGCATCCAATCATTTAACTCTTCTAAGAGGTGGTTGAAGTAGCTATTATTTTGGAAAATGGAGAGTATGGATGTCCAAAGTTAGTGTATGGGAAAGACACCATTTTGGAAATTCATGTTTTTTATTCCTAGGAAAGAAAAGACCCACGAAATTGCTCCCAAAACATCATTCACCTATTATTTTTTGTTCCCTAGCGTCCCTCTTGCTTGCTGGGTGTTTTCCTCCACAAATTTACTGTGTTTTCCTTCATTTTCTAGCTAGGAAATCCATTTTTTATGTTGCAAAATGGCAGGGAAGAAGAGAAATTGAATTGGGGTTCTATGAGATCCGTTTTTTCTTGTGTACCTGTTTAGGATTCGATTTGTAGCTTCCAACTATTGTTTCCCCTCTCAAAATTTCATTTTTGGTGTGCCCACAATTTGGAGCACTCATGGATCATGTTTTGTGAATCCCATAGCTAAAAAAAAATTCCATGCCCAACATTTGTGGCTTGCTGTGTGTGGGGAGATTATTGTGGATTGGGTTATATGTATCCCTTATTTTGGCTTGAAATTGTATGTAAGCAAATTGAAGTAGATGAGGATTTGAAATTGGCTTAATAAACCTAGTGAAGGCGGTAACCCTACTAAAGATCATAGGTATTTGATGACCTTTCTATGCACACCCTAAAGAGCTCTAGAAGGGAAGGTATGGCCTGAGGTAATATGGAGCAATGAAGGGGATATCTTCCTTGTGTTGGGTGTGTAGGTATTGTGGGTGCCAAGCTAGCTAATCTTGTAGAGTTTTTGGTAATTCTATGGATTGAGATCACTAGCTTAGCAATTCATTTCCCTCTACTGCCTTGACCGCTTAATAAACCCAGCTGTGGACTAGATTGGATGAGATGTGGTATATACTTGGTTATCTGTGAGTTGTTCATTTTTTCTTGTGGAAATCATAACCAGCTCGGGGTGGCAATTGTGTTGAGAGATTGATGAGCACAGCTAGCCTATGGTTGGGTGGAACGTTGCACTTGCATAGCCTGCTCGAGATAGCTTCATTTCAAGATAAGTATTCTCTTGTATTTAATTATGCAATTTCTTTAATTGATGCATGTTATAATTATGTTGGTAATTGCATGCTAGATGTGTGTAGTAGAGTTTATTTTCATTGTGTTTATTTAGATTATGCATCTGCACACATGTTTCATTTGTTATGAATTCGTAAAATGATGATGGGGCTAAATTTGGAAGCCTGGATTTAGTTCTTGTTCCCTCCCTTAAGTCAGATTGATGGGAGGGACATGACAGTGTGGTATCATAGCGATAGGTTGCAACATCGGGCCTTTATGGGGAAAAATCGACAACTTGCAGTGTTAATATCGCTTCTTGATCACCACCAATTATCCGGGAAAAAAGATCTAAGTTTTTGCCAAAGTATGCGTGTCAGCATATTTGAGCGAGTTGCACCAACATGTTTCGATGGACTTGGACAAGTTTTCCGATGACTTTCATGAAGTTCGTCGAAAAGCGTATCGGTGAAATTCAAGAAGTTTGTCGAAAAGCATTTCGGCGAAATTGGAGAAGTTCTCCTAAAAGCATTTCGGTGAAATTGGAGAAGTTCTCCGAAAAGCATTTCGGCAAAATTGGAGAAGTTTGCTAAAAAAGTGTTTTGGAGAAATTGGAGAAGTTCACTGACAAGCATTTTGGCAAGTTTTAAGAAGTTCACCGATGATGTGTTTGGCGAGTTTTGGAAATTTCTTCGACAAGCATTTCAGCGAGTATTGAGAAGTTTGTCGACAAGCATTTCGGCGAGTTTTGAGAAGTTCATCGAACAACATTTCGATGAGTTTTGAGAATCACACCGAAACAAGGGTAACTCAATAAATCACGCCGAACAAAAAAACTAGGCAATTTTTCTAGGACTATATTTCGATCAGGAAGAGCTTGTTTTTCACAATGGATTTCGAGCGCTAGAAATCGAAAAATGACATTGAACTTATGCTCTAGATTGCACAAAATTGAAATATTTACAACAACAAAAATGAGGGAGCAATCCCCCTTGACCCCCATTTTTATTTTTATTATCCACAAAGTTAAATATTGGGTTCAGCCGCAACTATTGAAGTAGTGTAAAATTTAGCAGGTTGTGGATTTTGAAGGGGTAATTTAAAAGTTTCTCTGACTTGATCAAGATTGACAATATGGGTTGTTCGTAGGATGCATGAAAATAATTTTTATAATTTTCAAAGAATGTGATAAATCTAACAAATGTATTTATATGAACACGTTTTACAGATTCAGAATCATATTAGTAACTATTAAAGGATAGCATTGAGTATAGTGCAGTTGGGAAATCTTTGGTCCTTGGTTGGGCCAACAAGATCATCATCATGGATGATGCACGGGATTGCTATGAGCCTGAGATAGATTCCATGTGAGAGAACATACAAGTTGAGAATGTAGAGACATAATCCAATGGGAGAAGAAACCAAGAGACTCCCCCAGATATTGTAGCCACCATGAGGAGCCTAAGGGTGGGACTAAAAAGTTGTAGAGAAGACAATGGGAGGCTTATTAAATCTTAGGAAGAACAGAATCAAATGAATGCAGCTATGCTACAAAGTTTGACATACATTCAAAGGAGGATTAACTCTTGGCATCACTCATCAAATCTAGAAAAGAGTGGGAGTAGTTCAAAGTAAAATCCCCGCAAGAGGACCAATAGCTCAAGAAGAGTTTGTAGAGATGGGACATATACTCCATAAATCTATTATAGTGGATCATCTAACTTTGAAGAATCCATTGAAGGTTCAAGCTCTTCATCTCACAGGAATAAGAGGAATATGAATTACAAGGACAATTCACATCGGGAATTTAGGAAGGCCAAACCTCCTACATTTTATGGTGAGGTAAAATCTGGCTAAGAATTTGAAGCTTGGATTCTTCGGATGAGGAAGTATTTCCAAGTCTGAGATTAATCTATAAATATGAAGGCAAGGGTGGCCATATTCAATCTAAACGGAAGAGCATCTATATGGTAGGATCACCTTAGGAAAGTGAAGAAGATCAATGAAATAAATATTGTGTGGAAGCAGTTCAATAAGTACATCAAGCATAAGTACCTCTATGATAGGAACTGTGATGATAAAATCAAATAATTCCATGAACTGAAATTGGGGCAAATGACCATGGAAGAATATGCAAACAAATTCATGGAGTTGTTGAGATATGTCAAGTATATCATAGATGATAAGGTAAAAATTCATTGTTTCTAAGTAGACTACCTCAACTGATATAAAGATAGAATTGAGTTTGATGAACCTCGAACTCTAGAGGAGGCCATAAGAAAGGCCAAGTATTGTTATGATAAAAAAAAAAGAAAACATGATTTCCATAAGGCATGGAAGGACACGAAAAATGAGAAGCTTGACCAAAGGAGGAAGGGGTTCAAACCTCCTCATCTTAGAAATCAGCAAAGGCAGCCACCACCGGATGTGACTAAGAAAACTAGAATGATGGGATACAAGCGAAGAGATCCACTTCAATGTTTGGGATGTGGAGAGGACCATATGCTTAGGAACTGTCCACATCGGAATGAGAGTGTAAAGCAAGTTCACAACATCCAAGGAGTTGAAACTGTGGATCAAGTGGCAAGGACCATCCCTAGAATCTATTCAGCATTAGCGGACTGCCAGGAAGACCATCAATCAACTATGATTGAAGTTAAAGGTAAGATTGCTAGGAAATATGTTTTTATTTTATTGACCATGGATCTACTCACAGTTATATCACTCCTGAAATTGTTGAGATTTGTGATTTTAAGAAATTAAAGCATAATAAGTCAAGGTTATTTCAACTAGCCACTGGAACCAAGATAAAAGTTAGTGAAATGGTAAAGAAATGTCCATTAGAAATGGATGGACTATTCACCTATGCAAATCTGAATTTTCTGCCACTTGGTTCCTATGATATTCTCATTGGAATGGACTAGTTAGAAGCACACAGAGTTAAACTTGACTGCTAAAAGAAGACTTTTGAATGCATGGATGAGGAGGAAACCCAAGGTTTGTAAGAGGCATTCCAAAGATAATCTCCATTAGGCAGATTTCATCCATGCAGCTGAAGAAGTTCTGTAGGAAGGGTTGTCAATTGTATGCAGTGCATGTTTTGGAGACAAAAAAAATGAAATTTCCAAGTTGGAGGACTTCCATGTGTTGCAAGAATTCAAGGATGTTTTTCCTGATGAGATCCCAGGGCTCCCTCCAAAGAGAGACATTGATTTCACAATTGGCCTTGTGCCGAGAGCTGCACCAGTGTCCAAGGCACCCCATAGTATGCGTACACCAGAATTGCTAGAACTGAAAATGCAGTTACAAGAGTTGTTGGAGAAGAAATACATCAGGCCAAGTGTGTCCCCATGGGGATCACCTGTGCTATTTGTGAAAAATAAAGATGGAACACTCAGGTTATGTATTGACTAGAGATAGTTGAACCAAAGTCACTGTGAAGAAAAAATACCCATTACCTATAATTGATGACATTTCTTATCAAATCAGAGGGGCAAAGGTATTTTCAAAGATTGACTTGAGGTCTTGTTACCATCAGGTAAGAATCAAAGAGGAAGATATCCATAAGACAACCTTTAGAACAAGGTATGGGCACTATGATTTTGTGGTGGTACCATTTGGTCTCACGAATGCACCAGCTACATTCATGTGTCTCATGAATAGTGTTTTTAGCAAGTATTGGACAAGTTTGTTCTTGTTTTTCTAGATAACATTCTTATAGATTCTAAGAATGAATAAGAGCATGAAGAACATATGAGAATGGCCTTGAAATTGCTAAGGGAGCATAAGATGTATGCAAAGCTGAGCAAATGTGACTTTTATAAATATAAAATTCTTTATTTGGTTCACATTATTTTAGAGGAAAGAATTTCAGTGTACCCTGAGAAGATTGAAGCCATTATGATTTGGTCAACTCCAAGGAACGTGACAGATGTGAGATCCTTTATGGGGCTTGTTGGTTACTATAGGAGGTTCATTGAAAGATTTTCCAAGGTCGCTAATCCAATTACTTCCTTGCACAAGAAGGGAATGACATTTGAGTGGACACCAAGATGTGAGGAAAGCTTCCAGCAGTTGAAGAAGCTTCTCACAAGTGCACCAATTTTGAAAATTGCAGACCCAGAAAAAGACTTTTTGGTGTGTATTGATGTATGCAATCAAGGACTTGGAGGAGTTCTTATAAAAGACAACCATGTGGTATGCTATGAGTCAATAAATTTGAAGGAGCATTAGAAGAACTATTCCACCCATGATTTAGAACTTGCAGCCATAGTGCATGCTTTAAATATGTGGAGGCACTACTTAATGGTTATAAAATTTGAGCCAAGGACAGACCATTGTGGTCTGAAATATTTGTTTTAGCAGCCAACATTAAATGTTAGGAAAGCTAGATGGATGGAATTTTTGTGTGAATTTGATTTTGAGATCAAACACATAAAGGGGAAAGAAAATTAGGTGGTTGATGCACTCAGCAGAAAAGTACATGAAATGCATGTGGCAACCCTTAGTACATTCCAATAAGATTTGAGGCAACGGATCGTTAACTCTATTGTTGAAGACGAAATGTATGTGAAGATAAAGGACAAATTGCAACAATAGAACTTTGAAAAGAGGTATGGAGGGTATCATTTGGAAGGTGATGGAATTCTTACTTATAGAATAGAATTTATATTCCAAATGTGGAAGAATTGAGGAGGGTTGTTATGGATGAAATCCATAAAGATCCATATTCTGGTCACCCAGGATATCAAAAAGCAATTGCTACAGCCATAAAACAATATTTATGGCCAGGGATGAAGAAGAAAATCACTGAATACATTTCTAAGTGCATGAAATGTCAGTAGGTTAAGGTTGAACACCAACACCCAATAGTTTTATTGCATTCATTTCCAATTCAATAATGGAAATGGGAGATAATTTCCATGGATTTTATTACGGGTTTTCCGATGACAATAAAGCAGCATGATTCCATCATGGTGGTGGTGGAAAAGTTAACAAAGGTGGCACATTTTATATCGGTTAAGTCCACGTATAAAACCGATGCCATTGCAAAGGTTTTCATGAAGGAAATTTTTAGATTGCATGGATTTCCTAAGGAAATAATTTCTGACAGGGATACCAAGTTCACTTCAAAATTTTGGAAAGGTCTTTTTGCAAATTTGGGTACACAGCCGAACTTTAGCATAGCATAGAATTCTCAAAAATATGGGAAAATATAAAGAGTAAATCAGGTGCTTGAAGACATGCTTCAGATGTATGTGATGGACAAACCATCCAAGTGTGAGGATTATCTACATTTGGTAGAGTTTGCATATAATAACGGGAAACAATCATCATTGGGATGATCCATTTAAGGCTTTGTATGGCCAAAAATGTAGGACACCAGTGACTTGGGATAATCCAGTGAACATAATTGTACTTGGGCTGGAATTGATTAAGGAAATGGAACAAGAGGTTACAAAGATTGAGCAAAATTTAAAAGCAGCCCAAGATAGACAGATAAGCATAGGGTGCATAGGGAGTTCAATGTTGGGGATCATTTTTACCTTAGAGTGAGGCCAAAGAAGAGTTCCTTGAATCTTTGGAGTTGTGCCAAGCTATCACCCGGATATTGTGGGCCATTTGAAGTGCTTGAAAGAATAGGGTTAGTTGCATATAGAGTTTCATTTCCTGCTAACAATAGAGCTCATAATATTTTTCATGTTTCTTTGCTTAAGAAATATGTACATGATCATAACCATGTGATTAATTGGGATGTGCTCCAGGTGAAACTCAAGGGAGAGTTCCAAACAAAGCCATTGTGCATCCTAAACAGGAAGCTGGCATTGCTCCGGAACTGAACTATCGGACAGGTAAAGGTGAAATGGAAGCACTACGGTCCCAATGAGGCTACATGGGAGCTAGAGGATTCCATGATAGTGGCATATCTAGTTTTTTTTCAATTTTTAAGAGCACTGAGGACATTGCTAACTTAAGGGTGAGGGGAATGTAATACCCCGATTTTGACCCCACTACATTAAACATGTAAATGATGTAATATCGTTATAAAATCATGGTGAGGAGCTCAAGGCCGCGAGGGCCTCGCCATTGATTTATCGTTCTTGTATTGGAAATTAAAAATAGATGCACGAAGTTTGCGTGCTATCCTGTCACGAAGGAAATTATAAATATGATGTAAATATATATATTGATAAAAAAATACCCACAACTAGCTATGCAAGGCAACAAGAGTATGGGGGACTGATTTTTACAAGGATAAGGGGGAGAATATTCAAACCCATGAAGCCAATGATGTCAATCCAAGTGTCAATGAGAGAACCCATGAACCATTCACTACCCATGTTGACTTATGCATCCAATCCTTTAATTCTTCTAAGAGGTGGTTGAAGTAACTATTATTTTGGAAAATGGAGAGTATGGATGTCCAAAGTTAGTGTATGGGAAAGACACCATTTTGGAAATTCATGTTTTTTATTCCTAGGAAAGAAAAGACCCACGAAATTGCTCCCAATCCATCATTCATCCATTATTTTTTGTTCCCTCGCGTCCTTTTTGCTTGCTGGGCACTTTCCTCCATGATTATACTGTGTTTTCCTTCATTTTCAAGCTAGGAAATCTGTTTTTAGTGTTGCGGAATGGTGGGGAAAAGGAGAAATTGAATTGGGGTTCTATGAGATCCGTTTTTTCTTGTGTACCTATTGAGGATTTGATTTGTATCTTCTAGATGTTGTTTCCCCTCTCAAATTTTCATTTTTGGTGTGCCCACAATTTGGAACACTCATGGAGTTCATGTTTTGTGAATGCCACAGCTAAAATGTTTTTCCATGTCCAACATTTGTGCCTTGCTAGGTGTAGGGAGATTGTTGTGGATTAATTTATATGCATCCCTTATTTTGGCTTGAAATTGTATGTAATCAAATTGGAGTAGATGGGGATTTGAAATTGGCTTGATAAACCTATTGAAGGAGGTAACCCTATTGAAGATGATAGGCCTTTGGTTACCTTTCGATTCATACCCTAAAGAGAACTAGAAGGGAAGGTATGGCCCAAGGGAATGTGGAGTAGTGAAGGGGATACATTCCTTTTGTTGGGTGTGTAGGTATTGTGGGTGCCAAGCTAGATAATCTTGTAGAGGCTCTGGTTTCTCTATGGATTGAGCTCATTGTCTTAGCAATTCATTTCCCTCTACTGCCTTGACAACCTAAACCCAGCTATTTATTGTCTTGGTTGATATATGGTATATACCTGGCTATGTGTGATTTGTTTTTCCCTTTTCCTTGTGGAAATCATGCCCACCTCGAGGGTGGAAGCTGTGTTGATAGATTGATGAGAACAACTAGCCTATGGTTAGGTGGAATGTTGCACTTGCATAGCTAGTTTCTCTGTACAACTTCATTTCAAGATAAGTATTCTCTTGTATTTAATTATGCAATGTCTTTAACTGATGCATGTTATAATTATGTTGGTAATTTCATGCTAGATGTGTGTAGTAGAGTTTATTTCCGCTATGTTTATTTGGATTATGATTCTACACACATGTTTCATTTGTTATGAATTCATAAAATGATGATGGGGCTAAATTTGGAAGCCTAGATTTAGTTCATGTTCCATCCCTTAAGTCGGATTGATGGAAGGGGACATCACAATCAAAGATAACAAAGTCAGATTACATCTTAAATTTCATATATTCCATGTTCTGCTACACTAACTATGATAAATATCATATATGATAACTATCACTATAGTGCCATCATAATTACCAACCCCAAAATGAAAATGTAGAAACTATTACAAAAATTTCCTCCCAAACTCCAAACCGATCATTGAATAAGAGGAAATTTCATCTACATCAAGAAGACAAAACCTACTACTCAAACTTTAGTGTAAAAATAGAAAATAGTTAAAATAAGGACAAGGATCCTTTTCACACAATATCCCTAGCTTCAATTTATTTAAAGTGTATCAAACCATCCATAGGACCCATAGCAGTATTAGATAAACTATCTACCACAATATTGAGTTGACGATAAATATGAACAAAGGAAAGATCAAAAAATCTCATTTGCAATTCCAATATCCTCGAACACCACTGATCCAATGAAACCACATGTAAATTTTGTTTTGTTGTAGTTCATTCTACAAACACTTTGGAATATCCCAAAAATTGAAGGGATACAATACCTTTATAAGAAGCAAACTAAAGAAGTCCCCAAAGTGCCAGAATCTCATCTCTCATGTTTGAGCCATTTCCGCAACCCATCTAAAGATGGAAATGATGGTTATTAGTCAACTCTAAGATCATGCCACCACTTCACAAACCCCAATTGTTGAGCACTATCAAAGTATCCAACAACCATCCCCTTAGACAAGACATGCATTGTGAGGTCCCTAGGCGTCATATCTTTTTCTTCCTAATGATAATCCAAACATACCCCATCAATTCTAGAACTGGTAGTAGAGACATTTTGAGGAATGTTTTAAAAAATAGACAAGTTTCTGGTTATCCATATTTCCCAAGAAACAAAAGTGAAACTTCTTTGAAATCTCTAATATTATGTACCCATGTTTCCAAGCTTTGATTAAATGAAAGGCCATTCTAGTACATAAAAATCATTAGTTTCCATTTAACATTTGTCCAAACATCCCTTACAAAATCACATATCTCCCCCTCTTTGTTGGACGGGGTCCAGGTTGGGATTTTGCACAAGTATTGAAGAGTGCGCATTGCACGCAGCGACAAGCTAGGGGCAGTTTTGATAATTGCGCATGTCGCGTAGCAGCAATGGTAAAGCAGGGTTACACAGAACACATAATGCATGGGAGCTATTTTTGGTATGCAGTACGGGTAAAGGTTAAACGAGAAAGTGACCTATTTTGGGTAAGGGACAGGCGGGACCTGTCAGAGAGAGTGGAAGCAAGCAGTTGAGAAGCTAGGCCATGACATCGGTGGTGATAGGCAGGCGAAAGCAGCGGAAAGGGACAAGCCATGATGCAGTGTAACCATTTTGAGGACTGTGGTTGTCAGAGGCACGTGTGAACCACGAGTGGCCCAACTGGGGCAGGCAGATCAAGCTGTCAATGGCGACAGTTAGGGTGGCAGTTTGCCAAGTCAATTTTGGAATCCTTAGGGTTTCGGCCCACTGATTGTAAAGACACGACCCATGGGCATGATCTATAAATAAGGGCATTTTGTATGGGAAAGGGTTAATCTCTCGTAGAGCTAATCATGGTTGAGCATTGTTAGCATCTTTTTTAGTCTTGAAGCTATTGTAAAGGCTTTGCAGCTGAGTGCGCAGAGACCTATCTAAGAGAGAAGAAGAGTCTACAGCTAAGTGCGCAGACTAAGAATGGTTGTACCCTTCCCATAAAGATCAATATTAACAACCATTCTTGTGGACTCAACCTCCATCTGGGGGGTGAACCACGTTAAATTCGGTGTTATGTGATTAATGTGTGTTTACGATTGTTCATTTGCTTGGTATGAATGTTTAATACTACAATTGTCTGTTATGTGATTGCTTTTATATGTATTCGCCGCAAGAGAATGGGAATAATATGGTAAGTAATACATGTGTGGACGAATGTTAAGTATTCAACACTTATAAGTCTGTGAATGTATGAATCTGTCGATTAGTCACATAGTTGAACATTGAATTTAAGCGTTGCGTAGGAGCGCGCAGTATTGTATGTTTATTCGATTGCATGCAAAATAACGATAAGAACCTAAATGTGTTGAATGGATAAAGAATGTTAAGTAAGATTGGTTAGAGTTAATCAAGTCTTGGAATAGACGTGCGGTCTAGTTGACGCGCTGAACCATTGAGATTTGCTGCGAGGTAAGATGTTGAAATCTTATTGTCGTGACGCAAGAAGAATCCCATACCGCGCAGCCCTTGGAAGTGTTGGTTGTGCAAGCGCCTCCGCTTGTCGAAGTATCCAATGCGAAGTAGAGACTTCGTGCAATTGTCTACCTATAGCAGCCCTTGTGATATCGTATTACTTATCAGACCTTCTACACTTGCATCACTAGGTTGTGGAAACTTGATTCCGCAACCACTCCCTCAGCTTCTCCTTGGGTGAGACCTCAAGCTGCGCGTAGCCTATTGCCGAAAGGGCTGGTGAATAGAGGTTTTTTTAGTTCCTTGAACTGCGAAGTACTTGGGTCTACAATGGAAACCTCTAGCTCAGTTTCATACGCCAACAAATGGTTCCGTTGCTCGGCTAAGACCAGTGATGCGATAGTGTGTTTGAAAAGTAATGTGTGAAGAAGAATACCAGTTCCCATTGGGTTCAAACAATTGGCATCCCGAGAAGAAAGAGATCTGGGACTGGTGTGACAAGATAGAAAGAGATTTTGCAAAGTAAGAGAATAGACACCCACATATCTCTGACGTCTAGTGATTGAACAGATATTTGTGGAGAGAGATTCATGATATTTTCTGGGCTTCATTTGGAAATGAGCTACACGCGTGGATATCGTGACTCGCAGAAAAGAAAACTTGTTTTCAAGAAGGAGTACCTACAGAGTGGACTCCAGAGCTCACAGCGCAGCTCAAGGCAATAGACAACCCACTGTCGTGACTAGTCAACTTCTGGGTTGATAGCATACTTGAAGGATTTGTAACAGAATTTGCTGTAGACATGCTAAAGTCCTACAGCCAAGTTGAAGCATACTTTTTCGAAGGATTCAGAGGTAAGTTCCTGAACAATCTTAGTCTAAACATTAAAATGCTTTTAGCTGAGAAAGGCGTTTTAAGAATGCAGTAATATTTTTGAATCTGTCATGGTCAATAGCATTTTTAGTGATTCTGACGAAGAGACACATAATCTAAGAAGTGGAAAGAGATATAAGTTTAATAAAGAAAAGAATCTCGGAGGACCTGGACTCCGCATCGATACTGAAATCCCATGTGACCTTAATAGTCATACCATGCCGTCATCAGCCACCATCCACCCCATCACACCTCAGAATCAGTTGGTCGTAGAAACCGCGCCACCCCTGGATCAGAACCCGCTCACTGCGAGCGTAGCGCATCCCACCCCGCAGTACGTCGATACTGCTACCATTGCAAGAGTAGGTGCTTAGACCATCCTGACTTAGACTAGCCCAGTTCACAATACCCAGCCTTAGAATATCCCGCAGAATACCACTAGTCCGAATATTCCCTTTATTTTTTCTGCTCAGACCCCCCCACAAAATCATAGCACTACTCAGGGTGGAAGTAGAATGATAGATAACGATATAAAAATGTCGATATTCAAAGGAATGGGTCTAGAAGACCCTGATCAGCACTGGTTTCTATGTGAAGCCATGTGGACTGCAAAGCAAGTTCAGGATAATGCAGTGAAGAGAGCACAGCTCATCACCACTTTCAGAGACCACGCATTACATTGGTTTATGAAATATTCTCAAACATAGCCGAGAACCCTAACAGAAATTAAGGCTGCGATCGCAGCAGAGTTTAAGAAGCTGAAATCAAAATTGGAGTGCATAACAGAGTTAAAAGAAATTAAGCAAAAACCTACTGAATCGGTCTGGGAATTTGACCAAAAATTTAAGACGTTGCTAGACCAAGTGAGCTTTTTTATAGCTCCGCAATAGCACCAGGAATGGTTCATCGCTGCACTGTTGCCCCATATCAGACAACCATTGATGCAACAGAAGGTTGTGTCACATGAAGAGGCCTTAGAGATCCCAATGAAGCTGGAGGCTTCACCGAATGGAGAAAGTAGTTATGGGATGTCACAAATCTAGAACCAGTTGACCAGCTTAACATTATAATTGCAAGGTATGAAGAATGGAAAAGAACAGAGATATGAACACAGACATGAAGTTTGGTGCACAGGATGTAAAGGAGAGGGCCACACTAGAGAACATTGCCCTCTATTTCAATATTATCTTGACAGTGGCACACCAAACCCAATGAATATGAATCACAATCAGGCGCCATGGTGTGAAATCTGCAAAAGTAGAGGACACAGGCTTGAGGACTGTTATCTCATCCAGAAATATGTAAAGACACATAAGAGCTTGTATTGTAATTTATGTAAATCAGTTGGACATGATGAATCCAACTGCTACGCATACGAGCTCATGAATGAAATAAAGCGAGATATGTAAATGATGCGAAGTGATGGAATGTATCGCGTCCAAGAAGAAAATCAATCGAAACAAGAAAACACCCACTATGATCAGGGAGGATATAGAGGCCATGGTGGTGGATACCGCGGGAGAGGAAGAAATGCCGGCCCAACGTAGAGGAGAGGCCAGGACTAGGTAATTTGTTATAACTGTGGCCATCCAGGCCATGTATCTTGAGATTGTACAAATCCATGCACTACGTGCAATTACTATAAATCATTTGAACATGTTATCCAAGACTATCCTGTGCTAGAGGTAAAAATGCAGAAAAGACGGAGGACATAACCCCCAACTCCTAACATTCAGTTGATCGCAGCAGAGAACAGAACTGCGGATCCAAGTGTAAACGTAGTAACACGCAGTGGCGCTAATATAGGAAGAGATGGAAGCAGAGAAGCTTCGACTTCTGGAATGCGCGATCCTAAGCAAAATCCTGGTGAACCAGTATGGATTAGAAAAGCTCCTGGGAGAACATCAGGTCTGGACCTTCAGAAAAATAAAGGGGCATTTACAGAAGTGTGGGATATCCTTAGAGAGTCATAACCTCAGTTGACGAGAATCCCACTGTGCAATGAAATACCAAAAATAGAGGATATGCCAATATCAATTGATCAGACGAGCACTGCAACAGATATAGGGACCTCTGTTGCACAGTTCCTACGGAGCTGCATGAAGTTATTAAAGAGCGCAGATGCAGACATGGCATTAGATGGGCAAACCCAAGTTACAGTGGTCACCTCTATAATTAAGAATGGCTAATCAAGGGATAGTTATACCTTTGGGGAGGTTACCCAACACTATTGTTGACATTGACAGTGTGCGCAGCTATGCATATTTCGAGGTGATCAATATTGTAGATGATAGCCATCCTTATCCAATACTGTTGGGTATCAATTGGGAAATGAATAACTCCACCATTATCAATTTGAAAACCATGAAAATGATATTTGAAGGCAACGATATCAGGATCATCGTGCCGCTGGATCCCTCACAGGGCAAACGATATGTTGAACCAATTCCGGAGGAATCCAAAGCCCAAGACTTGGACCATATTTACAAGATGACAACCAATAGTGTTGATTATATTAATCCAACTGGGGATGGGACACTTAGTTGGCATTGTGACAGTTCTTGCATTTCAGACTTTGATGCAGGATTGGAAAATTGGCAAAGCAGATTGCATGAAGTATCTGCTAGGAGATGCGCGTGGATCACAAAGTCTTTGCAGTGGATTGGGAAGGAGATAAGCCCAATCCTCGACTATTATGGTTTCTCTAACATTTATTCTTTTATTAATGAATATACTGCAGCAATTGTAGAAGAACATCGCTTGCAGGCATTAGACATAGCATTGTGTGAAGCAAAGACCATATAGACTGAACCGATGCTACAAATAACAAGTTAAGGCAGAACTCGATAAGATGCTCGATGCAGGGACCATTGAGCCGGTTGAAGAATCCGAGTGGATAAGCCCTATGGTTATCCAGGATAAGAAGACAAAGGGTGAAATCAGGATCTGTGTGGATTTGAGAAAGCTTAATGACGCTTCAATGCATGACCCATTTCCTACACCTTTTATAGATGAGGTAGTAGACAATGTTGGAGGGAATGAGGCGTATTCTTTTACTGATGGATTCTCTGGATACCACCAGATTAGGATTGATTGCGCAGATAGGCACAAGACTACTTTTGCTATGGAATGGGGGTCATTCCAGTACACAGTGATTCCATTTGGTTTGAAGAACGCGCCCGCCATATTTTCTAGAGTGGTTGTCGCATCATTTAAATATTACTTCCATAAGTTCTTAGAGGTTTATTTTGATGATTGGACCATTTTCGGCTTACTGAAGAACCATGCTGCGAACCTCAGAATGATGCTGGAAAAATGTAGGCAGCATCAGATTTCCTTGAATTTGAAGAAATGTATCTTCTGTGTACCCTAAGGAATTTTGCTGGGACACATTGTGTGCAAACAGGGCTTGATGGTAGATCTGGCCAAGATCGCAGTAATTGCAAATTTTCCTACACCAAATTCAGTCAAACAGTTGCGCACTACATTGGGGCATACCAGCTATTACAGGAAATTCATAAAAGGGTATGCGCAGATAATCGCCACTATGGAGAAGTTGTTGAAGAAACATGCATCATTCATCTGGAACAAAGAATGTGAACAAGGATTTCATACGTTAAAAGAGAAGATGGTCATTGCGCCGATCCTACTTTTTCTAGACTGGGAGAAGCCATTTCATGTCCATGTTAATGCCTTGTGTATAGAATTGGGCGTTGTTCTTGCTCACCCGGGAGAGGGAGGTATTTATCACCCCATTGCATTTTCAAGCATAAAGTTATCATCCGCTGAGAAGAACTATAGCACTACTGAGCGAGAAGGACTCGTTATGGTCTATGCACTGCAAAAATTCAGGCATTGCTTGCTTGGCACGCACTTATCCATGTTCACTGACCATTTTGCTTTGAAATACCTGGTCAATAATCCAGTGTTAGGGGGGCGCATATGCAGATGGTTACTAATCTTTCAGGAGTATGACTTTGAAATTGTTTTTAAGCTAGGCAGATTGAATTTAGGACCTGATCATCTATCAAGGATCGAGTCAGGAGAAGAGCGTACGAATTTTGAGGACAATATGCTTGACACGCAGCTATTTTCTATACAAGTTGTAGATGATTACTATCAGTACATCATTGACTTTTTAACCACAGTATGGCACCTAAGGAGCTCACTACGCAGCAAAAGAAGCAGCTGGTAGTGCGTGCGGCAGACTTCACCATAATCGTAGGTCAGCTTAATAAGTTGGGACCAGATGAAGTACTGTGCAGATGTGTATTAGAGCATGAGAAACCATTCATATTAGTTGATGCACATTTAGGAGTTGCAAGAGGCCACTATGCAAGCAGAGCTATGACACAGAAGATATTGCACGCGGGGCTATGGTGGCCTACAATTCATAAAGATTCGAAGGAACATTGCCAGAGTTGCAATGTCTGTCAGAGGATAGGGAAGCCATTGCGCAAGGATGAAATGACCTTAAATCCACAGTTAACATTGCAGGCATTTAAGAAATGGGCTATTGATTTTGTGGGTCCTATTAACCCACCAGGGAAACGAACAGGTGCGAGGTATATCATTACCGCTATCGATTACCTCACCATATGGGCAGAAGCAAACCCAATAAAATACTGTAGCGCAGCTACAGCCGCAGAGTTTATATATGAAAACATCCTTACAAGGTTCGGATGCCTGAAGATTTTGATGAGCGATCAGGGCACTCACTTTTTGAACAGAACTATTGAAGCTTTGACAGAAGAATTCCACATTCATCATCAGCGCAACACGCCTTATCATCCACAGGTGAATGGAACTGTTGAAGCATTTAACAAAGTGCTGGAGAATGCGCTAACCAAGATATGCAACGTCAATCGGGACGATTGGGACCTGTGAATTCCATCCGAGTTATGGGCATACAGGACTACATGCAAGAAATTGACGGGACACACACCTTTTAGGTTGGCTTATGGGCAAGAGGCAATAATGCCAATGGAATATATCGTTCCCAGCCTAAGAATCGTTGCGCTAGAAGAAAGGCTCCTACACTTGGTTGGGATGGAGGAAGATTGCTTCGTCGCAGGCTTCCACCAACAAGTACATAATGAGCGCGAAAAAGCATGGCATGATCGCCACATCAAAAACAAGAGCTTTCAGGTAGGTGATCTAGTCCTCCTGTGTGATAGCAAATTCATGAAATTTCCTGGAAAGTTTAAGATGCATTGGCTCGGCCCATATACTATAATGCATGTTACTAATGGAAATGCAGTCCAGTTAGCTACATTAGCCGGAGAGACCTTGCCAAGTATGATAAATGGTAGCAGACTAAATCTTTACCGTGATAGTCTGGCTACGCAAAATCCTATATGATTAAGGGAGGTGTAACGCGCAACACTGCTGAAGTTCCGCGCGCGAAAAAAAAAAAAGACTGCGCAGAGCAAGTCTATATACTAATCACCTAGAAAAGGTGGAACGACAGATGCACAAAAGAGACAGTACCATACGCATGCAAAAGTGACACGCATAGGAGAACCGCCAGCATACCGTCACGGAAGTCGTTACCATTGCAGTCATCGGCCAGTTAGTGGGTCGTTAACCAAATTGGTGGCAAAGGCACACTTCAAACTTTAGGGCAGATGTAACATTTTGGAATGCCATAAAAGCCGAAATAACTCCTGTAGTACCGGAATCCAGCTGGAAGGTCGAGCATTTAACACTTACTAGATGGAGTCGACGCGCTGACCTGCCTAACAACCTTTTGGCATTTAAGGAAACCAAATTCGCATGATGGAAAAGATCGGACGGCAGGGCCGAATCATAGCATGATCTAGATAATTAAATATGGCATCAAGTGCCTCAGAAACCGCCGAAGGCCACGTTGCAGACCAGCAGAAGCTATAAATACACCTTGCCTGGCCACTATTCACGTTATGAAGTTTTTGTCAATAGTTTTTTGAACTTTCAGAGAGCCGAGCGAAGAAGAGCAGCGTATGAACGAGCCGACCGACTTGCACAATCTATCCTAGTTATTTGAGCCATCAACGATCCCACCAGTTATGACAGCAACAAAGGGAGCTTCATCCAGAAGTTCGGCAAGGGAAAGGAAACAGCTGCAGAGCAAGCTAGGTTAGGTACACCACTAAACCAGCAGTCGACCATGGTCCAAAACCAACCTATCTACTTGGTGCCTGACTATATCCCTCCACGGAAGGACGACGCACCACCAGTGCACCTGGATAAGAATGTTGTATATTAAATCCTGATTCCAATGATTTCTACTCGGGTAAAGATTGCAAAGAACCTGCTCGGTGAAGTGCCGAAGTGCAAGTTGAAGGATTACGACTTGTTGGAGAACACATTGGCCAAACCAAAGAACTAAGCGCAGTTTCATCCCAGCGCTTACATCAATCGGGTCGTGAATGAATAGACGGGTGTTGAAATTCTCCAGATCCAAGATTGGCTAAAGATACTCCAACCATCCGGCCTATTCAATCTGCTACAAATGCCTCACTTCACTAAAAGCCTTGAGTACATTGCTGTGGTGCGCACATTACTATCCTGCGTGCATGAATGATTTCTATGGTTGGATACGTGCATTGATATAAGCATAGATCTGATACATCAGATCACAAATCTCAATAAGTGCGGGGAGGACCCCACTGACCTAATGGTGAAGCACGCGTAGGATTGGGGTCTGTCCACAGAAGTTGCGAAGGAATTTGGCGTCGTCCACAAGGGACAAGGATTCCCCACCAATGACATAAATGATCCTTCCACAAAGTTTATTGTTCAGTTGATCGGAGGAAAACTATTGCGCAAGTGTCGACTGCTTGAGGTTCCAGCGGCCGTGACAAAACTAGCGGTGAACACACTGCGCGGGGTACCTTATAATTGGTGCCAGTATCTACTCAACAAATTTCTAGCAGACGTTGAGGTGACCCAAGATGATGGAACACCCTTCCATTATAGTTGGCTACTCGTATTGATACCCTTTATGGGATGGAAAGAACCAGATATGTATCAAGGCATCCCAACCTTAGCAGGACAGGGCCGCGGGATGCACTTTAGTAACCTATGGGCCAGCTCGAAGGCGACCAGACAGTGCCACATAGCTGAAGTTTTCCGTGTCTTCTATCACCAGCTGCGTAATGCGATTCTGTCAACGCCGCACATATCAAGACCGGAAGCCGACACATCTACATGGATTATGAGGTTTCTAGCCAAGAGGCACAGGTCCTACATTCAGCCACGAGCTGACGCAGAGGAAGGATTATGGTATCCAGGGTTTTATCGCCTGGATGAGGAATAAATCGAGGAAATGATGGAGAGATGGGATGCGGACTGGAAAGTTCCCTCCTCGCAAGATGATGCATCTAATTATGAATAGAACATCCCACCCATCTCGGAGAAGATTCACATAAAAAGTTCAGATGAAGAAAATAGCGAAGGAGATAGTGAAGCTGCAGCAGAAGACAAGGGAAGGAAGAAGGGGGGGTTAACTACAGGTACTCCCATTGTTGAATAAAAGAACCCTGCTCAAGATGAGGTCAAGAAGTCAGCAGAGCGCAAAAGGAAGGCTACCGAAAGCCATTCAGAATCAAAAGGCCCGCGCAAGAAGCGAAAGGCTGAGAGGGCAGAGTTCGGCCCGTAGCTCCACCCAGATGACTGCAAGACAATCGCAACAAAAGTACCAAAAGTGTGGGAAGAGACCCGTGCCGAAAAGGAGGCCAAACAAGAACAACTCCAATTGACCATAATCCAAGCTATGGAGGAGGTCAAGATGATGGTAGCGCAGATGGGGTTGGGGAAACCAAGTTCAAATTCTAACGGGAAGTTAGGGGGGCCAAGTGCGCAACGAATACCACCTGTTACCATAAGTAAGTATTCGTGCATCTTGAACCTCGAACCATGCTACCTCATTTATCCGAACGAAGCGGTTAAGGAGGCAGTGAAGACTAGGCGCCTTGACTTGAATGAGTTGCACATAAAAGTGGTGGAATAGATTCATGAGAGAGGCCTGGCCTCATATGATCAAAGCACCAAGTTGTATGAAGACATTAATCAGCTAAGGCAGCAATCAGCTCGCAATCTGCAAGAGCTAAGTGAGGCTAGAGAAAAAGACCGTAAACTGAAAGAAATAATTTTAGTAGTATGCGCAAGCATTGAGGAATGCGTCGAATAAGAGGATGTAGAGGATACCATAAAGAAAATAGGGGCCAAGGTCAAAGCCCTCACATCATAAATGGCATAGATGGAAACTTCCTACAAAGGGAAGATTGCAAAGCTGGAAGCAAGGCACCCAATTATCCCATCAGATCAGTGCGTAGCTCCAGCTGAGGAGGTAACGACAACCATGAATAGCATTTCATCGCAGGTGATGAAGTGCCAGGATTTACTCAAAGGAGTGAATACCTGCGCTGCAAAATATCAAGGAGAATATGTAGAGGACACAACAATAGGTGGAAGCCACGAATGAGAATGCGTCGGCCAGGGAGAAAATCCAAAAATTCAACGAGATAAAGGACCTACAGAAGGAGCTGGCCACACTCAAAGAGAAAGAGGTTGCTACATCTGATAGATTGCATCCCATTGAACAAGAAGGCCTTGAACTGATACAACAATTCAATGATAAGTTCGTAGAACTTCAGTCGGCAAAAGGCACCATGAAAGAGCAGGTGGCCAAAGAAACGGTCTCGCAGGCCACTCTAGAGACGCTGTGAGAATTTGAGAAGAAGGCCAACAACATGGTCACAGAGTTAGAAATTACTCTCCAAAGTTTTGCTTCAAAGATAAGTGCACTAGAGGGCGCAGCACCCTCGTCCGAAACTGAAAGTGGCTCGGGATGAGCCACAAGTGAGTGTTAGGGGCCTATTGGACGGGGTCCAAGTTGGGATTTTGCATAAGTATTGAAGAGTGTGCATTGCACGCGGCAACAAGCTAGGGGCAGTTTTGATAATTGCGCATGTCATGCAGCGGAAATGGTAAAGCAAGGCTACGCAGAATGTGCAGGTATCGTGCAGGAGCTATTTTTGGTATGCAATATCGGTAAAGGTCAAACGAGAAAGCGACCTATTTTGGGTAAGGGACAGGTGGAAGACAGACGAGAGGGACCTGTCAGAGAGAGTGGCGGCAAGCAGTTGAGAAGCTAGGCCATGACATCGGCGATGACAGGAAGGCGAAAGCAGCAGAAAGGGACAGGCCATGATGCAGTGTAACTGTTTTAAGGACTGCGACTGTCAAAGGTGCGTGTGAACCACGAGTGGCCCAGCTGGGGCAGGCGGAGCAAGCTGTCAATGGCAACAATTAGGGTGGCAGTTAGCCATGTCAATTTTGTAAACCTTAGGGTTTCGGCCCACTTATTGTAAATATACGACCCATGGGCATGATCTATAAATAAGGGCATTTTGTATGGCAAATGTTTAATCTCTCGTAGAGCTAGTCATGTTTGAGCATTGTTAGCATCTTTTTTATTCTTGAAGCTATTGTAAAGGCTCTGCAGCTGAGTGAGTAGAGACCTATCTGAGATAAAAGAAGAGTCTACAGCCGAGTGCACAGACTAAGAACGGTTGTACCCTTCCCATAAAGATCAATATTAACAACCGTTCTTGTGGACGTAGCCTCCATCCGAGGGGTGAACCACGTTAAATTCTGTGTTATGTGATTAATGTGTGTTTAGGATTGTTCATTTGCTTGGTATGAATGTTTAATACTGCAGTTGTCTGTTATGTGATTGCTTTTATATGTATTCGCCGCAAGAGAATGGGAATAATATGTTAAGTAATACATGTGTGGATGAATGTTAATTATTCAACACTTATAAGTTTGTGAATGTATGAATCTGTTGATTAGTCACATAGTTGAACATTGAATTTAAGCACAGCGTAGGAGCGCACAGTATTGTATGTTTATTCGATTGCATGCAACATAACGATAAGAACCTGAATGTGTTGAATGGATAAAGAATGTTAAGATTGGTTAGAGTTAATCAAGTCTTGGAATAGACGTGCGGTCTACCTAACATGCTGAACCATTGAGATTTGCTGCACGGTAAGCTGTTGATAGCTTATTGTCACGACGCAATAAGAATACCATACCGCACAGCCCTTGGAAGCACTAGTTGCGCAAGCACCTCCACTTGCTGAAGTATCCGATGCGAAGTAGAGACTTCGCGTAGTTTTCTACCCACAGCATCCCTTGTGATATCGCGTTGCTTATCAGTCCTTCTACACTTGCATCATTAGGTTGTGGAAACTTGATTCCGCAACCACCCCCTCAGCTTCGCCTCGGGTGAGACCTCAAGCTGCGCGCAGCCAGTTGCCAAAAGGGCCATGAATAGGGGTTTTGTTGGTTCCTTGAACCGCAAAGTACCTAGGTATACACTGGAACCCTCTAGCTCAATTATATATGCCAACACTCTTAATCAGGTTATCCCAAGTTAGAAGTTTATTTTCTAGACATAACCAAGTAAAACACTTCAACTTTAATAGCAAACTCCAAATTTCTAAATTTGTTATGCTACCACTTTCCAACAAAACAACAGAAATGGCATAAATACCATCATAGGCAAGATTTGAATTAACACTCCCAAAAGAACCATTCCAATTCCAAACTAAAGCATCCTCACACTAGACTAACCTTATTCCAGCTTGATTTAATCTAGTAATATAAGAACTCCTTTCCACAACAAGAACACCTTATAATCCCAAATCTCTAGCTGAAAACCAATAAGAAGAAGAAAGACCAACAATATCAAATCTTTTCACACGAGCTAATTAATTGAAACCATGTTATAAGAGATCACGGGGGCTTCACTAAAAAGGGAATATCATATCACGTCCATTCATATATGGGGTTTGAATACTCCTAAAAACCTCAAAAATATATTTCCTTGTATTAAGGGGTTAAGGGGGGGTTTTAATTTGACATAGTAATATAAATATTTGGGGTTATTTTATTTCGGTGAGTTAAGGAATAACCTCCAAATCATGGTATGGATTCATACCTTCAAATCGTGGGATGGGTTCATACCTCTAAATCATTGGCTCAAGTCATACCCACCTAAAACTTAAGGACCCTCCATTTTTATTTGATATTTCTTATGATCCTAAGTTTTGAATAAATCCAATAATAGTGTACCAATAATAATCTCGATGGAAGTCTCTTTGGATTACTGGCCTTGAGAAATCCTCATTTAATAGCTTATTTAGGATTGGTTTGAATTGATGTTATATTGTTTTTCATTTTTAAGTTTGAGCCTCTTTTTAGAAAATTTTCTCTTGGTTTGTTACATCTTACTAATTTGTATACCATCAACTTCTTTTAAATAACTTTAGTTGCATCTCTAGGATTTGACTTACAATGTTGTTGGCATGATTTTGAAATTGTTCTTTAGAATTGAGTCAAAAATCCATCATTGTGTTTTCAAAAATATTCTCTCTTATTTTGAACGCCATCAATGGCCCATTGATGACTTTTAAAAGATCTATTGTTATATTTTTTAAATTACGTCGATGGTGCTTTCAATTTGGGTCTCAACATTCAAACCCTATTTTTTTTTTTTAATTTTCTAAATAATATTTTAAATTAAGAGATGTAAGAGACGTAGCTAATCGGGAGTTCCAGAGTTGAACAATTGTATTGTAATTTTTGTAGGAATTATAGTAAAAATCTAACTCTTCATTTTTTAGGTTGGGCTTTAGGTGGGTATTGAAATTCAATCAAACCTTACTCCACAACAACCAAGAAAAGTGAGATCAATCTTTTTTGGCTCACTAGAACCAATAAAACTTAGATCAATACTTATTGATTAATTATTTCTTTCAACTTTTATTATTCTTATTTAACATTTTCACATTGCCAGTTAGGAATAGTTGTTAGAGTGAGTTATATTTGCCACATTCATAATTGTAATTTCACTTCTTAGATTCAAGGCATGCGTCTTAATATTGTATGGGAATTGACACAAACATAGGTGAAGATAAAAATCCTTAGTTGCATACCCTATGTGTTATCATTACCATGAAATGGTATCATATAAGTTTCATTATCTGTGTATCTTTATAACTATTGCATGCTTGAAACTTAAGAATGTAGATTTTTCCTTCTCCTATAAAGATTAAAAAAACTAGATATAACCCAATAAAAAGGTAAATAAATGTTGTTAATTCCCTTGATTGCAAGAATAAATGTAGATGAAATGGAGGCGATTCATTGCATCTTGTGAATGATCCAAATACAGGTTATGCACATGATCATATGGTGTTATTGGAAAGTAAGAAAAAAATTTCTATGTTCATTTGGGTTCAAACATCAATGGTGTTTTTTTTATAGGAAGGTAGGGAAGTCCATCCACAAAAGGGTTTGAATTTTTCATTTTTATGGAGTTCAATTTATTAATATTATAGAAAACATTGTTCGGGTACACAGGGTACTACAAAAGGACCGAACACCAAGAGCAACCACTTCACACAAACAGATCACAGATCAACACACCGATGTTTTGATGTGGTTTAAACCCTCTTGAGGGAAACACTCCACGGCCCTGGCCAAATAACTTCTACGGGACAATTTATTATGCAAAGGAAGAAAGTTACAAATGAGCTTCTCATAATCGATCAACTAAACAATGACCCTCCATGCTATTTAAATAGAAATCATGGACCAATCTGGTGTTAAGCCACGGATCAAGGTTAGGTATGATCTAAGAGAAGTTGAGCCGTCGGATCACTCTATATCGGGAACATATCGTGACCGTCAGATTAAGTATTTACAAATGCGTACTAATGCATACTAAATAAACACACTTTTCCTAACGGATATATTACACAAGTTGATCTTAAATAACTCCTAAGTGTCTAAATATTCTAACATCCCCCCTTAAGAACAACTTGCGATAGGATTGAAGGATTTACAAAAGTGACACTATTAGCAGAAGGAAGGAGGCATTAGAGCCTATCCCCCCTTAATGACAAGTTCATGAACTCCTAACATAGATCGAAGTTTAGAAAACTTCGCTTCTGTAAGAGACTTGGTGAAGATATCTACAACTTGATCATTTGTAGGGAAAAAGAGCACTTCAAAAACACGATCATGAACAAGATTTCTGATGAAGTGCATATGTAGCTCAATGTGTTTGCTGCGTTGATGTAGAACTGGATATTTGGAAAGCTTGATGGCACTTTGATTGTCGCACCAAAGTGGAGTAGGTTTCTGCTGCTCGAATCCGAACTCTAAAAGGATCTGTCGAATCCATAAAGCTTCCTGACTGGCATTAGTTGCGGCTTGATATTCTGCTTCTGCTGAAGAAAGAGCAAGAGCTTGTTGTTTCTTACAAGCCCAAGTGATAGGTCCAGATCCCAGACTGAAAACATAACCTGCAGTAGACTTTCGATCATCAGGATTGCCAGCCCAATCTGAATCAGTGAAACCAACCAACAAAGGTTTCCCCCCTACACTGTAATGAATCCCAAACTGAACTGTACCTCGAATATATCAAAGTATTCTTTTAGATGCTTTCCAGTGACTTTCATGAGGTGTCTGCATATAATGGGCAACACGAACAACGACAAAGGAAAGGTCAGGATGAGAATGAGTCAAGTATAAGAGACTACCAACAAGCTGACGATACAAGGTGGCATCGACTTTAGGAGAATTACAAGTGGCAGAAAGTTTGACTCTAGACTGGAAGGGAGAAGGGGCTGGTGTACAATCTTCCATGTGAAAGCAACGAAGAAGGTCACAAGCATACTTAGACTGAGAAAGAAAGATTCTTTCTTTGGTTTGCAGGACTTGGAGACCAAGAAAATAATGCAAATATCCTAAGTCTGACATTTCAAAATTTTGTTTAATACTATATTTCACATGGGTTATAAGCTGAGGGTCACTACCAGTAAGAATAAGGTCATCAAAATATAGAACAAGTATGATGAGATGGTTTCCTACTTTCTTGGTATAGACATTGGGGTCAGAATGGCATCTAGAAAAATCAGTGTCAAGGAGAAAGTTATCCATTTTAGCATACCAAGCTCTAGGAGTTTGCTTAAGGTCATATAAGGATTTCTTAAGGCGACAGACAAGGCTAGGGTTATTATGAACATATCCAGGAGGTTGTTCCATGTAAATTTCCTCCTGTAAATCACCATGCAAGAAGGCAAACTTGACATCCATTTGATGGACTTCCTAGTTGTGTAAGGCTGCAAGGGAACGAACAAGGAAGATGGAATTCATTTTTGCGACAGGAGCAAAGGTTTCATTGTAGTCAATCCCTTCAACTTGGGAAAAACCTTTGGCAACTAACCTTGCCTTAAGTCTTTCAACACTTCCATCTGATGCATACTTAGTTCTGTAGACCCATTTACATCTAACAAGTTTTCTTCCTTTTGGAAAAGATCCCAAGTATCGTTTGCCATTAAGGAACGATATTCTTCATCCATAGCTGCATCCCAATCTGGATTTCCTGAAGCTTCTGCAAAATTTTCTGGATCATGATTCTCAGAAACTTGAGTCAAAAGAGAAGAGGCTCGTTGAAACTAAGAATGTGTTCGACGTTGATCTCTAGGATCATCGAAAAAATCACCAGCTACTTCACATGTTGAATGGACCCATCGAGGAAGCACTTGTGCTGGTGCAACTAGAGGAACATGAGCAGGCGGAGGTGGATTTTCATCCTCACTGTCATCATCAAAAACTGGAGTTGGAAACCTATCAAGGAAGTTGGAAGAAGAAGAAGACACAATCGCTGAATCAGGCTCGCAGGCCAAAGATGGCACAATCACCGAGTTAGGCTCGCAGGCAAAGAGATTTCCATCAAATTTAACATCTCTTCTAATGATTACATCATGAGAATGTGGTTGAAGAAGTCTCTAACCTTTTACATCTTTAGAATATCCAACAAATATGCACTTTTCACTTTTGGGTTGCAATGCTTTCCGTTTTTCATCCGGAATGTGAGCCCATGCTTCACTACCAAACAAACGGAAGTGACTTACATCAGGTTTAGTTTTAATCCATGCTTCTTCCAGTGTGATACCTTGTAATGCTTTAGTGGGGGTGCGATTAACTATGTAATTTGCACAATTAATGGCTTCAGCCCAAAATTGAAGACTTAGTCCCTTAGATTGGATCATACAATTAGCCATTTCTTTTAAAGTGCGGTTCTTCCTTTCAGCTACACCATTTTGTTGTGGTGTATATGGAACAGGGTGTTACATTCATGCATAGTAGAAAATATGCCTTGATCCTTAGCCCTATGATAAGATGCTCCAAAATCAATGAGCCATTCATTTGAAGTAGAAGAAGAAGATGCATTATAAGAATAACCAGAAGCACAAAGTGCATGTCCATGAGAGGTAGATTCTGAAGGCGAATCTAGGCTGATGTGGTGCTTCTTCATTGCTGCTTCCAAGGCTGCCATCTTCTTGAAACACTTAGATTCATCATGATTATATTTCCTGCAATAGTTTCATTGACACTCAGTCTTCTTGCCTTTTGGCTTGGATCTTTTGTCATTTTTTAAAGAAGGAGCCAACTGAGAGGGTTTGGGACCCTTGTTTGACTTATTATTGCAAAAATTTTGTTTTTTGTGAGGCTTGGACTTTTCTTTCTGTTGGGACAATAAGGCTTTCTCAGATGTATCTGCATTGTTGATTATTCCAAGATGGATGAGTTTATCTTGCTCTCTAATCAAGGAATCACAAAAGGATTCAAGACTGGGCTCTTGATAGCTAACTGCATTCAAGGATTCTTTCATGGAGTAAAATGTAGATACAAAAACAGAATATGCAGGTCCAAGTTTTGAAAGAATATGATAGATGCATTGTTTGTCTTCCCTCTTAATCTTACATTATGCACATAAGAGTTTAAGAGTTTTGTACTTAGATAAATAATCTTGAATGCATGAAAAATCACTCTGATTTAAAGAAATCAACTCATTTTCGAGTTGATGACCTCGAATTTCATTGTGTTTACCAAACACAGATTCCAACTTGTCCCAAGCAGCATCAGGTTCATCAATTCCAGATATGTGGAATCGCAAATCAGTAGAGATTGACATCCCAATCAATCCATGAGCTTCGTCACATCTATTTTCCCATTTTATTTTCTTATCATCATCAGTGGGTTCTGTTTCTTTCCCTGAGGTAATTCTAAAAAGTCCCCTACTTCGTAGAACATCCTCCATACAATATTTCCATGAGAAATAGTTGGAACTATTAAGTAGAATATCACAAGGGACGGCCATATTTGTAAATTAATGGCTGTAAAAGTAGAAACCAATATTCTGGATGCGAAGAGCTCGAAAAAATAAGCGGTTTAAAAAAAAAATGGCATTGAAAACTGACTTCGGATGATGACATTATGCTTAAACAAAGAAACTGTTGAAGATGTCCCCAATAGTGACATGGCACATAGAGAATGACCAGCTAAAAAAAGAACCCCCCTCTTCCCAAGATGAACATTTTGACAATCACTCTGCAATAAAATTGCTTTAAGCGAATCACTTTTGTAAAATAAGTGATTTCACTTTTACAATGATATTACTTTTAAATAGTGCAACAATAAAAAAGAACTTACGTGACTCACTTTTTATTTTATTTTTTATTATGTAAGTGAGATGCACTTTTACAATAAAGTAACTTGAAAATAGAAATTGTATGCACTTTTCTTTTAAAAGTAACTTCCTAAGACTTGGACTCAAGACCTATTAAGGAATAAAGCAACTTTGAACCAAGTGAGCTAGATTAAAAGGTATGTAAAATATGGGAATGAGGAAGGGATTTTTTTTTTTACTTTTCTTGCTCGGTTTCTGTGCTTGCCTTTTTTTCCTGCAAATCACACCACAAACCAAAACAAAAAAACTTTTCCACACTTGTGGACTTAGATCTCATTAGCTTGCCCGAAAATTCTACGTTTTCTCTCTGTTTCTGATTTGTCGAGATCGCGCAAGGTGCACGGCAAAGAGCATACGCAGCCGAGAAAAACCATTTCCCTTTCTGTTTTTTATTTGCCGAGATCGCTCAAGGTGCACAGAAAAGAGCATACGCAGACAAGGAAAGCGACAATCCTAAACCAAAAAAATTCAAATAGCAAAAACTGATAAAATATGAGATTTTTTTCTTTTAAAACATAAAATAAAATAAAAATGCGTCACTGTAACATTATACCTTCAAATCTGATGAAATACGCTTTTCTGAAGAAACCGGGAACCGTTTTCGATCAAACAAAAACTATTTCCCAATGGAAACGGCACTCTGGATGCAATGGAACACCTCCCACAGCCCAAAAATGCACAAAAAAATTAGAACCAGAAACCCTTTCGAGTTTTGGCAACAACAGTTCAAGATCTAGATCATAACTGGAAGCGACTCTCCATAAAAGCTCTGATACCATGTTCGGGTACACAGGGTACTACCAAAGGATCGAACACCAAGAGAAACCACTTCACACAAACAGATCACAGATCAACACACCAATGTTTTGACGTAGTTTAAACCCTCTTGAGGGAAACACCCCACGGCCCCAGCCAAATAGCTTCTACGGGACAATTTATTATGCAAAGGAAGAAAGTTACAAATGAGCTTCTCATAATCGATCAACTAAAAAATGACCCTCCATGCTCTTTAAATAGATATCATGGACCAATCGGGTGTTAAGCCATAGATCAAGGTTAGGTATGATCTAAGAGAAGTTGAGCCGTTGGATCACTCTATGTCGGGAACATATCGTGACCGTCGGATTAAGTATTTACAAATGCATACTAAAGAAACACACTTTCCCTAACGGATATATTACACAAGTTGATCTTAACTAACTCCTAAGTGTCTAAATATCCTAACAAACATAAGCTCTCTATGGCTATACTTGTATTTACATGCTATAAAATTGGTAGATTGGTGGGATATGGTGTGAAACATCTGTAATTCTCATCTTTTCTAAGCATTGCACTAACTATTGGACTATCATTCTTTTACATTCTTTGTTATATTGATATCTTGATTGGGTTTCCTTTTACGCATTTTTCCTTCCCCATTACAATTGCATTGAGTCTTCCACTATCCAATGCTACAAAATGATCAGTCCCCCTCCGATCCCTGTGGGATCATTACTAGCATTATACTAAGATGCGTTAGGGCTCCTGTTTGTTGAAAATTGATTGTATGATATAAAGGGGGTATTAAAAATGGGTTGATAAAAATGGATATCTACAATATCTGGTGAAACTAGGGGTTTTATTAATTGGAAAGGTATATTGGGAGGGGGGTTCAACAATACAATTTTAGGAGGCATTTTAAGATATTTAATGAAATTAGGGATATTCTTTAATTTCCTGTGAACGATCATGCTATGTAACAAGTTCACTAAGTGAACCCCCTGTGTAAGAGATAGGATAAAAGTGGTTTATACAATCTATAAAAGTACACACCTCCCAGAAAAGGATCAACCCCAAGGTTGACATGCTCCTTATCCCACATGATTGCCTCCTTTTTAAGCTCCTTCCACTTTATTACCAGTCTTTGCATAGAATATTCTTCACCCATCACCAGAAAGGAGTTCCATTTTTCTCTCACCAAACATTGGTAGTCTTCCTCCTCTAACCTGGAGTGATTAAATTTAAAAGGGAAATTCAACTTTGAAGATTCAATCTCAATATGGAGACACAAGAAGATGATCTGAAATACCAAAAGAAGCCAACCAAGTCCTATACATATCTACATGTTCAACCAAATCTTCATCAATAAAGAACCTATCTAATCTTTTAGCCACCCTAACCACACCAACCCTCCCATTCATCCAAGTAGGAACCATCACCACAGGATTCACATAAATTAGCCTGGAATCTTCAAACAATTGGTGAATCTAATATGACAAAGGATCCAGACAAGTGCCATTCCCCCAAATTTTGGAAGCCGACATAGTCAAATCAAAGTTGCCACCACGAATCAACCAAGAATCCTTCAATATTCCATCATTTATGATTCTACTCTAGAAATCTTGTCTATTACTATAAGGACCATAACAATTAATAACCCTTATGTCCTAATCCAACCCATTGATTTTTCCTTCAAGAAGAATACCTACACAAGTAATGTAAGGTCTAAAATCAACAAGTAATGGATTCCAAGATTCCGGGAGTCCACCAGAAATCCCATTGGCATCTGAAGCACAACATTCCCAATGTGGAAACAACTTCAGAAAGTAATCACGGGCCTTGATCCCATCACACATCATCTCTTGAACAAGCATTACATCCAACTTAACCAATTCAAATAGTCTCTTCAGTGCAGTGTATTTAGGGGATCCCCCAGTCCCCCTAACATTATAAATTTTGTTTTATGATAGAGATGTTCAATTAATTCTATTTAATTTGTTTTTTATAAACATTCATTTTAATTTAAAAAATAGAGTTAATCATGACAATTGACCACATGCTTCTTGTGAAAATTGTTGAACTTTTTAGTCGAAGGAGAGGGATACATGTTTTGCATTGTTTAATCTTCCTTTCACTTCACTCTATCTATTGAGAAAAGGTTTTCAATTTTATAGAATGTGAATGAAATGTTCAATAGTTTATTTACAAAGGAATATCTAACATAAAAAGGATAATATGTTGAAGTTTATATAAGCAAGTGTTTAATAATTGAATAACAAATAATAGATATGATATAATGGAATAGATTTCTTGATGCATGTTAGAAACCTAGCCCTAATCATAAAGTCCTAATTACCTTAACAACCTTATTGTTACTTGGCAGTTGAAGGTAGTTACTTGTAAACATCGTATATATGTTATGTTCATAAAGAATACAAATTGAATTGGCTCATGCCCTCTTTTCACCATCTTCTTTCGTATTTTATTGTTTATTTAAAATTTGTCAATTGGTATCAAAGCATATGGAGTTCTTGAGGTTCTGAAATATTTTGTGAGAAGTTCTCCTCTTGATATATGTGTTCTGGTGTGAGGATCGTAACCCTTGGCCAAAGGAAAAAGTAGGAACCCTATGGTTCTATGCAGATGGCCATCCTCATGAAGAGAAACACACATCATAGGGAGGATGGATGTTCCACGTGATGGAGAACATCTATGGGAGCATTGTTGCTGATCAGATAGGTCCATACAAGTGGAAACTTTCGGAGGATTATCATTGGATTCTCTTCCAAGAGGAGAGTTTCATATTCTTAAGAAACCTTAGATGCTTGTTTGCTAGAAATCGATTACTATAAATTGCAGGTTTTTGGTATTGTATCACACCCGATGAGTCACAAATCCAGAAAACCCTAGCTGCATGATTGAAATAAATTGATTGTCAGATAGCAGGAGGTTCATAGGTTCTCTATTCCATTCCACTTCACTCCAGATCAAGGTTAAAAATGACTTTTTCGATGAAGGTTTATTTTGTGGTGATCACATGCATGATATTCTACGCATGACAATGAATCTCTATGGAAGAATATCACGTGAAAAGTGAATCACCTGTATGATACCGTAAGGCTCATTATTAGAAGAGAGTTCCTACCAAAGGATTGCGCCAACCCTGATTTGTCTTACCATTCGAAGACCGCCTAGATGAGTTATCACTCATATTTCCTATATTCGATTTGATAACTCCATTATCAATTTAGATCACTTTGCATCACAATATCATCAAGTCAACCTTCAATTGTTTTTCTTTTGCATGGGAAGTTCATCAAATGCTCTAGGATGTGTTCAATAGTCATTATGTTTTTAATATGATTATAATACCACCGTACAATGTGTGCATCATGTATTTTTAATAGAGGTGGAAATGCATGGAATGAAGTTTACTTAGATCTTGTAAATCAAGAGCATGTATGATCAATTTTATGGAACTACTTCTATCTGTAAATGGAGAATGACAATATCCTTGCCTCCACATTCATAGTCTGAGCATACTAAAAAATATTAGTTAATAGGACATTCTTTATTAGCATTTTATACATACATTTATTTGAAGTTTCCAAATGTGCGGTATTTTCCAAAGCATAAGCAGATGGAGCACAATTTGAGAAGAAATGTGAAGGTAATCACTATCACGAAGCCATTTCTTGAAGAAAATTCCCACATAGTTATAGTGTTTGAAGTTTATGGTGTGCACCAATTTTGGAAGCCACAATTGTTGTCGCTGCCATGTTTGAAATTCAGGCCCGATATTGGCACTAGTAGGAGCAGTGAGAAGAAGAAACAAGCAACATGATTACTATGCACATAGGAAACGTTTTAATGATATCCTCATATAAGTGGTGAAATACACACGAAAAAAAAGAACAATAGATCTCAATTCAAGGTATGACCATGTAATTTATCACCATCCCGTAATAATAAAATCAAGGAGAAACAAAACATAAGAGGAGGGCCCACCAATGTAGACACAAACACTTAGGAACACACTTTCCCACTTCCACTTGCTCGTAACATCATGGTTCCTCATACTCTTTTATGTGGCATCGATTGATATCAACTATTTTATTTTATTAATTAATAATAATAAAAATTTGCAAATCATAGTCCCAGCACCTTGTGTTATAGTGTCACAACATCAAAATAATAATAACATGTCCATGGGATAAACCAGAGAGTATTACTTCCCCCTCCCCTTAAATAATGCATCATCCCCTATGCATATTACATACATGCTTTTACAAAAGGATAATAAACATGCCCATACATGCCTCGGAAACATAACATCTTTCTAACCACAATACTTCCCACTACCACCTACTCCCTTGTCCATCTCCACTTCCCATGGGGGAACCGAGACTACTAGAGTGGACTTAAGGAAGCAAGATTCAATCTTCAATCCCCATCACAGGGTCTTCAAACCTTCAACAAAGATACATCCACCTGAAAATCATATTTCAATCACTCATATGATCAACATCATGTATATAAAAATATGTGATACATGATATAAAGATATTCTTCTACAAAGATACTTTTTACGTTCCAACAAACACACGATCAGTAGCAAACATGTATATATATTGTTCATCTAGATACATAAAATACATCTTCAAGATACATCATACATGAAATAAAACACACAAAATAGATTAGTATATACAAGGTACATGAGATATAAATACGTCTTCGACAAAATACTTGAAATGCATCTACATGAATCTTATTCTAATCAATTCAATCATATGAAATGCATCAGGGTTATCAATTAATTTCATGAAGGGAATCAAGTATACCATTCAATCTCATGAAGTGCATTAAGAATGTACTCTTTCTTCATGAAATGCATTACAGTCAATCAATCACATGAAAGGCATATACTTTACCTATAGATACATGAAAAGCATCATGCATGTGCTCTATCAACAAAATACATGAAAGGTGCATCTAAGATATACAAAATGCATTTTGATTAGTCAGTTACATGAGATGCATTACCAAGATGCTTTTACACGATTTATCACCCAAATAATTTCTCTACAAGGATGCATGAGATTTAACATGATACTTTACAAATATGCCTTTCAACAAAGGTATTTGATATACCCCAAGGATACCCTAACAAGATGCTTTTAGCAAAGATCACAAGGATATTTTTCTAACAAATATTGCAAAGATCACCTGGACATTTTATGCACTTAATGCAACATATAAGCGAAACTATATGCAACAATTCCAATATAATTAAGAAACCAAAGAAAAGGGCCATAACACCAGTAGTTAAACATACTACCTTTCATCTCCACACAAAAGATAATTCTTCTTTAGAGAACATCCAAAAATCCATTATACATCAACAAATAGTAATTAGTATCAACCAGTAACATCAACCAATATCAATCATACATCAGTCATACATGCGCTGGTCCATAATACATTAATTCATAATACCTCAACCATATATCAATCATATGTTGATCATATATCAATCATACAACAATATCAACTAATGACACACATCAATTGTCCATACAAACATCAATCATAGTACATCAACAAGAATACATCAACCAGAACACATCAACCAAAATGCCTCAACCAGAATATATCAAATAGAATACATCAACCATAACACATCAATCGGAATACATCAACTAGAAGCAAAATAAATCAACCAGAATACATCAACCAGAACACATCAACAAGAACACATCAATAAGAATACATCAACTAGAAGAAAAATAAATCAAATAGAACACATCAATCATAATACATCAAACAGAATCAAAATACATCAACCAGAATACATCAACCAAAACACATCAATCAGAATACATCAACCAAAAGAAAAATACATCAACCAGGACATATCAATCAGAATACATCAACCAGAAGCAAAATACATCTACCAGAATACTTCAATCAGAATACATCAACCAGAAGCAAAATACATCAACCATAATACTTCAATGAGAATACATCAATCATACCAATATCAACCCATGACGAAAAATAACAACCAATAGAAACCATATGAATAACAATACCATCCATACATCATCCACTCAACATCAACCATCGTTCATCAACCATACACACAACAACCATAACAACCGAGAACAACCAATAATATCCATACATACAGTAATGACAATATCATACATGTATCAACCATTAATTAGCCAACGTCAATCATTAAAAACCAATAGTATCAAACAACATACATCAACCATTCAAATATCATACATCGACCATAGCAATCATTTCAAATAGTTACTATTTATCATAACATTATATATAATTATTAGCACATGAATATATATATAATTTATCCATATATTAATAATACATGTATATAGCCAACAACATCACATAAACACTACTAATACTACACTTATGTAAACACTCAACACATACACAATCATACATCTTGCTGCATACATACTCCATCATTGGCAATGTTATACAACACATACGATACTATATTGTATCAATATATATAATCAAATATATATATTATATACTTACTGTATTACATACGTACACACTTATGTGGTATACACATTTTGTAAACAATTAAAGACAACTCTTCTTAGTTTCCAAATTTTATTTTCAAACAGTTTCAATTTCAAAATTTCAGTTTCGGGTAAGTGTGCAACTTAAAGGAGGTCTGCTCACAAATTTTTTGAGACATTTCATAACTCAACTATGCACCCAAATCATACAAAAATGTATGAAAGCATGAAAATAAAACCTTCCAAAACCCAATCCAATCATACAATAAATTGATCTTTAATCTCTTAACTTCTGAAATTAAAAGGTAGAATACAACCGAACTGATATCTGAAGTGAGGCTTTTGAATCTTACATTAATATATGGCAAGTTAAAATTCTTTCGCAAAGCACATTTCTAAATTCCAAATGTACATATACAAAACATTTATAACTATGTAGAAGGCCCAACAGTCGCATTGTTGGAACATATGCTCTAACACCACCTGTAATGTCCCCTGGGGCTATCAAATGGAATTAGGGACATATATTTTTTTTTGTAACTAGGGGAATAAAAAACTGGAGACTGGGCTGGTACATGCATGACATGGTGTCCAGGGATCCAATCCCGCTACCACTATACCCCCAGGTTCCCCACACACCCCGCAAGCATGGGACATGGGTAAAGCTAGGTGTAATTTGAACTCGTGACCTCCATTTACAATTGTGACTTCATAACAACTGAACCGCCAATGAGCCACACCCGTGCAGGCTACTTAGGGTCATATCATTATCTCTAAGAGACTAATTACAATTTTTAAGCACCGGGGAGAAATAGAATAAATACTTAATTTCAATTTCCACAAATTAATTACGACAAAATATCGATAATCGCAAATTAATTAAAATAAAATTTACATCTGAGCAAGAAATTGAACCAAAGCTGAGAAATATTATCCAACACTGTCTAACAATATTATACACCCATCCCAAGCCATAACACAAGTTACTTGCATCCAAAAAGTTCATTTCCAATAATATGTCATTAACTAGTTAATTAAGGTAATTAATGCGCTAATTACAACATTGAACTTACAAATGATGACACTTAACATAAAATAATTTGTTCATCTAATTAACGCAATTTATCAAGACCAATGGCTTATTAACACCTACAACCATGTAAATATGGCCAACTAACCATTTTTAAATAATTAAACATAATATACACGAAAATGAGATACCAAGACTAGTCAACTAGTTTCACTACGCAAACAACTAGTTTTGTGCATTTTTGACACACAACCATACCAACTACCCAAAAAGTGAACCTACAGTTATTATGTGCATAAATAAGCGTGCATGTAGAGAAAAATAAAAATACATTTGCAACTTTGATCCGAGTACATAAACGAATAATCTTTCAAGTTTAATCAGTACAACTAGTTAATAAACACTACTAGGAATTCAATCCCTATCGTTGGGTTTGAGTTGGGACTGGATTCATTTCAAACATCTCTCAAAAATTCTGAGTCTTCAATCACCTTTATCTTGAACAGGTACTTCTCACTGTCATTGTTCCCCATTAGAAGAAAAGTATGTCCTCCCATTCCAGTGATTGATGTCAGGCACTCCATCTAGGTTGATATTCTTTGCATGTGTACCTTCGTTCACCACATCAAACATGATAGTGCAGTGTTGATCACAAGGCTTGCAATATAATGACATGAAGACTACGAAATGTAAAAGGACCTATTAGAGAGGGTGGCATCCTCACTCTACTAGAATATGAAAAAAAAAAAAGACACGAGCAACACCCTATAAAGGTGATGCATGCATTGACAATTGTATGAAGACTTGACAGTTGTATGGAGACGTATTTTGGCATATGAGCATCATCCATCTCTAGTTTGCATTTGTGAGGGATTGATCCATAGGAAACCATTGCATATGTTTTATATGCTTCCGAGGTGTGAAATCTTTTCTTAATGGAGAAAAATGATTCAAAATAAATGTGTGGTTTAATGGAGTTATTTCAAAATGGGTTATAAGCCTATATTATCTGTTAAGAAGGTGTATATCACTTTTGTAATGGGATTATAAATTTTTTTGGAGTTATAATGTGGCATTAATTTTTTTTTCCATAAAAATTGTAATTGGAGTTATAAGGTATTATTGCATTTTTGGAGTTCTAAGGTGTGATGTTATAAGGGTGTTTACAAATATTGCAATTGGATAAAGTGTTTTTCTTGTCTCACGTCCTAGACTTGCCCGAAACCAAATAAGAGCATCTTAGGTTTTTTTTTTTGGCCTTTTGACCATTGATGTGGTGATTATTTTATTCTTTTTTCTCTAATTGGCTCCAAAGAGAGCTTGTCTTTTGGTTTTTTAAACATTTTTTCAACTTCAAGAATGGCTCACATTGAAGAACTATTCAAAAAGTTACATGCATTGACCAAAACTGCTCCAGAATCTCAAATTTGTATGATCAAAGGGACAATTACAAATGTTCTTACATGTTTTCATGTAATGAAGAGAAAGGTGGACATGTTAAAAATTGAAAACAACTTTGTAAGTTTTAACAAATGAATTAAGTCTTGTTCGACATCAAATTTCAGATTTTATAATCCTTTAGAATAACCCATTGTTTGACAACATTAAGGAATCAGACCGCAAACATGTACCTGTTAATTGTGAGAACGGTTTAGTATATTTTTTACCGATGACACTGACAAAAAACGGATAAAGTGACTGAATTGAGGGATCAGCATAAAAATCAGCTTAATTTTGTTCGATCTTGGGAAGAGGTTCAATTTAAATGAAACAAATGTGGTTTAGGCTATGAAAATGATCAATATGGTGACCTTTTTCATATACCTAATTATTCCAAACCAAACAAGTTTGTGAGTGGTGGTTTTCTATTTGATGGTGATAATGAAGGCAATTATCATGAATAGGTACATGATGATATGGAATAGGAATAGGTAGAGAATGTTGATCAAGGTGCTAATACAAATGTTGATATGGAAGATGATACAGGTATTGAGGATGATTATTATGATTTGTTTGACGAAGAGCCTGAACAGTTCCAATAATGTCATCGAGTTGGACATCAGGAATTCCATTGTTTTTAATCTTCACCCATGTTGTTTTTATGGGAAGAAAAATCATGTTTCAGATAAGTGTTGGAAGCAACCAAAAATTAGGAGGAAAAAGGATCCATACACATGTACAAACATGTTTGATTGGTGATCTTATTGTCGTAGATGGACAGGACTATTTTGATTCAGGATTTGATGATATAGGGCATGACCGATGCCCACACTTTATGCTATAGTATTTTGAGTTGAAGATTGATTCTTCATACTCTGCTCAAAGACATTTTTTATTACCCTTTTTTTCACCTTCAGGAGGGGTACATCATATTATTTATTTAGACTTCTTACCTTTCAATTGACAGGGGGTAGTATTGATGAGGTTTTTGAATTCAAGTTTCGAAGTCTACTTTTGATTATGTTTCAAGGATTGATTACATGTGATCATGATTGAGGATGGATTATGGATTCAAGATACATATCGACTTTTAGGATTGATGTTTGATTATTCAGATTGGATGATTTGGATTGGTCAGTTTGACCTTCACTTTTGATGAGACATTTCAGCACTTGGCATTTTAGGGATTCGGGTTTTTGATGGATATTGGATGGATGGATGGATGACATGCCACTTTTTGGCATTTGATGGATTTCAGTCACTTTTTCATATTGATGATAGTTTGACATTTTTTGTTAGTACCAGCGATTGACCTTGTTAACTACCCACGTGATTTTTTATTGACACGTGATTTTATGGATACAGGTTTTAGATGCCTTTCGACATTTTTTTCTTCTGTCAATTGATTTTTGGAATTTCTTTTTTACGTGTCATTATCTATTAGAATTTGTGAACTTATTTGTTCACTTACAGGGATGACCTTCGAATCTTGCAGAAGACAGATGAATCTTCTACATTTTTGCTTGGCGCATTCAGATTTGTCAGGAATTTTTCAGGTTATGAGATGTGTTGGACTTTCAATCCAACCCAGTTCTATTCAAAGGTTTTATCTCATTAGATTTATCTTCATTGACACCCATGAGGTTTCAAACCATGGGTTACAGGTTGAAGACATGGATGTGATACCATTTCTTGCACTAGTTTTTGTTGCTAGCTGATACTTTTGCATGGACTTATGATGAAGGGGGGGATTGTTAGAAACCTATCCCTAATCATAAAGTCCTAATTACCTTAACGACCTTACTGTTACTTTACGGTTGAAGGTAGTTACTTGTAAACATTGTATATATGTTATGTTCATGAATAATAAAAGTTGAACGGGCTCATGCCCTCATTCCGCCATCTTCTTTCTGATTTTATTGTTTATTTAATATTTGTCAATGTAATGCCATGTGACTATATACTTATATGCATTGACTAGTCATGTCGTTGATGGGCCATGTGCCTTTATTAGGTCATGTCATCTAGTTAAGATGTGTCACTTTGTTTTATTATCATCATCATCATTATTATTATTATTGGATTTTATTTAAAGATTTATGTTCACCACATTATCTATCCCTTCAAAGATGCTTTATCCTCATAGCATTTTATAAAGGAGCTTAGGTATTTGTTTTGGCTTGTTATGCCTTCTCATGATTCTCTTTTCTTGAAGTTATGATCGATGACAAAACAATATTATATGAGTTACAAACCATTAATAAAAATTGTATATTATGAAATGGTCAGATAATTTTTTTTTTCATAGCTATGTGGTGATAACTAGTGTGATTTGGGGAAGAATAAGATTCCACACTTTAGCTTCTCTTAAATATAATAGAATCTTCATTTAGTTTCTCATATTGTTTTCATATTAGATTAGTTCATTGTTGACCTTTATAACTGTCATGATAGTAAGGCATCCTTGTATCTTATGTTTTGTTTTTGGAACCTTCATTTTTTTATACTTCTTGCAACTTGGAACCTTCATTTCAATATAAGCGTATTTATGATTGTTGGTGTCGAATGGATCTTCATTGTCATTTCTCAAAGGTTTGTGTTTTCACATATGATGACTTCTCTATTTTAATGAAGTCGATCAAGTTGCACTAGTGTTTCTTGTTGCAACTTGATTTCATTTTTTAACTTCTTGTTTTGTTTAAGTTTTGATTATGATACATTAAAAGTGTAAAAGTTCTTCTCATTTTTTTTGACTTGTTGAAATTATTTTAATATCTTTATTTTATTGCTTCTCACATTTTAATATTTGATTCCTCGGGTGGGAACTTTATTTTTTATTTTTTGATAATTTCCTCTAAAAATCTTGATTGTCCTATTATAATTTATGATTGCACCTAAATGTGATTTTGAAGCTAAGATTCTTTAGCATTTAGTTACGCGTACCTCTAGATAGATAAGGGAAGAGCTACTCTAGTAATATTTATATTCATAAATATATCTAACCATATTTATATTCAACAATGCAATCTCTTAGTGTGTATCTTGGTACATTTTGATGTTTTTATGGTTTTGTTTATATAAAGTTTGTTTTTATTGTGGAGATGTTAATTAATTCTATTTAAATTGTTTTTTCTATAAGCATTTATTTTAATTAAAAATTAGGGGCAATCATGGCACTTGACGACATGCTCTTTGGTCAAAGGAGAGGGTGGGATATTTCAAATTTTTTATCTTCATTTCACTCCGCTTTACCTATTGAGAAAATAATTTCAATTTTAGAGAAGGTGAATGAAGTTCACAATAATTCATTTACTAATAAATGTCAAACATAAGAAGGATAATAAGTTGAATTCCGTATATGACAAGTGTTTAATAAAGGAATAATGAATAATAGATATGATAAAATGGAATAGGTTGTTTGATACATTGTCATGTAACTGTATACTTATATGCATTGAGTAGTAACGATGATTAATGGGTCATGTCCCTTTGTTGGGTCATGTCCTTTAGTTGGGATGTGTCACTTCGCTTATTATTATTATTTATTGATGATTGTTTAAATATTTTTGTTCACTACATTTTGATCCCTTCAAAGACGCTTTTTCCCCATAAAATTTTATGGAGGATTTTAGGTCTTTGTTTTGGCTTGTCATTCCTTCTCATGATTCTCTTTTCTTGAAGTTGTGATTGTTGATGACACAAAATGATATGAGTTATGAACCATTAAATAAAGTTGTCTTATTGTAAAAAGATCATATGGAATTATTTTTTTCGTAGCTATGCGGTGACAAATTCTATGATTTGGGGAATGATAAGATTCCACACCTAAGATTCCCTTAAATACAATAGGATCTTCATTTAGTTTCTCATATTGTTTTCATCTTAAGTTAGTTATTGATGACCTTTATAATTGTGATAACGATATTAAGTGTAATGTCACCCGGGGATATCAAATGGAATTAGGGACATATAACTAGATATAAGAGGTTAATTACAAAGTTTAAGCACAATGGATAAATAGAATAAATACTTAATTTCAATTTCCACAAATTAATTACGAAAAAATATCAATAATCGCAAATTAATTAAAATGAAATTTACATCTGAACAAGCAATTGAAACAAGGTTGGGAAATCTTATCCAAAACTGTCTAACATCATTATACACCCATCCCAATCCATAACATAGGTTACTTTCACCCAAAAAGGTCATTTCCAATAATATGTCATTAACTAGTTAATTAAGGTATTTAATGCACTAATTACAACACTTAACTTACAAATAACGACACTTAGCATAAACTAATGTGTTCAACTAATTAGTGCAAGTTATCAATACCAATGGCTAATTAACACCTACATCCATGTAAATATGGCCAAATAACCATTTTTAAATAATTAAACATAATCTACACGAAAATGAGATACCAAGACTAGTCAACTAGTTTCACTACGCAAACAACTAGTCTTGTGCATTTTTTATGCACAACCATACCAACTATCCAAAAATTGAACCTACATTCATTATGTTCATAAATAAGTGTGCATGTATAGAAAAATAAAAGTACATTTTCATCTCTAACACGAGTACATAAATTAAGAATCTTTCAAGTTTAATCAGTACAGCTAGTTAATAAACACTACAAGCAATTCAATCAAACCAATCATACTAAGTTTTGATGCACGCGGAGGTGAAGGTAAAGATATGAAAAATAGAATTATATAGAAAAAATAAATACCAAAAATATATCATATGGTTGTACATTCATATTTTACCAAAAATAGAGATTCAAATCCAAAAACTAGTTACCAATTTCATCGTTTCGAAGCTAGTTTCCAATTCTAGATTTCAAAAGAAATTCAACAAGAAGGAACTGAAAATCAAAGGTTAGGATCATCATATTATATTTCATATACATTCATATGGATGTATCTTCATACTCATATGCATTCCACATTTCAAATCCCAAATCTAGCTATGGCAACCCTCCGAAAAGAATATTAGTTCAAAAAATAGACTAGGATCGCAGTAACAAATTTTATAGACTATATTGGAATATATTTCACACACTTATTCAAACATATCAAATTAAAATATCAAATCTGAACCAAATAACTTGAATATAGACATTTTAACAAACATTTCTCTTGCAAAGTCTCGAATCTAGCTAAAACTATTTTTTTGGAAAACTAGTAATTGAAAAACAATTGGATTCATTGAAAATGGATTACATAGACATTTCTAAAACTCTTCCACAGTAGAATAACACATTCTACCAAGATTATCAGAGACATAAAGATCATATATGTAGCATAGTATTGTAATGTCCCCTCCTACCATACCAGCAGAATAGAGAGGACATGGTGCTACAACCGGGCATCTAGTCCCATACTTAGTAAACAATCATTGAATTTAAAATGGAGCTTTTAACTAAGTATTCAAGTAATTGAAAGATCATATGGAAATGCATAATCATTTGAAAACACAGCGGAAGTAAATTCATTAGCACATCCATAATACATTCAAGCTATTCATCAAAGGAATAATTGGAGAGTTAAAAACACAAGAGAATACTTATCTTGACAAAATAGTCCCAAGCAAGTGGCTATGCAACTGCAACGTTCCACCCAAACATAGGCCAGTTGTGCTTATCAACCTCTTGATACAACTGCCACCCCCCGAGCTGGGCATGATCTCTACAAGGAACCAGGGAACAACAGACTCACACATAGCCAAGCATACACCAAGATGAGCCAAGCCAATCTGCAATTGGTTTTATTAGACTGCTAGGACATGGAAGGGAAGAATTGATAAGCTAGTGAGCTCAACCACAGAGCTATGGGTACCTCTAGCATGTCTATTCATCTTGGCACTCGCAATGCCTACACACCCAACACAAGGAAGTATTCTCTTCACTGCCACACAGTCCCTCAAGCCATACCTTCCTTTATAGTGCTCTCAGGGTGTGCATAGAAAAGTAGCCAGCCCTCTTGATCTTCTTGAGAGGTTACTCCCTACACTAGGTTTATCAAGCCAATTCTGTCCACTACCACTCCAGTTTCTTGCTCACGGGTTCACATCAAAACAAGGATGCACATAACAGCAAAACTACACTTGCTGAGCATGAGAAAAACATTTCAACAATGGGATGCATGAGATGGGGTTTCCTGAGTTTCAGAAAAATGTGGGTAGACTCAAAACGTATGGGCACTTGGAAAAATTCGACTGGGAGAGAAAAACCCATTCCAGAAAAGTGCCCCAAGGGCAAAAATGACCTCTCCCTCAGTCCCAATTCGCGTCCCTCCTTCCCCAGCTATTGCACAATACCAAAAATGAGTTCCTGGGCATGGAAAAATGCATGGTTATGGTGAAAAATGTGAGGATAAATTCCAGTGATCTCTATTTGCGTGAGAGGAAGAACGTAATAGATGAAGAATTGCCTTAGGCAGCATTTCGTGGGGGTTTTCTTGCCCAGCAAGCCAAAAATACAATTTTCAGGTTGATGGCTTGCCCATGCATGAAATCTGACTGCCATACTTCTCCAATCCCAAGACATTAACTGCCCCAACCAATCTTTGAAAGAATTAAATGATTGGGTGCATGAGACAAAATGGATAGTTAAGAGTTCATGGGTTTTCTTATTGACACATGGGCTTACCCTAGTGGCTCAAGGTTTTGGTTATTTCCCCTCCCTATTCCTTGTAGAATCATGCCCCATCGTTTTGTTGCATTGCATAGCTAGTTGTGGGTTTTTACATTAAAATTTGTATTTACATGATGTCTTAGTTACATTGTGCCCATCTCGCACAAGAACCATAGGCATCTATTTTTAATTGCTGATACAAAATGCTAAGTCAATGGTGGGGCCTTGGCCTTGAGCTCCTCACCATGATCAAATTACAATATTTACATCATTTATGATTTAATACAAAGGGGGTCAAAATTGGGACATTACAAGTATTCTCATAGACATTTTAACAAACATTTCTCTTGCAAAGTCCAAAAACTAGCTTTTGCAACTTTTCCAAAAGAACTAGTAATGGAAAAACAATCGGAATCATAGAAAATGAAAATTTCACATTTGATACACACATTCCATCAATTTTTTTAGATGCATACATATATATATATCAGATCATAAACAAATAACCCATGTAAATAAAACACAAACACTTATCTTGCAAATTCCCGCAACTAAAATCGATCGTGCCATGATCCACCCATCTATAGACACTGTACAAGCCAAATATTTCTTTGCACAGGTCAGCCCAAGACGGAACCATGATGCCACAATAAAGAGTGCACTCAACCATAAAACCCAACTATCATTGGTCCAACCACAATTCCAATGGCAAGTGGATTCCACATCACTTCTAATATAGGACAGTAGCTCCAGGAAATATAGTCACAAGTCTACCATCGATCCAAATATATTCTAATGGAAAATATATCCCACTATTTCCAATCCAGAACATATAGATACAAGACAAATAGACTCAATAAAACACTAATCTACCATCGGTCCAACTACATCCAATGGCAAGTGGATTCTACATCACTTCCAATCTAGGACAAGCAACTTCCAGGACAGATAGAGTAGCAACAACCGAGTCTCTCTACTTGGGAACAGGCTCAGCAAGGGCACACCAACCATCCAAAAAAACCACTGGATCACGAGATCTCACAATTACCAAGGGAATAAAATCAAATTCCCAAGTGCCAAAGAGCAATTCACATGAGTGAGTGAACCAATAACACAGAGAATGAAGCCAAGAACCAAGAACAAAGAAGCAAAAAATCAAGAGAAAATGAAGCACACACTAACCAATTCGAGTTCCTCATGGAAAACTCGACTTGGGGGAGAGAGAAATTAACAAGAGGAGTTACTTTTCCATAATAGAAAACCACTAAGGAAAATTTGAAACTTTCATGAGGGGAACACCAAGTGGGACTCAAGGGGACGCACTAGTAGAGAGAGTGATTCCAATTTTAATAAAAAATATCCTGGAATAATAAAATCAAGCAGAAACACAACATAAGAGGGTGCATAAGTCAGGAGGTCCCACCAACATAGACACAAACACTTAGGAACACACTTTCCCACTTACACTTGCTTGTAACATCATGGTTCCTCATACTCTTTTATGTGGCATTGGTTGATATCAGTTGTTTTATTTTATTAATTAATAATAATAACATAATAATAAAAATTTCCAAACCATAGTCCCAACACCTCGTGCCATAATTTCACAACATCAAAATAATAATAACATGTCCAGGGGCTAAACCAGAGGATATTACATCCCCCTTCCTTTAAACCATGCATCACCCTCAATGCATATTACATACATGTCTTTACAAAAGGATAATGCACATGCCCATACATGCCTCGGAAACATAACATCTTTCTAACCACAATACTTCCCACACCACCTACTTTATTGTCTGTATCCATTGCCCATGGGGGAATCAAGACTACTAGAGTGGACTTAAGGAAGCAAGGTCCAGTCTTCAATCCCCATCACAGGGCCTTGAAACCTTCAACAAAGATACATCCACCTAAAAATGATATCTCAATCACTCATATGATTAACATCAGGTATATAAAAATATACGATACATGATAGAAAGATATTCTTCTACAAAGACATTTTTTACGTTCCAACAAACACACGATCAGGAGAAAACATGCATATATATTGTTCATCTAGATACATAAAATACATCTTCAAGATATATGATACATGAAATAAATCACACGAAATGCATTAGTATATACAAGGTACATGAGATATAAATACTTCTTCGACAAAATACTTGAAATGCATCTACCTGAATCTTATTTTAGAATCAATTCAATCATATGAAATGCATCATGTTTATCAATCAATTTCATGAAGGGGATCAAGTATACCATTCAATCTCATAAAGTGCATTAAGAGTGTACTCTTTCTTCATGAAATGCACTACAATCAATCAATCACATGAAAGAAATATACTTTACCTAAATATACATGAAATGCATCATTTATATGCTCTATCAACAAAATACATGAAATGCATCTAAGATATATAAAATGCATCCTGATTAGTGAGTCACATGAGATGCATTACCAAGATGTGTTTACATGATTTATCACCCAAATAATTTCCCTATGAGGATGCATAAGATTTACCATGACACTTTACAAATATGGATTTCAACAAAGGTATTTGACATACCGCAAGGATACCCTAACAAGATACTTTCAGCAAAGATCACTATTAGAGGAAATTTGGATGAAAAATGGGCGTCCTAAGTAAAATGGTAAAAAACGCCACGTAGGAAATTTATGGAGACGAAGTTCAACGTAGTGTTTTCACCGAAAATAAGGAAAGAAAATTAAATACATAATGCCAACTTAAAAGTTATTGGGTCATGTATTACCTAAAATAGGGATGAGTATATTAGATATGATATTAGTTATTATTATATTTAATTATTTTGATGTTTATTATAAAATTTTAGTTATAATATAATATTATTATATATTAGTTGTAATATTAATTACTATTACTATTATATATTGGTCATGTATTATCTAAAAGATGGATGGGTATATTAGTTATGATATTAGTTAAAATAATTAGACCCAACTTTTGAGGGTTATTATAAAATTCTAATTATAATATAATATTATTACATATTAGTTGTAATATTAATTACTATTACTATTATATATTGGTCACATATTATCTAAAAGATGGATAGGCATATTAGTTAAAAGTTATTGGACCTAACTTTTGACGATTATTATAAAATATTAATTATAATATAATGTTATTAGTTATTAGTTATAATAATAATTACAATTACTATGGTCAAATATTACCTAAAAGATTGAAAGGTATCTTAGTTATGATATTAGTTAAAAGTTATTGGACCTAACTTTTGATAGTTATTATAAAATATTAATTATAATATAATATTACTATATATTAGTTGTAATATTAATTACTATTACTATTATATATTGGTCGTGCATTATCTAAAAGATGGATGGGTATATTAGTTATGATATTAGTTAAATTTTATTAGACCCAACTTTTCATGGTTATTATAAAATATTAATTATAATATAATATTATTATATATTAGTTGTAATATTAATTACTATTAATATTACATATTGGTCACGTATTATCTAAAAGATGGATGGGTATATTAGTTATGATATTAGTTAAAATTTATTGGACCTAACTTTTAACAGTTATTATAAATATTAATTATAATATAATATTATTATATATTAGTTATAATATTAATTACTATTACTATTATATATTGGTCAAACATTACCTAAAAGATTGATGGGTATATTAGTTATAATATTAATTATTATTACTATTATATATTATATATGGATCACCTATTACCTAAAATCAGTTAGCATATTAATTTCATTATCAATATCCAAGATTATTTTGGGCAGTTTGGGCAGTCAACAGACAAATTATATTATTAAAAAAGTCCACTTATCCCCAAATTATATAATAAAAAATTGGTTAAGAGGTGCTCCCTTTTTGAATTTTAAAGCATTTTGATTGGCTAATACATGATGACATGGAATTTGAATTAGGGTTGAAAGGCCCATTTTTCATCCAAATTTCCTATAATTGAGGATATTTTTCTAACAAAGATCGCAAATATCACCTGAACATTTTATGCACTTAATGAAATAGATAATCGAACTTATATGCAACAATTCCAAACTAACTAAGAACCAAAACAAAGGGCCATAACACCAGTAGTTAAACACACTACCTTTCATCTCCACACAAATCATAATTATTCTTTAGAGAACATCCAAAAAACCATTATACATCAACTAATAGTAATTAGTATCAACCAGTAACATCAACCAATATCAATCATACATCAGTCATACAGGCGTCAGTCCATAATACATCAATTCATAATACGTCAACCATATATCAATCATACACCAATATCAACTAATTACATGCATCAACTGCCCATACAAACATCAATCATAGTACATCGACAAGAATACATCAACCAAAACACATCAACCAGAACACATCAACCAGAACACATCAATCAGAATACATCCACCAGAAGTTAGATAAATCGATTAGAATACATCGACTAGAAGTAAAATACATCAACCAAAATATATCAACCGGAACACATCAATCAGAATACATCAACCTGAATACATAAACCAGAACACACCAATCAGAATACATCAACCAGAAGCAAAATACATCAACCAGAATACATCAACCAAAACACATCAATCAGAATACATCAACTAGAATCAAAATACATCAACTAGAACACATCAATCAGAATCCATCAACCAGAAGAAAAATACATCAACCAGAAGCAAAATGCATCAACCAGAATACATCAACTAGAATACTTCAATAAGAATGCATCAATCAAATCATGATACACCAATCATACCAATATCAACCCATGATGAAAAATAACAACTAATAGCAACCATATGAATTACAATATTACCCATACATCATTTACTCAACATCATCCATCGTTTATCAAGCATACACACAACAACCATAACAACCAAGAACAACCAGTAATAGCCATACATGCAGTAATGAAAATATCATACATGTATCAACCATTAATCATCCAATGTCAATCATTAAAAATCAATAGTATCAAACAACATACATCAACCGTTCGAACATCATACATTGACCATAAAAATCATTTCGAATAGTTAGTATTTATCATAACATTATATATAATTATTAGCACATGTGATGCCAACCATCTCTAAATAGTTCGCCAAAATAGCAGCCAACAAAATCTGGAGGAACTGCTAAAGAAAGCACTAGCTTTTCGTTGCTTAAACCTCAATCAAATGTGCCTTCTGAAAATTACCTTGGACCGTCGAATCGGAAGCAGGCTAGATCAATAGTCGATTTGAATTGGCTTAGGATGAATTTGATGGAGATTTTGTGTCCATGTTTTCCATTAACCTCCTCACACTTACACAAGTGAGATGTTGTTCGATTTGTTGATCAGTTCACGGCTTCCCTCGTCCGTCGATCTGTGATTACGGGGCATGTTCACTTTTGGAATTTCTGAGATCTATCTTTCACGCACTTCACCCCCACGAAATACTACATGGGGCTTCGATCCTTCTCTTATGATCTCTACCATCCATACTTTTCCTTCAACAGTACGTCATCGAATGGGATCTCTTATGTCTGGTTCATTCCCTCTGATTAATCAAGGCTATGGTCTCGTTAAATTGATTAGTGAAACGATCAATTTCACACACCTTGTATTCGAATGAATACGCCACAACATTTGGCTTCCGGGGATCTCTGGTAACCACACTCTATTCACTCATACATAGGGAATTTACAAATGTTTCTAGTTATTGAAAGAAGACAATGGATATGCAATCAAACATAGAGTCTTGGTGCTCTATTCTTCATTTCATCAACAACCCTTTGATCAATTAAATTCAATGACTAAATAAGACTTCACAAACCTGTTAGATCCGAATAAGTAGGATCTGGACTCCTAAGGAAAGCAAATTCATAACAAACCTATCCTCGAGCAACCTCTTGCAAGATACAAGGATATCAATGGAAAACTGTCATTATTACAATCAGACTAATCCTATCTCAAAAACCAATTACAATTAAATCAATAAAAAACCCTAGACTTCTAGAAACTATTACAAGGAAGCAAAAAATAGCATTGGTTTCTTATTCAAAAAACAGAAAACTTTGAGTCGATGCTCCTGCATCAACATGACAATATATATAATATCCATATATTAATAATACATGTATACAACCAACAACGTCACACAAACACTACTAATACTGCACTTATGTAAACACTCAACACATACACAATCATACATCTTGCTGCATACATACTCCATCATTGGCAATGTTATACATATTTTGATGGAAATCCTATTTAATCCCCATATACTATCCATACATTACGTTACTAATTATTTACATGTAGCACACTACTTATACTATCAACCAAAGTAAATACATAGTCACCTCCAGCAACCAAACAACCTACCACCAAAATCTTCTAATATTCCGTGATAAAATAATTACTAGCTATGCAACACACCATCATACACCATGCTTACTATTATTATGTATTATTTCTATACAGACGCCCATTTGTCTACATACATATTATAATTCTTCGATCATATATCATATTATTATTGATCAAATACACATCAAATTAGTCATATAACCTATATATCTTATATTTTATACACCAGTACAATTATTACGCTATACCATAATATCCATACAATTATAGCATTATAATTACTTAATCCAATGTTATCATATTGCGTACACATTATAATATATATACTAACATAATACTTATGATCACACTATACTTCCTAATACTTCCAAAAACTCCCAAATACTCTCAAATGCTTCCAAACACTCCCAAATACTTCCAATATTTTACACTTACTTCATTACATACGTTCACATCTATACATATAGTATTTACACAATATCATATATACGTAATACTAATAATTAGTGCATATTTTAAAATACATATTACAATATACAAAAACATATATAATATATATATATATATATATAGCACACATATTATATATATATATATATATATATATATATATATATATATATACCCCTCATCTATCTTACATCACATATTATGTTATACATATTTAAATTTATGTTATATATATATATAACATTATCATACACTACTATACTACATGCTTACAAATAGAATAAAATAAAATTAAGTGAATATGTGGCTCATTTTCTCCACTCAATAAATAAAATGGTAAGATAAATTAATATCATAATCATGCCACCAGTAACCCTAAAATAAATTAATTAAATAATCAATAATAAAATACAAAAATATCTCATAGCTATACTTACTTCCAAGTGCTAATTCTACCACTAACTAATTAGATAAGTTAATATAGCGGTAATTAGTAAATAGTATAAAACACACTACATGCATAAAATTAAAAGGAGAATGGGGAACACCATTTAGACAAGTGTCTCATGAAGTGTCCTATTTCCTAAAATAGCCAAGGATTTACCCATTAAGGTAACCACTTGTAATTATTCTGTTATACTGCATATAATATATTTATTTAAACTTTATACACATTACACATTACTTATATCTCATATGTTAATCACACACACACGGGCACTATATATATATATATATCAAATCATATAATATATATACATAAATACACATATCGCTACTAATTTTAATACACACATACACACACACACACAACCAAACCTTATATACCATATATATATAACTCACTATGCCAATTGCATATACTCACATCATCAAATTTAAATACACGGTAATACACATATACTACATATATACTGATATATACTTCATAATACTATACAACACATACAATACTATATTGTATCAATATATAGTCAAATATATATATTATATACTTACTATATTACATACGTACACACTTATGTGGTATACGCATTTTGTAAACAATTAAAGAAAACTCTTCCTAGTTTCCAAATTTTATTTTCAAACAGTTTCAATTTCAAAATTTCAATTTCCAGGTAAGAGTGCAACATAAAGGAGGTCTGGTCACAAACTTCCTGAGACATTTCATAACTCAACTATGCACCCAAATCATACAAAAAGGTATGAAAGCATAAAAATCAAACCTTCCAAAAACCAATCCACTCATACAAGAAATTGATCTTTAATCTATTAACTTATCAAATTAAAAGGTAGGATACAACCAAACTGATCTCTGAAGTGAGGCTTTTGAATCTTACATTAACATTTGGGAAGTTAAAATTATTTCATGAAGCACATTTATAAATTCCAAATGCACATATACAAAAGATTTATAACTATGTAGAAGGCCCAACAGCCGCATTGTTGGAACATATGCTCTGATACCACCTGTAATGTCCCCCAGGGATATCAAATGGACGTAGGGACATACCATTATCTCTAAGAGGCTAATTACAAAGTTTAAGCACGACAAATAAATAGAATAAATACTTAATTTCAATTTCCACAAATTAATTACGACAAAATATCGATAATCAGAAAATAATTAAAATAAAATTTACATCTGATCAATCAACTAAACCAAGGTTGAGAAAGCTTATTCAACACTTTCTAACAATATTATACGCCCATCCCATGCCATAACACATGTTGCTTACATCCAAAAAGGTCATTTCCAATAATATGCCATTAACTAGTTAATTAAGGGAATTAATGCGCTAATTACGACACTTAACATTAAATAATTTGTTCATCTAATTAACACAATTTATGAATACCAATGGATAATTAACACCTACAACCATGTAAATATGGTCAAATAACCATTTTTAAATAATTAAACATAATATACACGAAAATGAGATACCAAGACTAGTCAACTAGTTTCACTGTGCAAACAACTAGTCTTGTGCATTTTTGACACACAACCATACCAACTTTCCAAAAAGTGAACCTACATCCTGTTAGAAAAACAAGATCACAGAGCAATAACAATAAACAGAAATGCAAATATAATCACACACACATTACAAGAGAGACACAGATATATCGTGGTTCACCCAACTTGGGCTACGTCCACACTGAATTTTCCAGTCCTTATTATTATTCCGTCCAACAAAGTGAAGGGATAAAACCTGCAGCACAACCGCTGCACTTCCTCTTCACTGTCTCATAGTCTCTCTCCTGATCTCAGATATCTTTACAATGCATAATACCTAATACATCAACCCTAGCCGTATTACAATGTCTTTCTTTTATAAGGGAAATACAATGGGAAAATACCACAGGATACCCAAAACCATGGGCTTGAAAATTGTTGGCGAAAACAGCCCCAAAAATTTTCCTCGGGGAATACTCCCCAGAACCCCTGTAACTTGGGGACATTTCCCCCAAACCCCCTTTCTCAGGGGCCCGATGGCCCCCGCGCCCCCCAAACCCCCTTAAGGTCGTGCCAGGATCATAACCAAACCTGGTGTACAGACACGGCTGAATACTAGTATCTTGGAATCTGGAGATCAGGATCCACAACCAACACATCCATTATTTGCATAAATAAGCTTGCATGTAGAGAAAAATAAAAGCACATTTGCATCTCTGATCTAAGAACATAAACGAAGAATCTTTCAAGTTTAATAGTACAACTAGTTAATAAACACTACTAGGAATTCAATCATACTGAGTTCCAAGGCACACAAAGGTGAAGGTATAGATCTGGAAAATATCATTCTATAGCACAAATAAAGTATAGAGCATATGGCTATACATTCATCTTTTACCTGAAAAACAGAGATTTTTAATCCAAAAACTAGTTACCAATTTCACAATTTCGAAACTAGTTTCCAATTCTATTTTTCAAAAGCAATTCAACAAGAAGGAACTGACGATCAAAGGTTAGGATCAGAATATTAGATTTCATATACAGTCATATGGATGTAGCTTCATACTCATATACAGTCCACATTTCAAATCCCAAATCTAACTATGGCAACATCTCCAAAAAGAATAGCAATTTGAGAAATAAACTATGATCGCGGTAACAAATTTTATAGAGTATATTGGAATCTCTTTCACACATTTATTCAAACATATCAGATGCAAATATCATATCTAAATCTAATAACTCATATATACATTTTAACAAATACTTCTCTTGCAAAGTCTCAAATCTAACTAAAACTAATTTTTCAGAAAACTAGTAATTGAAAAACAATTGGATTCATTGCAAATGGATTACATAGACCTTTCTAAACTCTTACACATTCGAATAACACATTCTACCAATATTATCAAATACATAAAAATTAGATCTGTAGCATAGGATTCTCATAGACATTTTAACAAACATTTCTCTTGCAAGGTCTCAAAACTAGCTTTCGCAATTTTTCCAAAAGAACTAGAAATGGAAAAACAACCGAAATCATAGAAAAAAACTTTTCACATTTGATTCACACATTCCATCAAATATTTCAGATGCATATATATATATATATATATATATATATATATATATATATATTAGATCATAATCAAATAACCCATATAAATAAAATACACTCACTTATCTTGCAAATTCTCACAACTGAAATCGATTGTGCCACGATCCACCCATCCGTAGACATTGTACAAGTGAAATATTTATTTGCATAAGTCACCCCTAAGCCAGAAACATGATGCCACAAGCAAGAGTGCACTCAACCATAAAATCCAACTATCATTGGTCCAACCACAATTCCAGTGGCCAGTGAATTCCACATCACTTCCAATCTAGGACAATAGTAGTCACAAGTCTACCATCGGTCCAACTATATTCCAATGGAAACTAGATCCCACTATTTCCAATCCAGGACATACAGCTCCAGGATAGATAGACTCAATAAAACACTAATCTACCATCGGTCCAACTGCATCCAATGGAAAGTGGATTCCACATCACTTCCAATCCAAGACAGATAGACTAGCAACAGCCGAGTATCTCTGCTTGGAAACGAGCTCAGCAAGGGTGCACCAACCATCCAAAAATACCATTGGATCATAGGCTCTCACACATTCCAAGTGCAGCAAATCAAATTCCCAAGTGCCAATGAGCAATGCACATGAGTGAGTGAACCAAGAACAAAGAGAATGAAGCCAAGAACCAAGAAGCAAAAAATCAAGAGAAAATGAAGCACACACCAACCAATTTGAATTCCTCATGGAGAACTTGAGTTGGGGGAGAGAGAGATTCATAACAAAAGTTACTTTCCCAGAATAGAAAACCACTAAGGAGGACTTCCAACATTCATGAAGGGAAACACCAAGTGGCACTCAAGGGGGCGCACTAGGAGAGAGAGTGACTCCAATTTTAATAAAAACCATCCTGGAATAATAAGATCAAGGAGCAACACAACTTAAGAGGGTGCATAAGTCAGGAGGATCCACCAACATAGACACAAACACTTCGGAACACACTTTCCCACTTCCCCTTGCTCGTAACATCATGGTTCCTCATACTCTTTTATGTGGCATCGATCGATATCAACTTTTTATTTTATTAATTAATAATAATAACAAAATAATAATAATGTGCAAACCATAGTCCCGGCACCTCGTGCCATAATGTCACAGCGTCAAAATAATAATAACATGTCCAAGGGCTAAACCATAGGGTATTACAATAAGGCATCTTTGTAGCTTGTGTCTTGTTTTTGGAACCTTCCTTTTTTTATACTTCTTACAACTTATTGGTTGATAAGATTTCAATATAATCATATTTCTAATTTTTTGGTGTCGATTAGATCTGCATTTGTTCCTTTCTCCAAGGTTTGATTTTTTGCATATGATGCTTTCTCAATTTCAACGGATTCGATCATCATTTCTTTATTAATCACTAATTCCTTGCTAGTAAGTTGCTCCAGTGTTTCTTATTGTGAATTGATTTTATTTTTTAACTTCATAATTTGAGTAAGTTTTGATTATGATACATTAAGTGTAAAAGTTATTCCTCATTTTCTAACTTGTTGAAATTATTTTAAGATCTTGATTGTTGGCTTCTCATCTTTTAACCTTTGATTCCTTGTATGGGTACTTTATTCATCTTTTTCTGATAATGGCATCTCAAGAGCTTGATTCTCCTATTCTAATTTATGATTGCATTGCTTCCTATCCTTTGACTTTTTTATTTGTGCAAGTAGGTTTTACTTTGATTTTTTAAGCAAGCAATTTCTTTAACGTCTCTAGTATGTGCTAGTCAAATTCCTTCTTGATATATTGATTTTGTTATTGTAATTTCTAATTGAACTATTTCTTATCTTTTAACTACTTAATTTATGTAAGTGATTCTTGTTTACATTTTTTTAGCAAGAATATATTTTATTTGTGAAATCCTTGTGATTTTTCTCAAGTTGTTTTTTTTTATTGTACTCTTGATAATATACTTTTTTTTACATGTGGTTCACAAACCCCCCTAGTGGGGCTATTACATCCACGGTAAGAAATCACGGGGGGGCATCAAAAGGGTCGTACCCGGTTCGCTCTGATTATGGAGCTAACACAATGGAGACATCAAGTGAGGCCCTTATATATCAATGTATAGCCACCCGAAGATTTGACCCTGAGACCTTCTGCTCACAACTTACAGCACTCAACTACTTGAACTAGTCAAACTTAATACTCTTAATAATATACTATTTCACATTATAAGTATCTCATGGTTTATTATAAATATTTCCAATAATACCTTTAATATTAATATTAAGTGAATAAATATTTTCAATAATACATTTAATATTAAGTGAATGTATAAGGATTACACGAATAATATCGAATGACTTGTTATTCAAGTTAAATTCCACATAAGTCTCCCTCGTGGACTTTAGCCTTTTTACTTATATCTTTTTAAGTAATTTGAAAAAATAGCCCTGTATATTCTCTAACTTATATGATAATTAGTGTATTAAATGTAAATGATCCAAAATAATACTTCAAAGATTATATCTTTTGATCCCATGAGTAAAATATATAAATTGAGACTTTAGGATTCAATTTGATGTATCATTAATATTTTGAAATAGAGTTTTTACCTCTTTTGATTTGAATGGTCGGAGGGGTCGGTAGGAAATGATTGTGTCTTACTCACCCTCGATCGACCTCTAATGAAATGAACCACACCTCACATGAACAAGGACGGCTATCAGACTTTGCAAGGCGACTTGATCACGAGATTTTACTTAACCCTACTGACATAAATAGTATTGTGGCTTATGTTATTATAAATAAATTTTTTTCCCATGTAATCACATAACAGGCATTTGATTTATTCTATGTTTTAGGATTTTATAGTAGTTTTTGGTAGGAATTCAATATTTTTTTTAAATTTTTTTATGGAGTATTTTATTTATTCTATGTTTTAGATTTTATAGTGGGTTTTGGGCGGATTTTTTTTAAATTTAAATTTGGAAGTGTTTAAATTGTGTTTTTGAATCTATTTGAATACCTTCATGGCACTCAAATTATGCAATTTTCATAATTAATATATATGATTCTAATATTTTTTAAAGATTTACAACCAAACTCTGAACAAAATAAGACAAAAAATATGCTTAAAAAAGATTGAAAACATAGAATATTTAGACTACACCCTTCCTATGTGCTACCTTTGGTGGTATATTATGATGCAAAGCCTTCTTACAATACCACTAACATGAGCATATTGATGTATATGTTTTGTCTATTTTATTTTTATTAAGCATATTGATATTATTATGTTTTGTATTGGTTTTATGGTAGCAAAAGGAACTGGTTATTTTATTTTCATCAAATTTATTATGGACTTGATTTTATCTTCAATTAAATTTTAGAATGGTAAATGGCCGAAATCCTAAATGTGAGAGAAACTTTTGTGTGGAAAAAACTAGATTAAAAAAGGTTTAATAAAATTTTAAGTGAAAGTTGGATGTAAACATGGTTTTGATACCAAATTAAATGAAAAAAATAATTTATTAAAAAATATCCAAAATAAAAAAAGGACAATAACTTAAAATCCAGGACAAGTATTTAATAAATAATAAATATGATAAAATGGAATAAATAACTTAAAATCCATATTTAATAAATAATGGATATGATAAAATAGAATAAACTATTTGATATAATTATTTAATAAATAATAGATACGATAAAATGGAATAAATTATTTGATATAATATAGTGTAACTATATACATTGATATGAATTGATTAGTCATGATAATTGATGTGTCATATTCCTTCACTAGATCATGTCTAGGACAAGTACGTAGATAATGAATAATAGATATTCCTAGTCTAGATTATGTACATATATATTGATATTAATTGATTGGTTATAATAAATGAGAGTTTTGACTAGATTATGCTAAGAACAAGTATTTAATAAATAAATAATGAATAATAGATATGATAAAATTGAAGAAATTGTAGATTTTTTTTTTCAAAAAGAAAAAAGCGTAATTTCATTCATCAAAATTGAGATCAAAATTACATTTGAGGTTCACTGTATCAGTGTGATATCCAGATTCTATGTAGCATAGAGTTCATTGATGAGACTGTTACGTCTTCTTTCAACATACTTGATGTTAATATCCTTTCTGTTTTCAATAACAAAATAGTGGCAGTTCTGTCCCTGCGGACATATTTCTGTTATATATCCATTGTTTTCTGTAAAGTTAAATATATAGAAGATTACATTATAAACGTCTATTCCAGCAAAATGTAGTGCAAAAAAAACATCTCAATCCATAAACGGTCTGTGATAATACTCATATGACTGTTCTTCACTGACTTCCTTCACTTTCCAAATGCCATAGTCCAAGAGCAGCCCCTCCTTGGACGCCTGGTCCGCTTCCCGGTTAATTTCCCTGTACACATGCCGGCAGGTAAAGTTGTCAAATGATAACATGACATTTTGCACAGTTGAAAGTAAATTTGAGATTCTGATATTTCGGCATGCTTGAGTCTGCTTTATCCAGTTGATTACATTCATCGAGTCCCCATAGACCATCAACTGCTTGATACCCTTTTCGATGGCAAAGATAAGCAGTAGTTTTAAACTCATCAGTTCCGCATAGTTATTAGTACCCGCCCCCAGCCCCATGGTAAGCGTGAAGTAATGAGAGTCTGACAGAAATATTAAGGCCCCTCCTCCGCATATTTCATTTTGAGCTGCTCCGTCAAAGAATCCCCAAGGATGGGATTTATCAGGATCAAATGACAAATCCCTATTCTGATAATCCTCTCTCACATGAACAGGAATAGTTTTAAAGATGCCCACTGCCTGTGCACTGATAAGTTCAGGAAGGGAAGTTCTGTCCTGGAAGATAGCCCCATTCCTAGCCAACCAGATCCCCCAAATCACGATTAGAGGTAATGCTTTCATATTCGATTTTGGGACATACCTCCACCATCTCTCCCACGCACCATTCACAGAGTTGCCCTCCCATCTCAAATCCATTCCAACCAGTCTCGAGCATTCTTTCCAAACCGCAATCGAGTATGGGCATGTAATGAAAAGATGAGATATCGATTCCAGATTCATTTTGCACAGGGCACACCATCCAGGGCCTTGAAAAGATCTTTTTTGTAAATTGTCCCAAGAGGGAACCCTGTTTTCAAGTACACACCACATAAACACCCTTGATTTAGGAGGACATTTAAGCTTCCACAATGGTTTCCACCACCAGACCTCCTCCCTAATTCCATCCTCAGCACTCAATTTTTGATACCCCGCCTTTGGTGTATACTTCCCTTCCGGATCTGACTCCCAAATCAAGACATCTTCTTGATCCGACAACTGGATGCGAGCATGTTGAAGACCTCTGATATATATCTCCAAGAAACCTGCATCAGGTTCTACCAACCCCAGCATATCAGCGCTCTTCCAGTGTTGAAACCACAGATCCCCAGGTCTCATATCTGCTAACTGATTAAGAGTAGTAATCCCCCTGATGGCCAGGGCATGTACAACCCCCTCTGGCAAGTTATGTTGATGTTCACTACCCAGCCAGGGGTCCCTACCTACCAGAACCTTTTCCCCATTTCCCACATCCCAGACCAGATCAGACTCAATCAAAGAAAAGGATCGAACCACCGCCTTCCATATAACCGACCCCCCGGTGTGAGTCTTGTCCGGTCTCCTGATCCACTCCTCCAAGCTTTCATTGGGTAGGTATTTCTGTTTTATAACCCGCGTCCATAAGCTAGTGGTTTTGATCAATCTCCATCCTCCCTTCGCAGCCAGGGCTTTAGCAAACAGGAAGATGTTTTTAAGGCCCCATCCCCCCAGCCCCTTAGGTAAGGCTATCCTTTTCCAGCTTACCCATGGCATCACATGAACGTCCTTTGTTCCACTCCAAAGAAATCTGAAGCAAACTCGTCTGATTTGTTCCAGAATCCCTTTGGGGATCCAAGAGAGAGACATCCAATACACAGGAATGGCATCCAAAACTGCCTTCACCAAAACCAATCTCCCAGCTCTCGACAACCATCTATGACTCCAGACCTGTAACCTTTTTTCCACCTTGCAAAGCAGCCACTTCCAATCCTTTTTTACATATAAGTTTGCCTTTAAAGAAAACCCAAGATACTTGAGACCCTCATCAATGTCAGAGATATTGTAGGGGAAAAAATGTAAAATTTCAATCACTTCTTCTGGTCGCAGCAGATTAGTAGTAACAGTTGATTTTTCAGCATTTATCTCCATCCCCGTTGCTTTTGAAAAGAGATCCATAATTTCCTGCAGAGCTCGAGTTTCCCTCCTTTCACCAGAGCAGAAAATCAGGACATCGTCCACAAATAGCAAGTGTGTAATAGCAAGTTGATCACCAATAATGATTCCATTAAACCGACCTAACCTCTTGGCCTCATGGATAGCCCTACTTAAACCTTCAGCCACCAGCAGAAAAAGGAGGGGGGAAAGAGGGCATCCTTGACGGAGTCCTCTTTCAGCATGAAAAAAAGATGTGGCCGCCCCGTTTATCAGCACAGCAAAGGAAACAGTAGTTATGCAAGACATAATCCATCTAATAAAATTTATACCAAACCCCAAATGAGTTAGAAGGAGACGGATGTAGATCCAGCTCACCTTATCATATGCCTTTGAGAGATCGATTTTCAGAATCGCTCCTTTGATATTTCTGGTCTTCAAACTGTGCAACCCTTCCTGTGCCACACCAATAGCCTCATGAATCTGGCGTCCTTCCAGGAACCCAAATTGTTCAGCAGAGATATGTTCCGAAAGAATGACTTTTAATCTTCGTGCAATCACTTTCGAAACAATTTTGTAGATACAGTTACATAAGGAAATGGGTCTGAACTCATGGAGGGAAGCTGGATTATCCGTTTTTGGAATGAGGGCTATGAAAGTCGAATTAAAGCTGGCTGGAATCCTTCCTGTAGTTCGGGAATCTTCAATAACATGATTAAGATCCACCCCCAGCACCTCATACAGATCCAAAAAGAACTCTATCGACCACCCATCCGGTCCAGGACTTTTATCTTTTTGAAAGCTTCCCAAGACTTCCTTTAATTCATCTTCATTCACTGGCCGCATCAGCCTCCTATTATCCACCTCCTCTGCAAACCTCGGAAACATCTGCGCAACTCTGATAACTTCAGCAATGGAGGCCTGTGCAGGTGCCCGAAACAAAGCTTCAAAATGAGAAATCCCACATCTAGCTTTCCCATTAAAATCCAGATGTTCATTCCCCTCCTCATCTTTCAAACACCAGATAGTGTTTGCAGCCTTTCTCCCCCTAGAATAAGCATGAAAAAATTTTGTGTTTTCATCCCCACACTCAAGCCAGGTCGCACGACTCTTAAGTCTCCAAGCTTCTTCCTTTTCCAGCAGCAATGAATTTCTCCTACTTTCCAGCCTGACCAAACCATCTTTTGATTCCACCGAAAGCAGACCCCCACCAACCCCATTATAAATCTGTTCAAGTTCAGCCTCAATAATCTTCAATTCAGCATCCTCCCTCCGACGTTTGGAAATAGCCCAATCCTTTACCGCCCCTTTGATCCTTTTGATATTCTCAGCAAATTGAAAGGCCGCTGTGCATACAAGATTTTCGTCAAAGGGCCTCCAGAGCTCTTGGAACAAAACCTTGAAAGAATCGTCTTGTAGCCAGCATTTATTGTACTTAAGAGAACTGGGTGGATTATTTGGCCCTTTTTTGATCTCAAAAAAGATGGGGAAATGGTCCGAGTTTCCACCACATCCCACCCATTGTCTCACCAAAAAAAACCTATCCACCAGCTGTTCCGCCACCAGAAACCTGTCCAATCTTTTTGCAACCCTAGCATCCCCACCCCTGTTATTCCTCCACGTAGGCTTCAGTTTAATGGGCGCTATATCCAGCAGGTTTTTTTCTACCAGCTTCTGAAGGAAGTATCCCGCCTGAGGATCCACTTGTGCATGTGGCCCCCAAATTTCAGCCTGCCCCGGGGTGAAATTGAAATCTCCCCCAACCACAACCGAGTCTCCTCCAAAGAAAGGTTCCTGAAGGATAGTATCCCAGAAAGATTCTCTGTTAGCATAAGGCCCATAAACATTGATCACAGTTATATTAGAGCCCAGATCAGATGACAATAGTTCAACTCCCAGAACAGAATCCATACCCCAAGAATTAGTGAGTTTGGCCACATTCAATTTCCAACCCACAGCCAACCCTCCCGACCGACCCTTTGCATCCAGAGTCACAAAAGACCATCCTGGCAACCAACTTTCCAAACGTTCCTTTATAACAACTCCTAACCCTAAAGTCTCTTGTAGAAGAATCACATCAGGATGTTCAAGAGTAAGCACCCTAATGAAGGCTGATTTTTTGTTTGGCCCAGCCAGACCCCGGCAATTAAAGGACACAATCTTCATTACCTAACACTTTTCCGGGCATTCACCGCTCTAAGTGCCCTTTCAATTGAAAGTTGTTTCCCCTCCCAAAGATCATTCATGGCCCTGGACTGGGCTTTAGAAAGATTCGAGATTCTGCCCCGGCCCCTCCGGCCTGGAGCCCGAGCTTTCCCTAACCCCCCGCCGGACATCTTTGAACAGGATCTAAGATTGTATCCCGATTTAGTGGTCTCAAGGGAAGAGTATCCCCGTTCCTCCACCTCAATTCCAGGATCAGGCTCCAGTAAAATTGGTTCTATTTCAGTTAAGCGAGCAGCATCACCGGAGCAATCAGAAATTGTTCCAGACATAACCAAATCCGAGGAAGACACAACCCCACCCCGCCCTTCCACCGTAGGCAAGCAGACATCAACAGGGGAGCCCGATAAATTTAAATTTTTTAACCCTTCCACCCAATCAAGACCGACCAGTGTACAATGATTCATCATTAATTTGAAAGAAGGGGAAAGAGTAAAAGTATTAATACCCGGGATAGAAGGCCCCGGAGTAACAGCTTCATGCACAGGAGCAGTGTGAACAACATCGCCTAATAAAATCATAGTAGATACCTCGCGGGCAGCCTGTTCCGCCTCCGATACATGACCAAAAGGCTCCAAAATATCACGAACAACCGGTTCCACCTCCGATTCTTGACCAACGGGCTCCGAATCCTCCGAGACCCTTTCACTTTCAGAGTTTTCTGTCACCGACATGGGGTCTGTGGACTCCAGTTCCTTTGGTTCTCCCACCGAGTCCCCCATGAGGCCTCTCCTTTTACCCCCATTTAGAGTGCGAACCGGTAGTCGGCACTCCGAGGCAGGGTGACCATATACATGACATCGTCTACAGCGGTAGGGCACATTTTCGTAATCCAGCAACTGAGTGATAGGAACCGGTCCCCAATCCAATATGATATTTCCAGGAAGACCCTCACGAATGTTCATCTCCACCATAATGCGAGCCACCTGCTTATAATGTGTTTCCAGATAAGAAAGATCTGCTTCTAGAAAAGTCCCCAGAGTGTCGCCAATGCGCCTGAAGTGATAAGGATCCCAGAAGTGACGCGGCAGACCAGGAAGCCGAACCCAGATAGGGATCCTGTCGACTCTCTCCCTGCTAGCATCAAAGAGAGGATGCCATGGTTTTAAAAGCACAGGCGTGCGATTCATATGCCAATATTTGTTCAAAATGACTCGTAAATCATTTTCGGACTGTAGTATCACCGCGAACCACCCGCGCATCAGCATCTCAATCTCCGGTTCATAACCCAGGAGCTCGCTCCAATTCACCGCCACCCAGTCCTTCATAGTTTTGTAGGCAAAAGTCCTGCCCAAAACTCTACCCACCAGGGACATTTGAGACATTTTCAGAACACTATCCCATGCAACATCCACCCCCACCGCATAAACTCCGTCCGCTCTGGCTTTTACCCAGCTCCGCTTTCGCCGTTTTGGAGGCCCTCGAATATTTTCCCCATTAGGGTTTTCGACCACCCCCTTCAGGGATCCGTCAGAAGAACAATCCTTTGCTAGGCCCCTATGTTCAGATTCATCCAGCAAAACCCTCCGCTCCTCCTCTGCACCTTCCCCACCCGAGCCACACAAATGAGCCACTTGTCTGACCACCCCAGCCTCCGCAACAGCCCCAAAACCTGGCACCTCCTCAAAACCCTTCTCCACAGTAGTAACCGGAAACCCAATATTCCGGGCGAAAAATTCCCCCGCCTCCCTCCAGCTAGGACTGCCCCACAGATCTACCTGGAGCCCCTCCCCCTCCACTGAGAACTCCTTTGCAGGTCCATGTGGGGAAAGCGATAGCAGATCTGAAGGTGAGAAGACATCAGCCGGTCTCAACTGCCCAAAACCGGTCACATGCAACCCTTCAGGCCCCGACCTCGGGATGGCCTCCAAACCCTCCATCATTCCTCCAGCTGGCAAACCCCAAACATCATGCACCTTCATCTGTTCGCTGGCGTATTCCACTAAATCCACCATCTCCACCGCAGGATCCATCCTGACAACAACAACCCTAAAACAACAAGCACCGATCTGCAACAAACCCCAACCACGACAAATCTGAAACCCTAAACACCAAACCGGAAGAGTATTCACCCAGCAACTCGCCGTGAGGATAAGAACATGGCTTCAAATGATCCCCATCCTCCATGTTTGAGAGTGACAGTGGGCCGTACTGTCAGAGAGGCCCACCCCCAGTCAGACCCGAAGGCCCTGCTCTCTCCCCTTCATCAAAAATCGCCTGAAGAAATTGTAGATTATGTACATATATATTGATATTAATTGATTAGTCATAATAAATGAGAGTTTTGACTAGATTATGCCAGGACAAGTATTTAATAAATAAATAATGAATAATAGATATGATAAAATTGAATAAATTGTTTGATATAATCTAATGTAATTATATATTGATATGAATTAATATAGATTATATTCCTTGAGTAGATAATGAATAATAGATATTCCTTGACTAGATTATGTACATATATATTAATATAAATTGATTAGTTATTATAAATGAGGGCTTTGATTAAATTATGTCTAAGTCAAGTATTTAATAAATAGATAATGAATAATAAATATGATAAAATAGAATAAATTGTTTGATATAATGTACTGTAATTATGTATTGATATGAATTAATATAGATTATATTCTTTGAACTAGATTATATTCTTTGAATAATTCATGTCTTTTATTAAAGTGTATTTATTTTAATAATAATTATTATTATTATTATTATATATTTATTACAAATCAATTTCTCTATTAAAAGAAATCACCTTAATTCTTTATTTAAAAACACTATTTTATTTTAAAAAACTACTAACATTCTTTATTTATTAAAGAGACCAATGATATAATTATATAATCCATAATTATTATTATAACTTTAAAGATGATAGTAACATTTTGCCTTTTTCACGTGCATTCTTTATTTATTAAAGATACCAATAATGTAATTCTATAATCCATAATGATTATTACAGTTTTAAAGATGATAGTAACAATCTGCCTTTTTCACATACATATAATAATTTAGGGTTTATTCCATTCGCTTACCTTTATAATAATTGTTTATTGCATTCGCTTGCCTTCTTTTGCGACATTTGTTTTCATTTTTTTTTTAATATGTTGTTTTTTTTTAATTAAAACAATTAATTAAGACAACCTTACCCAAAATTAAGAATAATATTTTTTTTCAAAATATTTAATCATATCTTTGTTATTTTAAATATCTCTTAAAGTTTTTTACTTTTCAATTCATTATCCTCACTACAAAATTGTCGTCAACGGGCACAAACATACATAAACGAGTTGTTATTGAAAAAGAAAGCAAATTAAAATTAATTTGATTTTGGGTTTATTATTTCTTAAATATTTATAATTTATATAAAGTTGTCTAAAAAAATCATACAACAATATAAAAAAATACCAATTAAGTTTTAATAAAATATAAAATAATCCATTTTTCTTACTTGTTTGTTTTTCATATCATATTCTTTGGGAATAAAACCAAAATTTTCCATCTAACCTTTTTAACATTATAAACATAAAGAAACAAGTTGGGATTTAAACATTGTTAAAACATACGAGATACAAAGAAACACATTAACCTTATTTTATTATTTTTACCATATACAAAGAAACGCCTTGAAATTACTTTATTCCTTTTTACCATGTAATTTTTAATGGAAGTGCAAAATGAGGCTTTTCTATGAACTTATTTTGTTGTATGAAAACAAAAAATCCATGTGTAACATTTAACAACACAAACTTAAATCCCCACGACTGGTATAACGTAGGAAAACTTAGTCCGATCTTACACAAAAAAAAAAATTAATACAAACTTAAAGGAAAACAGATTGCTATAAAATAAAATAAAAAAGTAGTTCACTTTAATAATTTGACTTCGGAGTTTTTAATTCTTTTTGTTATGTACACACTACAATTGTAAAAATAGAAAGATTTGTTTTTCAATGAATAATTTTATGGAAAATATCGGATTACTTTCTTATGATTCAAGTGTAGAAATTTAGGCGAATTTTACCTTAAAAATAAAAAGTTACTTTATTATTTTTTATGAATTATTTATGTCGTAAAGTGCTTTTTAATGAAAAAAGATGAATAAACAACTTCTAACTCATCATGATCATTAATCCAACATTTTACCTTTAGATCAAAGCCATCCATCTATCAATCGGTACTTTCTTGAAATTCTATAGATTTATGTCATGGGACTCTACCTGCTCCACCCATCATGTTTGTTTTTGCATGGGAACTACATTGAAGACAAGTAGTCTTCTGATAGACAATGTGGGAGTAGTTGTAATTGATAGGGATCACTGAAACCAAAAAGGAACACTATTTTTTTTTATCTATAGAGATTGTGAACCAAAGAGTGCAAAAATCAAAGGCAATGCCTAATGTTATTTGTCTCTTCTCCCACTGATATTGCAATAGTCAAAATAATCAACCAAAATCCAATGTTATGTTTTTTTCTTTTCTTTTTGTGTGAGTCTATATATTAATATAAAGATCCAACTATGTTGAATTGATATCTAGATTTATCTCTTTGAATTCAATTGTGGTGATGCTTGAGTGTTCCTTGCATCCAAGTAGTAAGCAAGATTATTACCTCTTCCAGTTTTAAGCTTTCCTCATCCATGGCGGTGGGATTGTGAAAAAATTGTCATATATTCCAATTTGTCCTATAAATCTATGATCTATAGACGTGAATTCATGTAAACAGAAACCTTGATGTAAGGTGGTGGTACCTGTGTCTACATGATGCATTTTTGTGACACGTTATATAAGTTGTATTCGTAATTGAAATTGTAATGTGTATTGTAATGGAGTTTTATTTTTTATTTCCACCATGCTTATATGGTGGGGTTTAGTGATCATCTTCTTTCTTAATAACCTTTTATGTGTTTTTTTATGAGGTTGAAAAAACATTTTAAAATAAAATCAATTTTTAATGATAATGAAAAAGTTTGTATACATTTACTTAATAATATAAACACGGTGTAATATTTTTTTAATATTAAATTATAACGTTTTCTATGTTTATTATAGATATAAGATTATTTTTAAAATGTTTTCATAATTAATTGTTCAAATAAAATATAAGGAATATATTGTTAGTGTTAGTGTTTTCCAATGCTCCCAATTTGTGTGAGTTGTAAGCTCATGTAGACATTTTTGTCTGCCTAGCTAACATGAGTCCCAAAACTTCTTGATTTGATAGATTAGTTGAATTTATCCCATTTTCCTCAATGTGCTAAACACCAGAAGGGAAGATGGTAAGTAAAATTGAATGTTAGTCCTTTCAATCATACTACTGCCTAGCTAACATGAGTCCCAAAACTTCTTGATTTGATAGATTAGTTGAATTTATCCCATTTTCCTCAATGTGCTAAACACCCGAAGGGAAGATGGTAAGTAAAATTGAATGTTAGTCCTTTCAATCATAGTACTGGTTAGTGAAAATGTATTTTCTTGTAGCTTAGTAAGTATAAGGTGGATATATATATATATAGTTTAATCATTAATTCGGTTAATGTTCTATATATTTGTTAGTGATCTTATATATATATATATATATATATATGGGGTTAATGATAAAAATAGTCTAATAAAGATTTTTATTCTAATCAAAACACAATACATGTTAATATAATTTATTTAAAAAATAGAAATAAATAAATAATTAAATTTTATAGATCTTTATACTTATTTTATGTCACTCTACAAAACAAGAGCCATTAGGTGGGTAATGTTCATGACATTGTCACATGCTCTATTTGCTTGAAGTCAAAAAGTTTAAAAATAACATTTTGAAGTCTACATCAACACAAATAATTTGAGTAGTGATGTTTGTTCATAATAGTTCATACTTGTGTTTTTTTACTTGGTCAATATGTAATAATACACTCTTAGAAATGATAAAAAAAATATTGGAGATAATCATTTGCATTTTTTCCCGTAAATACCCTATTAAGCCTAACATTTAAAGCCATCTATCCAATTTGGCAGATTTTTTTTACCAAAACGCACTTTAAAGTCTCGTAAATACCCTATTAAGCCTAACATTTAAAGCCATCTATCCAATTTGGCAGATCTTTTTTTACCGAAACGCACTTTAAAGTCTGGTGACTCTTGACACCTATACTTTCATATTGACCAACTCCTTCAGACAGAATGGGGTGCATAATTTTTACAGTTTTGGAAGAAAATACGGAACCACATCTGTGTCCATAAAAATGCAGTAGATCAACTTTGACTCCATATCCACGATAAGAATATTCATCCACCTTAGTGATTGGATTTGTTCTTTTAATAAAACCGCTTTTTCCATCGATAGCTGAAGGTCGCGAGCTGATAAGTTGTAAAGCAGTTGTCTCATCGGCGGCCCTAACAAACCCACCGAATGAATTCAGGCATCCCCTTCTCATTCCCTATTAGTGGTGAGCCGGATGTTTCATCCATTTCATCCGTCCCCTATTCACTTATTCCTTCCTTTCAACTCCCTCTCGCTCAATTTGCTTGCAACCCTTCCAGCTCAGCACCAGGCAACAATCATCCTTGGTGGAATTTGAGCATTCAAAATCACTCTCTAAGGCATGCCCCTCAAAGCTTATATCATTGTTCGTACACGAACTAGACTTGGCATGTTGGCATCATAATCATGGACAGAACACTACAAGCAATAGTTCAATGATTTTGTTGCTACATTGTTTGGGACAAAGTATTCACTATAGATGGAATTTATATAAGCATTAATTAATTTTTCCTTCAATGTCCAACATTATTGGATAGGAATCAGTTGAAGTTATTTTTATACAACTCCAATCAATGTAGTAGAATTCATCTCTTTGCAACAATGCGAAACCAATTAAGCAACAAGCCATGGAATACTATTTTGTTAAGTTTTGTTTTATAAATTAAATACTAGACATAACAATAATTCATTCCCCATAAGAACATATTTGTTATCAATATCTTTCTTATAGCACATTTTCTACCAGCCCTATAATCATGTAATGTGTTCTTACATGTTGACGTAAAGTTAGTAGTTTTTTCAAAAGAAGTTTTGCATAATATATCTGCTAGAAGTTTTGATCTGATTTACATTTCTTATAATCATGTAATGCGTTCTTACATGTTGACGTAAAGTTAGTAGTTTTTTCAAAAGAAGTTTTGCATAATATATCTGCTAGAAGTTTTGATCTGATTTACATTTCTTGACCTGGTAGTAGCTCTGCTCATGGATTCAACTATAAATTATAAGTATGAAGGGTAAACAAAAAGGTCAATAGGACACTTCACATGCTCAGCCTGGTAACTCATATAGACATGTCATTAAGCATATTTATATATGGAAACTAACACAAACCTATCTAAAACCAGGTCTGAAATGCACCTCAAATTCCCAAAACTTGAAGATGTATATCATTGATTGCATCTACAGTTCATTGAGCACATTGAATATAGACACTATTACAAACCCATCTAAAACCAGGTCTGAAATACAACTCAAAGTTACAAAAAGCGAGGATGCATATCAAAGAGGTATTCAATATGGGAACTCAAGCTTCACAAATTTGAGGTCCATATCAAACCCACAAACCCACGTTTAGATGAGTAAGTGATAATTTTATAACGACATTGGGAAAATACATATCGAGGAAATGGTTACAAATTCATCTGAAACATACTCCCATCTGCGATATATATAGATTAGAAGTTAGAAACTCTTACCCTAGTGACCTTGACATACTATCCATCCTTAGCTCTCCCAAGCTCCGCATCCGAATAACAACTGCAAATTTTCCCAGCAAGCATTCCAGACCAGAACTCCCACCACAACTCCAAATATAGAAATGATAACAACAAGCAAAATGGCATTGTGAACAGAAATTAGAATAAAGCCTCTGGCTGTGAACCCAATGATAAACAGAGGAACCACCACACAAATTAAAACCCTAAAACCACTTGTCTTACTCAAATAATAGTCACGGTAATCATCATATTTCAAATGAGTAATAAACTCATTGTTTGCACTGCCAGGATTGGCAACGGCAGAGCTCGAATCCAAGGGTTTTAACAGCCCTGTTGGAGTTCTTCTTCGAAGAATCCGCAGTTACCGACCTCGTTTTCCATGGAGAGGCTATAAATGCATAGCTTTGGAAAGGAAGAGGTTCCAAGGGAAAATCCCCAAACTATCTGCACATCAAATGCAAGTTAGGATTTGGGTTTGATTTCGTCAAATTTGGGGAATCCACGGAAATGTCGACGAGCATTTTACCGATTTTCGGTTTCAAATGCAGCTTAGAGTAGTCAAACAAACTTACAAATATGAGTTATAAACCGAAATCTCACATATTGCTCAGAAAGAAAATAAGAAATAAATATATGGTACCTGCTATAATGAGAATGCAGCAGGCAGAAGAAAAAAAAAAAAACATCTTTAGTGGCAAATTCAAATAACAAAATTATAAATATGTTCATCAGTTCAGAATGATTTCAGGTTGTAGGTTTTATAAATGATTACATATCTATCTCCACCCTCCTTCAACTAATGCGACGGAAGTATCCCAGGTTTGAAAGGATACGGGAAATAACAAGCTATTAATATCGTTCTTTCTGTGTTTTTGAATGCTATGGTAATGGAATAAACAAGATTGATTAATGAGATCTCTCTACCTGTGGAAGCCAATACGAACATCCAGCACATATTCGTTCTTAACCATGCAAACCCAAGGCCCTGAGTTACCGGATAGGGTGGGAACATCTGTCAATTGGAAGAGTTTGGCACCAGTGCGGATGGGAAAAATCACCAGCATCAACAGCTACAAGAACCGCAGAACCAGCATCAATGACATCGGAAATGACTTCAATGGCATCCAAAGCATAAAACAGAAGCAACGCTGCTTAGTTACCAGCATATTGGAATTCTACCAAATGGCATGCATGCATATTGCATGGTAATGTCGTAAGCCACCTGTGTCAAAGTCAACAACCACGAATCTCCACTCATCCTGCCCTTGAAACCTTTTCTGAAACATGGACTGCGGGAATATCAACAGCCCCGCTGAAGCAAAGCTCAAATGCGCGACATTGAAGAGGATGGGAATATTTTAATGAGAACAAATGCATACTACAGGGGCTGCCAAAAGCCACAATTAACACTTACCTCGAGCTAAAACCCAACATTAAAAAATTGCACAGGGGAATGCAGAAAACGAAGATGGTAGAAACATTTAAAGGAGGATGACATCAGCTCGCAACCCCCTTCAGGGAAGGGAAAATGGAGGAGAACATCATCTTCCTGCAACCAATAAGAATTGAAAAAAACTTATTTAAAAAAATGTGATTTAATACAATATATTTTAAATTATAGTTTAAACTATAGTCATTGGAAAATTTTATAGCATCTAGCCCAAATTAAAAGGGGTTTTGCGATACATATATGATTCCCTTCCGGACATAATAATAGAGAATGATGAAACATATAGTCTCTGCACAATGACTTACAACTACATAAACAAAATAACATCTTATTATACATGTTCTCAACATTATTAACAACAAACAATATGTAATTTTCAAATATTGTTTTTCATAAATATCCTCTCAATAAACATTATACATTTCAAAACATTTATGTACGTCATCTGTGGTTTGATAACAAATGAAAACTATATGTATTGAGACAAAAGTGCAATTAATACCTAGTACAAAATACATTGAAGTTGATTTCATGTTCATGATCTTAGTTACACAGATGTTTTTCTTCTTAGGTTTTGTGTTTCAATAGTTTTGGTGTTATAGCAATACTTTGCAAATTTCAAAACAACTTGTTAACAATGGTGTAGGGACATTATCACCTCGTGACTCTTGTATTAATTAGTATTGGACAAAAAATATAATTTCGGTTGAGTTATTAGTTGCATATTTTTTGTATAAAAAGTTTTTATTATATTAATATTTATTTTTAAATATTTTAAAAAAATAAATAAACTTTAAAAATTCAAAAAGTTAAACTTATTGATATGAATAAATAAGGTAGGATATTTGGTCATATTTATTTTTAAAATATTTCTTTATTTAAAAAATAATAATTCACAATAAATATGCATCATCCAATATTTATAACAAATATGATACATCTAATTTCATTGGGTTTGTACATTTTAAAGAGAAAAATTATATTTTATACAACTCACGTATTTGTTTTACATAATTACGCCGTAGGCATTTCACCACAAAAATAGTTAACCATCCACGTCGACTAGATTCCTCGCTCTAGCGAATGGAATTTTGCCAAGTGGATGATGATGGTGTCACTCGAGTTCTGCCCCTGGCACCACTTCCCCTTGCCATCACTCTGCTCCAGTTCACGCTCCAGTTTACAACAATACTCTTACCATTCGTCCACAGGCCACCGTGTCTGGAACTTCGGATCTCCCTCTTGCAATAGGCCTTCGTATGTTGTGGCTGTTGTTGTACTCGACGACACTAATTCTCTGCCATTGACGAGCTCCTGGATGAGTACTAGGGTGGGATCATGCTTGGTTGCGCGTAAAGCTTCAATAACGAGAGGCCAGAATTGGTAATCTGCAAACACAATCTTGGTCTGATAGTGATTGAACTGAGCTGCCATAGTTCGAGCATCGAGACACGTAGTGTTGACGGTATTGAGAATCGACCCTACCATTGGAACTGCGAAATGCATTTCGTATATCGCAGGAAAGTTGGGAGCCACAATAGAGACCTGCATGCAACCACAACTATAAAAATCAAGATTCTATACGTTTCTTGAAAGAATCATAAAATTCCCTACATGAAAATGATGATTCTGATATGAAAAATTCCAATACTTACGACATCCCTTGGCGAAATATTGCGAGCAGAGAGAGCAGAGGCGAGGCTGCGACAGCGTTGATAGGTGTGAGACCAAGTGAAACGAGTTGAATTGTAAATGAGAGAGGTGGAATCTCCATAGACAATGGCAACTCTCTCTATGAAGCGAATTGGGGAAAGGGGAGGGTGATTCGCAGCACAACACTTTAATACTCCCTGCTACTACGTTGATCAATGGCGATGGTCTGTTCTGCTAAAAAAACAAAAAATCTATCTGCAGTAAATGAGCTTTACGACTTTACAAGTTCCTGATTCTTGTTTTTAAGTGTCAACAAGAGAATTTATTAATAGAAACATAAATTTCCTGAACCAACATTACGTGCAAATAGTTTGAAAATGTTTCATTACCACGACGTGATTCTATAAATTCTTGGCATGCCAAATCAGTTATACTAAACGGAAGCTCCGACAGGCCATTAGAAGAAAGAACAGGTCGAGAGAACAATGACCTACTGTTACTGTCATCTAAGGATCTCAATTTCCGCTTGTCGCTCAGGCCACCTACATGTGCTAAACAGCTGCTCTCCCGTGGAAGCCTTGGGTTTAAGTTATGAGAATAATGGTAAGCCAAATATTCTGGATTAGTTCGACGTTGCTCTTCAGAGGGATAGACAACGAGAAGGCGCACTGATCAGCTTGGCGGTGGGACTGATGGTTAGAGAAGATGGGATAAATTAAAATACATTTATATATTTAATTTAAATTGGATAATTGTTTTATTAAAATTTTAGAATTTTTAGAATTTATATATATATATGAACCGCTATCAAGTATTAAAGGAAAAGTGTTATACATAAATAAACACTTTTAATGTAGGATGAATTACAAATTTATATATGTAAAATAATAAAATTTAAAATTTAAATGATTAAGATTTAAATTATTTTATTATTTCACACATATAGGGTTGTAATGTAGGATTAAAGCCCCAAGAGGTAGCTCAATCGGTCGAGCACCCGTAGTTAGGCCTCCCAGCATGTGAGGTCGCGGGATCCATTCTCCTCGACACTCTTGGGGTTAGGTACGCAAAATGTGTCGAAGGTGTGAGGTCCCTTCGGGTGGATCCGTCAGCTATTATTCTGTGGATGTAGCGATGCCGGCCGATGGGACCGGTACGTGAACCACATTGAAAAAAAAAATGTAGGATTATATTAAAATTTTAAATTCAAAATTTTAATTTAATTTAATTTGTTTTGCAAAGTTAATAAAGATTGATTAAGGGATGCTTAATAAATTTTAAATTTTATGATTGAATAAAAACATGAATTCAACTGGGACAAGGGAGGTTGATCCGCATCACATCGCTTTAATACTCCCCGCTGCTGCATTCACACAAGCTTCTCGCATCCACATCCTCAAAAATTATGGCGATGGTCTGTTCTGCTAAAAAAACAGAAATTCTCTCTAGAATAAATGAAAATAAATCCTAATGATCAATGATTTAAGCTTTACGACTCTACGAGTTCTTGATTCTCATTTTTTAGTGTCGATAAGAGAATTTATTAATGGCGACATAAATTTCCTGAACCAACGTTACCTACAAATACTCGCCATCCACCCTGCTCTACCTTCCATCTCTGGCTCGCCTCCTTCTCAATCATTGCGCCCTCTCTCCAGCACCATCCACTTCAATCTACACAGCTCCATCACCCCTCCTCCACGCCCATCACTTCTCCTCTCTCGCATCAATCTCCTGCGATTCCCACTCCCCCCACAACTTCACTCCAACGCTCCATTCCTCCAACCCCGGTTCCTCTTAGTATCCTTCTACATGCATACTCCCATTGCTGCTTCTATTCGTGCCATTCTACACGCAATTTCTCCAACAAAGCTATTGTCTACATCTGCCCTTACAATCTTTGTTCTTCAAAAATCCTCATTTAATTCACTTCAAAAAAAATTATAATAATATTCTTATTGTAAAATAATAATAATTATTATGAAAATAATCGAATAGAAATTTTACAATTTCACCATGAATCGGAAGCTTCGGAACCCTCTTTACTATCACAAAATTTCACTAAAATCCAATAGAAATTTGAATTTGAAGTAGTATCATAATTCCACCATGATCAGTTTTGCCCAATGTTGAAAATCCCCATCTCTTTACAAAAATTGATCTCAACTACTTCAAATTCATGAGAGGAAGCCTCGCGAGTAGACAGCGCGGGGTGATAATTATCCAAACTTACATTCAGGTCAAACCAATTGTGCACGGTGGCAATTTTTTTGAAGTTACGAGGATAATTTATAACTGCCTGCAAATGCAAATTAGAACATTGCATACAGCCCGTATGAGAAATTAGAGGCTTCAAGATATAACTGAGGCTGCTTATATCAAGTATAGTGGAAAATAAATGTGTCTAATCCTGACTTGCCCTCTAGTCCCCCTATCCATCTACTTTCTTATACCACATTCAACCCTTCATTCTGCATTTAATCTTTTCTTCATTTAATGACATGAACGTGGCCACTATCGATAGTTTTTCGTTTTGTTGTTTGTTGTTACTATGCCATGATTGTAGCTGCAAATGGAAGGGAAAACCCACACAAATGATTACAGTATGCAATAGACGAACAATAAAAAGGAAATCCAAATGAAAAAATGTGTAGATGTGATAAAAATAGGCACGTCCTTAAAAGCAGGCTTATCTTGCTTTCCAGAAGAAGTTTTGCTCTGCTTATTGACAAAAATGACCCCTTTGAATCCTTCAAGAATGCCAACCAAGTAATTATCCAACATCCCCTTGGCCACGGGCTGCTTATTGATAGAAACGACCCCTTTGAATCCTTCAAGAATTCCAACCACAAAATTTTCCAGCATCCCCTTGGCAATGGGTTGTGGCCAACGTCTTCAAAATCCATTGGGTTGTCAAGAAGAATGAGAGTGGCTCCCTTGGCCACTCTCATTCTTCTTGGCTCAACTTCACCTTCCCTTCCTTTCCTTTCCATCCGAGGCATGCCTAACACCTATACACAGGTCTACAATTAAAATTGCATACGCTGTGTGTTAATAGTTTAGTTCATAGTATAGTTAATTTAGATTAGTTAATAGTACATTAATTTTAGAGATACGCTTTTTTCTTTTGGAAAAAAAAAACATTAATTTTAGAGTACTTTTTATGCTTCTCTTAAAGATTATTTATTGTGCAAATACTACTCAGAATTCTGCATACAGACTTGAATATTGAAAAATTTAGGTGAATTGACTCACCTATTACTGTATGGTCAATATTTATAATTGCTATTTGATACATATTCTAAAGGCAAGAAACGTATTCATCTACATATGCATCCCATATCCATTTTAGGCACAGATTTATTTAGGATAGGTTTCTCACTTGATTGTTGTCTCTATCGAAACCTAATACAGCTCCAGGCAATTCCATTCCAAGAAGCAAATTTAGTGATTTACATAAAAAACCCTTAACAAAAAAAAAAATGCAATCAAGTGAATAATTGTAAAATGAATCGAGTAAGCTGGAAACCCAATTTGTCAAACAAATAATCATACTAACAAGTGAAAAGGAAATTCCTAACACTTAGCAACCATGATATATACCTATATTCCAAAGTAAAAGCTCGGGTGGTGCGTGTGTCACGTCGGCGTGCTTCCCAAAACAAAACCTGCCGGTGGCTTCAATGACTTTATCCCTAACCATTGCAACACGGTCGGCCCAAAAGCAGGAGCCGCGGCAACCAATTGGTGCGACAAGACTTCAATGCGGCGAAAGGGACAGGCGACGCTATTCAACAGGGGGGCGACCAGACGGTGGAACGCTTAGCGAGAAAGGATTGCTCGCTGCTGGATGGAGACGATATTATCATAGAAAACGTGAAATGGTTGGCGACGGGTGAATTAAAACCTGTGACCATGCTTGGTAAGAAAGAACAAAATCCAGTGAAAATATGCCAAAGATCACGAAATTGATCGGCGAAAGATAAACATAATCTTGCGACCAGTTTCAGCGAAAAATCAACGGAAAGCTGTGAAACGGGTCAGAGGAAAAGATCAAAAACCTGCGACTACCAAAAACTAAAAATACCTTAGCCAAAAAATACAATTTTCTTCAAACTACTCTATGAAAAAATTCATATTGGTGTGTGCACGAGTGTAGAAGAAGAAACAACTTGTCCTTTAATGCCCCATCGGCTAGCGCTTGTGTCACGTCGTCGTGCTTCCCCCAAAAAAACCCGCTAGTGGCTTCAGCGACTTTACCCTAACCACTGCGACATGGTCAGCCCACAAGCACGAGCTGCGGCGACCAATTGGTGCGACAAGACTTCAATGCGGTGAAAGGGACGAGCGACGTTGTTGGATGGTCGACATTAAACGAACAAAACACTGCAAAAGATAAACATAAAATTAGATAAACACTGCGATTTGATTGGCGAAAGATAAACATAATATTGTGACCAGTTTCGGTGAAAAATAAACGGAAAGCTGCGAAACGGGTCGGAGGAAAGGATAAAAAACTTGCGACTACCAAAAGCTAAAAATTAAATAAATTCTTCATGTGTTTGTTGAACATTTTGAGATATAGCAAAAACATGAGAGCTCAATGTCTATTGGAAGTAATAAATTAAATAAACAACAATTTGAATTAAAATCAGAGTTCTCAGTACATTTTTTTAAAACCAGAGAATGAGCAACCCCATATGACAATAAAAAAACCCAACCTGGACATATTTCAACGTCCTAAACACATTTCTGGGCACATCCTACAGCTGTTCATTCCAATTCTGGGCTAATTCTGAGTGTTTAGGATCAATTCTCAACTCTATTTTGACCATAAATCAACAAATATTTAATCCAGTCCATGTGCAAAATAAAAATGCGTAAACAACTCTCTTCTAATTCTGGTCATGGACAGTACAATAGGGAAGTGTTAGATCAGACCACCATCAAGTTGATTTTGTGCCTATTCAGGAGGGACGTTACCTATGCCACCCTTATCTCAACATGTTTATACCTTCATAAAACTGTATCGACTGTAGATGGTGACTTTTGATAAAAATTTAAAGTCAATATTATATTGTTTTATACCCAATAGTTATATGAAAGAGTTGGATTTTTCCATTCGGCGTTTCTTTTTCCCCTCCAAGGGCAAATGCTAGTTGTACAAGTTTGAATAGCCAAATATTTTGAAGGTACAAAGTTTAAATGAGAAATCATGTATATGCATTGAAGAGTGACACTTAACATAGTGTTCATCATCTATTGGGTTTCTATATTTTAAAGACAAAAACTATATTTGGGTCTCTAAAAAGACCAAAAAGCTTTATTTACGCCGTAAGGCGTTTCACAAGTGGGAAAGACTCCCCGAATCTGACGATTTTTTACTTCTCAACCGTCTGATCACTTTACTGATGATTCGGGGCAGGTGATCCATTGATCCAGATTGATGATGGTTAGTCTACAAGATATTTGTCCACCGACTTAGCTGCAGTCAATTTCCAATCTACTTCCTCTTACTTACTTGCATTCAATTGCAGACTCTTACCTGCATTCAATTTCCTACAAATGTTGTTGGGGCGCTGTCGAGAATTAGGCTAGCGGGTCGGGTAGTGATGGGTCAGAACCTCACCCTCAACGTTGCAAAGAAGGACTTCTCGATCTCCGTCTACAACCGCACAACAAGTCGCATGGATGAAACCATGGAGTGCGCTCAAGATGAAGGCGACATGCCACTCAAGGGCTGCTATGATCCCAAGTAATTCGTGTTGTCGATGAAGAAGCCGAGGTTAGTGATCATTCTTGTCAAGGTCGGGGCACTGATGGACCAGACAATCTCCACGCTCTCCGACTACATGGAGCCCGGTGATTGCATCATCGATGGGGACAACGAGTGGTATGAAGAACACGGAACAGAGGGAAAGGCAGGTGGTATGCCCCCAATTTTTTTAATCAGATCAAATGATTAAATGTCCCATTCTTTCTGCAATGGCTTCTTTAAAACTTCCATTTCTTCTACTATGGCTCCTTTAAAAATTTTACCCTACTACAAGTACATCTAAGACGTGCTCACCAAGGTCGTCGCGCAGGTCGATGACAGGCCCTTCATTAGCTACGTGGGCAACGGAAGGGCCAGGAATTTTGTGAAAATGGTTCACAATGGCATAGATTATGGAGACATGCAGTTGACATCTGAGGCTTATGATGTGCTAAAATATGTTGGGGGATGACCAATCAGGATCTGGCGAAGACCTTTGCAGAGTGGAACATAGGCGAGCTTGAGAGTTTTCTGGTTGAGATAACTGTCGATATATTCACTGTGAAGGATGATTAGGGTAGTGGGGATCTTATGGATAAGATATTGAACACAACGGGAATGAAGGGGACCGGGAAATGGATTGTGCAATAGGCTACAAAGCTCTCTGTTGCAGCAACCACAATTGATGCCTCGCTTGATTTTAGGTATCTCAGTGGCTTGAAGGAGGAGCGTGAGGCCCCTGCCAATATTTTTAAAGAGGCCATCCTGCCTGATGTCTTGGCTGGTGGGGGTACTGTGGACAAGAGACAATTGATCGACGATGTACGCAAGGCATTATATGTGTCAAAGATTTGTAGTTATGCGCAAGAAATGAATCTGCTTCGCGCCAAGAGTGCAGAGAAGGGGTGGAATATGAACTTTGGGGGATTGGTTCGTATCTGGAAAGGAGGGTGCATTATCAGGGTTGTTTTCTTGGATCGGATCAATATTTCCTATCAGTGGAACCCAAATCTTTTGAGCCTCTTAGTTGATCTGGAGTTTGTATGGGAGATGCTTGAGAAGGTATCTTGTGGTGGAAAAGCTGAAGTCATGGGGCATTTAGCGGAATATTGGGAAATCCAATCTTAGGTGTTCTTCCTTTTTCTAATTTTTCACCCCAATCTTAAGGCCAAATGAGGCTCTCATCCTCAAGTTTCAGTCAGAAGCCCCAAGAAGGTATGGGGACCTTTTATTTATGTTGCTTCCCCACGGTTATTAATTTTGGGTCGATATTTGTATGGGCGTTGTAAGCGAGTATAATGTAAGATAGAGACATAATGCATGTAGATATCATTCACTTCTGAACTTGGCTTTTATAACAGGGCCGATAGAGAAAATTTTGCTTAAATTAAGTTTGAGAAGCCTAAATTAGAAAGCTTCCAATTTTAAGTATGCAATCAATTTTATTGCTTCAATAAGAGCTAATTTCCTGGAAGTGAGAAGACTGAATGCTTCAGTTCAGTGTAAACTTGTAGCTTTTATTAAATTTAGCGGGATAAGCTCAAGTGATTTACAAATATAGTTCTTCTCTTTCCTGCACTCGACAAAACTAAGTGTTTTCTACTTTCTTAGAACAGTATGCTTTGCAAATATAGTACTGATCTTTCCTAGACTCGGCAAAATTAAGTGTTTCTACTTTCTTAGAACAATATGCTCTCCTAAGACAACACAAGTAATATTTACAACAATATGCTCTCCTAAGATAGCATGACAACACAAGTAATATTTACAATTGAATGCCTTAACATGGGAACCTGCATTACTTGCAGTTCTCTTCCTTCTTTAAACTCCTTCAGGCTATTATTTGTTCTGCAATTTATTCCGTAAGTAGAGAGATTGCTTTGAGCGGAAATTCTTCCTACAAAGATCTCGGCCGGTCCTCAGCAATGGTGATTATCATGTAAATCGACCATACCTGGATCCCGATAGACCACCCTGATTTCCCCTGCCACATATCAACAATGATTGTTGCATTCTTTAAACAGAGTTGTGCAACATCTCTATTAAAAACTATTGGAAGAGAAAGAAACATAGGACATTTGGTAATCGTATTTAAATGTTTACATCTTATTCGTTTGTGCCCAACCTATATGGATAATGGTAACTTGTTATAGATTCCAGCCCCTTTTTCTCCCAGGATGGATGAAGAATGGCACTAAACAAGAAAATAGATTGTCTGTTGCAAGTTGCTTGTAGCAGAGATGGGCCTCTTCATCTCTTTTGTGATTTGTTTTTAAACTAAGGTCCAAAACCCAAACAAAGTTTTTTATGTTATTTTATGTGAATAAATCTATATTTTATTGGATAATTGAGCTAACATGGTCCTATTCATTACTTTGCTACGAAGAGTATGTATATTATCCCTCTCTATTCATAATTATTTTAATTTCATGATTTAGGCAAATTTAGTTGAGATGATGTACTGGAAGATTTCGGCATGCCCGCTATGGAAGAATTGAGTTAGGTTGTTTCCAATAAGTTGCACATTGCAAATGTAGAGCAAAATCGAGATGCCAATGTGGAGTTGATTGAGCAACTTACAGAAGTTAACAAATATGTTCTGAATAGTTTCTTGGTAACACCGGTCAAGTTGTGCAACATGTCTAATGGGTATGTGCAAAAACTCAGCAAAGATTTAAATAGAGAAGTCATTAAAAAGATCTGTGATGGAGTGCTACAAATAGAGAAAATTTAATTTGCTCATGTTTCTCAAATTCTTGAAGTTGATAACTTATGGAAATCATATGGGGATGAGTTAAATTTACATGTTTTTAATTGTTATGAAAAATAAGACACTTTATTAGTTTTTACCTTTTCTCCTATTAGTAGTCTTTTAAGGAAACATTCAATTGTAATAAGGTGGAGGGATTTTATAACATGGAGACTCTTCGTATATTTTTCTCATTACATGAAGATTCCTACATGCACAGTGATAATAATCTGATTACTCTACTATTCTTATGCTGTGGAAACAACTCTCGTGGTTTAACACTTCAAATCGAGGTTCTCGTTCCATATGTCTTCGTTAGATGTGTCTACGACATTTCCTTGTTTTACTTGCAATACGATGTTCTTTTATTACACCCCAAGGTGCAATTACTAGTTTATACAACTCACATATTTGTTTTACATAATTGTACAAATTTGAAAATCCAAATATATTTTGAAGGTACAAAGTTTAAATGAGAAAAATGTATATGCATTGAAGAGTAACACTTAACATAGTATTTTATATTTTTACAATTTTACTTTTTGATGATAAAGATTAAAGATGGTGACATCACCTTTCTTCATTCCTTTGAATAGCTATCCTACTTTAGAATGCCACTAGTGTTCCCTGCTCCCTCAATTCCTAAGTTATCATGGTTTAATAGAAGATCATTGAACCCTTACTACATGATTCAAATCATAATGATTCAATGCTTATACTTATACTAAAAATATATTAGGTTTTGATAAATAAAAAAAGACTTTGAATAGGCATGCCAAATTGGAACTCAAAACAATCTAGTTGCCACATTACATAGAACAAAAATCAAAGAGGGTAATTTTAGAGAACCCATCATAGTGTTAAAAAAGAAACATAATTAATATAGCATTTTAAAAAGCATGCATTGCATTTTACTACATAATCAAAGTAAAACAACACTTGGATGAAATAATAACTTTCCAAACTTGCACTTTTGAATACATATGCATATTTGATGCCAAACGAAAACTAATTGTGTAATCCTTCTCACCCTATATTGCATGTCTATGTAAGTGTGCAACCTAATGCCTCTACAAATTCAAATCATTAAATTTACAAATTTCTACATGTAAAATCAATTAACACCATCGACTTCTACATGCCAAAATTAATTGAAATGTTGGAAGTATAAGCTTGTCTATAAGTGTCACATACAATGTAAAAATTTCCCCAAGTCTCCAAATACTAATTGCATGCACCATTTATATTTATTAGCAAATTAAGAAGTATAGGAGAAAGAGTATTTACATATAAAGAATGAACATACAAATTGCTATATCTCTATTCATTAGCTACGTACTTGTACATTCATAAATTAATTTCAAATGTTAATCTACATAATAGATCAAAGGATTTCCATACACTTTCATCATATAATGCCTATAATTTTATAAAATAGAAAAAAATCTTATACATGTGTTGTAGTGGGTCTAGTTTGTGTATGAACGCAATATGGTTGTTATGCTCATAAGTTGTGGTCATTGATGAATTAGTTAGTGTGAATGGAAAATTAATGGGGTAGGAATGTAAATATATATTTTGGATGTAAATGGAGGTAGTGGAGCATTTATTTCCCACCTCAATTGGGCATGGGATAAATAGAGTGTTTTGGGAGGTCGTTGAACATGTCACGCAACATTCCTTGAGTTCATTTTGTAAACCCTTCCTTGAGTTCTTAAGAGTTGCAGGTACATAAGAAAAGTCAAGAGGGTAAGTTTCACAACTCCCTTTCTAGTCGTGGGCCATGGAGGCTCATATAATTAGTGGGTTTATCAATAATAAATCATATATGAGCTACCCCACTACATATGGTGCACTCGAAGGGGGAACCAGTGGCTTTATCTTGCCACCATATAGTGGTGCTAGCTCTTCCACCTACACATCGTCGACACCGAATGTTTCTAATGTTGGGATGCCATCTGTCAACATGAGTAGCCCAACCATTGGTTTCCCTAACTTGGGAACATTGAACACTTCAATGAAAAAATCCACCTTATAATTTGGAGGAAGAAACACCCCAAGCTTCCATGTTGGGAGTGAGTTGGCACCCACTCAATGCATTCTTACAGGGGGTTCAACACTCCCTAAGATGGGGTTCCCATACGGTTTGCAAGCTCCTCCTAATGCTACTTCCCCACCACAAAATGGTTGTGTGCTTTTTTTCTGTCATGTAGTTGCATAAAACTTTTCTTTAGTTGCAAAAATGTTCTTTTATATAGTTTATGGTTGTTTTACTTAGGTACATTTCATCAAATAAAATGTTCGCTATGAGAAAGTGCCAACAATTTGCACTAGCTGAGAACTATGATCATACATCTTCCCTTCCTTGGTTGAGTGGCAACAACAACAAGGAAGAAGGATGACTATGAGAACCCAGAGTTAAGATATTTGTTTGCCTATATTGAAGTGTTCGAGAACATTTCCATGGATGGTTGTAGGGTTTCTTTGCTTCACCATTTATATTTGGTTTCTTGAATTGGGTAACAACATATTTCCTTGTACGTGCGTTATTGATCAAATGTATGGTTCTTCTAGCATTATATGGATATGAGTATTGATGCACATTAGTAATGGGCGCTACTCTCGGATTTTGAGATGCGTAATGGGCTAGGGTAGTACATATTTGGTTAAATGTCCCTCCCGACGAAGATAGTGTTTGGGGATTATTAAACTGTGGATCTATTGCACTTAATGTTATTTTACTAGTTGTTGGTTCCACTTGGAACTACGATTGGGTTGTAGAGAAATGGTACTTATGTGTTAATCTTGGTGATTGCATGTTGGAAAATGGTCAAAATGTGAAACTTGTCCCAGTCGACGCAATTTTTTATTGCTATCCTGTAAAAATTATGGATTATTAAGCTCATTAAAAAATCCATGGGAAACGGTGCAAGTGAAACACATGATCGTTGGTTACAAAATTCCTATTGGTTGATTTGAGTGCTATTGTTAACCGTGCATTATGGGTGTGCCTAGTTCCCATCATATTTTTCCAATCAAATTTGTAGAACCATAGTGCGTGAGAAGCTTGAAAAATACTCTTAGGCATTGGGCAATGTGCCTATTCTTATGGCGCAATCTTGTTTGGCATGCAAGAAATTTATTGGTGGAAAGAGGTATTTTTTAAATATGTTTTCAAGCATCTCTCTAGTATCTTTTTGTGACACGTGAACTTGGTGGCTACAAGATCAAGACATTGCTTTTCCTTAATATTGGGGGCTCATAGAAGTTGATTCCCCTTTTTGTTGTGATAGGAATGTGTGCTCATTGAAAAAGTAGCATAATGCACAATTCATAAGGAATGTGTGTGCGCGTTCCTATTTAAATAGGTTCAATTCCCTTTCAAAACCTCTATGTAACAATGCCACATTTTAGCCACGAAAACTTATTAGCATATGAACAAACACATGTTCCTAGGTGTGCGCACACACATAGGAACGCGTGCACGTTCATGTTTGTGTTAAAAAAGGGTCGATCAATTCACATTTTTGTGAATCATTTACTCCTCCCCAAGAATGACAAATCCCCTAGGAGAGAATGCAACCACATTCCATTTTGGAGAATCCACCCTCACATTCAATGTCATCGACATCACTACAGGTAAGCTCAATTCTTTTTCATTACTTTTTTTTTCATTTTAGGATTTTGTTTTTTGTTTTTAAATGTTTTTATTATTTAATTACATTTAGTATTCAATGAATGTGGTGCAAAACTTGGACCCAAATCTAATCAAAAACCTTAAACCCCCACAAGACCCAAACATTGAATCAAGTTAATGTTTGGATGAGTTGAGAAACCTATTTGGGGAACTTTCTAACACAAGAGAACCATCCCGCCAGTCATTATCCATGTCCCTTGACTTCGTTGTGGCTTCCATTGACCATGCATGAGGGAAATTATTAGATATATCTAACTATAGGGTCAGAATGAGGCAATTATACTCAATTGGAATTAGGAAGGAAGGAGTTCAAAATTAAATATAACCAAACAATCCATCTTTTAGTTGTTTATTGACCTAAGAACCAACCAGTCACTTGATCCAGGAAAGAGGCATCTTTGCATGGATTGGTGCACATTCTAGCCATGGAGAGACCATTGGATGGATCAATGGTTTATGGTGTTTGATAAACCTCCCTGCAAATAGGGAGGTTCGCTTGTATTTACTTAGGTAATTATGGGCTAAGTTCGTTCTTGGTCTCCATGTCAATTATTTTGACATTAATGAATTATAGGGGGTTGGCCTGGGCTTAGCTCAGGATTGAGAAAATTCTAGACGAAACCCCTTGAGAGGGATTCTTGCTCCTAGGCACATGCCTAACCTCCCCTGTCCATCTCAACTTGGAGATAGGTCTTATGCCACTAGTACTGCAATATCATCCTTGATGCGCGGTGCAAAAAAGTACATTTGAGCAACATCTCATTCAGAGACATCCTCTAATGATGTTAAACCACCTAGTATTGATCCATCATCTATCCAGGCTTGCTTTCTATTTCCAGGCCAATTTTTCCTCATCAATGCTCACATTGCAAATATACTTGCTATGGCTCGAAAGAGGATCCTATTCAAGATAATTTCTGGGACGAGATAAGTATGAAATTTTTTACATATTCATTAATTTTGTATTTAATGTTGCATTTGACAAATATTTGGTAGAACTAACTTTAAAGTATTTTTAAATGTGTTTTTTTGCACATGTTTGGAATTAAATATAAATCCCTATATTCCTTCTATGATGTATGTGGCATGGTCTAGATATTTAAACATGGACTATAATCCCTAAAGGTAATAGTTGAGATAGAAACCCATGGTATTGGTACTAAACCATAAATTTGTGTGATTGAACCCATCACTATTATGCCTAATTGTTAAAATTAGAGACGTAATTGTCTTGTATGCCAATGGTTCTTTATTTAAGGCCTATGTTATGATCTACATCCATATGCATGATTGGCGAGGGCTAAAAATAATGGTTTGTGCACAAATCTTTACATAGGGGCTTATTCCATGGTCTTGGGCCTTATGCATGACTTATGAGCCTTGAAAGTAATGGTTAGGGCATGAATCCATGGTTTTTGCTAAGAAACCATGGCTTAGACAATGCAACCCATCATTTGTGTCCAACCCTCAAATCATGTCCTTATTCCTCTTGAAAGACAAATATTTCTTCTTTAAGTTATGTGTCATGATATGAGGTCATATTCATCGATTATGAGCCCTAAGAATAACTATTAGGTCCTAAATCATTAGTTTTTATCCCAAAATGGTGGATTGGAACACAAAATACAATCAATGGGTGTCCAATCCCAAAAATTAAGGCCACATTCATCTAACAGGCAAACAATTTCTTATATAAGGCAAGGGTTTTGGTCTAGGGACCCATGCATGGCTTGTACATCTTCAAGAAATAGTTTAGGCCTAAATCCCTAATTTTTGGACCAAGACCAAGGCTTGAGCCATGTGATCTACATCTTTTTCATCTTAAAATCATAATCATTCTCATCATTCAAAATTTCCATATTGATGGATTATTCCATGGTTAGGGTTGTATGTGAATTGTATGAGCCTTGAAAGTAAATGTGAGGCTTTGAAACACTATGTTAAGCCCTAAATATGGCACATTTTCCCCTATATTATGGTTCAATACATTAGATTTGATGTCGGATTTGGTCCATTAGTGGGAATTGTCATTAGTATGGTTATATTAGTTATGTCGACTTGGGTCAGTTAGTTGGGATTCTACCCCTTAGTCTCCTATATATAGGAAGGAGAACTTTCATTTGGAGTATCTTATCTTAACTTGTCTCATCTTGTGTACTTAGTGTTAAGATTTAATAAGCTAAGACAGAAAAGATCAACATTGCATTTCATTTCTCAACAATAGCATATACAAGATCACTGAAAGAACAACAAGCACAACATAAACACAAGAGACACAAATTTATCCTGGGAAACCCTCATGGGGTAGAAAACCCAACAAAGCTTCCTCAATATAGATGATCAACAATACAGAGATGTATATCCCAAACATGAGCTCCTTCTCCTCCATAGTAGATCTCTCTCTCTCACCTATGCATTATTCACAAGTGAGTGAATAATGAGTGAGTGTGATAAATGAGGAACACACCTCCTCTATTTATACACTACTCCTACTTTTCTTTTACATTAACTAGGTCGGCCCCAAATTAACTACTTAACATAATGTGGCAGGGCCGACCCCACTAGGGTGGTCTAATAACCCTTTAACCCACATGACTCATACAGGGCCGACCCCCACTAAGGGAAGTCTAATAACCCAAGTTACCACATTCTCCACATAGGAATAAAACATCTCCGGAATAGTAAAGTATAAATATAATATTCTTAGAAGTTACAATATCTCAACACTCCCCCTTAATGAGAAGGATATTATAACAACATATGCAGGATCAAGGAGTCATCAACTACATGATACACAATACATCTATAAATCATTGGAAGCTTTCTCAACATCGACAATAACTCAACCAGTTACTGGAATATCTTCAGGTCTTCAATACTGGAGTATCAACATCGTTAGTATTGAGTCTTCACCTTCTGCAACACTCGATCAGCTACAACATTGTCATCATTTCGATCACCTGATCAACAGCCTCATCGTCTGGATCTACTGATCATCATCATAACAACATCAACTGGATCCTCTCGATCAACAACATCACATCATCAACTAGATCCTCTTGATCAACAGCATCACGTCATCAACTGGATCCTCTCGATCAACAGCATCACATCATCAACTGGATCCTCTCGATCAACAGCATCACATCATCAACTGGATCCTCTCGATCAACAGCATCATGTCATCAACTGGATCCTCTCGATCAACAGCATCACATCATCAACTAGATCCTCTCAATCAGCAACATCACATCATCAACTGGATCCTCTCGATCAACAACATCATGTCATCAACTGGATCCTCTCGATCAACATCATCACATAATTAACTAGATCCTCTCGATCAGCAACATCACATCATCAATTGGATCCTCTCGATCAACAACAACACATCATCAAATAGATCCTCTCAATCAACTGGATCCTCTCGATCAACAACATCATGTCAGTATACCCTGCAACACACATGATCCAATTACAAGATGATCAATCTTTCTCCTTTTAAGACAAGTCTCATGTCTATGGATGATGAAATCCAGATCCAATTCCCAGGATGATCAATCCTTATCAATTTAAGACAAGTCTCATGTCTATGGACGATGCAATCCAGATCAAATTCCCAGGATGATCAATCCTTATCAATTTAAGATAAGTCTCGTGTTTATGGACGATGCAATCCATATCAAACTCCCAGGATGATCAATCCTTATCTATTTAAGACAAGTCTCATGTCTATGGATGATGAAATCTAGATCAAATTCCCAGGATGATCAATCCTTATCAATTTAAGACAAATCTCATGTCTAGGGATGATGCAGTCCGTGATCCTTTTAAGACAAATCTCATGTCTATGGATGATGGAGTCTGAGATCCTTTTAAGACAAATCTCATGTCTAGGGATGATGCAGTCCGTGATCCTTTTAAGACAAATCTCATGTCTAGGGACGATGCAGTCCTGACCACAGTGCCAGTCCTTTTTCATACTGGATGTGACCTAGATCAGATCTAGGATTTATCACCACAGAGCCAGTCTTTTTTCATACTGGATGTGACCTAGATCAGATCTAGGATTTATCACCATAGAGCCAGTTCTTTTTCATACTGGATGTGACCTAGATCAGATCTAGGATTTATCACGTACATTTTGAACTAAATGTTCAGGGACGATGCATTCCTATCACATACATTTTGAACTAAACGTTCAAGGACGATGCAGTCCTATCATGTACATTATGAACTAACGTTCAAGGACGATGCAGTCTTATCACGCACATTTTGAACTAAACATTCAGGGACGATGCAGTCCTATCACGTACATTTTGAACTAAACGTTCAGGGACGATGCAGTCCTATCACATACATTTTGAACTAAACGTTCAGGGACGATGCAGTCCTATCACGTACATTTTGAACTAAACGTTCAGGGACGATGCAGTCCTATCACGTACATTTTGAACTAAACGTTCTGGGACGATGCAGTTCTATCACGTACATTTTGAAATGAACGTTCAGGGATGATGCAGTCCTATCACGTACACTTAGACAAAGTCTAAGGACCACTTTTCGAAGACATATGTCTACGGATCAATTCAGGGACCGAAGTCTAGAGATGATATAATCCCTCTCATCCATTAGGGATCACTTCTCAACCTTATCGTTGATATCATCGACTTTATCGTCGAGACAAGTAACCTCATCATCGATCTCATCGTCAATACAAGTATCCTCATCATCAATACAAGTATACACATCATCAATACATGTATCCTTATCATCGATATAGGTATCCACATCATCGACCTTATCGTCGATGTAGAAAATCTCATCATCAGTGACCATATCACTCCCCCTTTCAAGGAGGGTCCTTCTGAACTACACCAAGCTTGTCTCGAAAATACTCAAACTTTACTCGAAACAGAGGTTTGGTCAATACATCAGCAACTTGTTCATCAATGCTCACAAACTCGAGCTTGATAGCTCCTTTCTGCACCATATCCCGTACATAAAAATATCAGATCTCTATGTGCTTTGACTTATCATGGAACACTTGATTCTCAGTCATCTTGATACAACTCTGGTTGTCACACAAGATCACATTGGGGTCCATCTCTAAGTCAAACAATCTTGATAACAACTTCCAAAGCCATATCGCTTCACAACTAACAGAGCAAGCAGCTATATATTCCACTTTGGTTGTGCTGAGAGCCACACTAGACTGCTTCCTACTAAACCACGAGATCATGGAAGATCCCAGACAATAACATCCGCCTGATGTGCTCTTCCTATCTGATACACTTCCTGCCCAATCAACATCTGTGTAGCCATACAATCTAAAGTCATGATCTCCAAGATAACATAGATCAAATTCTATTGTACCCTTTAGGTACCTCATCACATGCTTTGCAGCTATTAGGTGAACACGCCTAGGTTCCACTAGATACTGACTCAAGGTGTTCACAGCAAAACATATATCTGGCTCGGTATTCGTCAGATACATCAATGACCCAATAATCTGTTTGTACAGAGTCACATCCACTAACTTTGATGAGTCATCAACTAAAGCTTCAAGTTGGAATCCATGGGAGTGGCCATGGCTTTTGCCTTCCAACATATCAAATACTTTCCCTAGTTGAGAAATATTCATTCTAGGCCTTTCTATACTTCCAGACCTAGGAAGTAATGCATCAATACAAGATCTTTCATCTCAAATTTTGTAGCTAGCTTCTTCTTGCTTTCCATGATTTATTTCTCATTCCTTGTTAGAAAGAGATCATCCACATACAGTAATAGTATGATAGGTTCATCATCCATAACCTTAAGGTAAAGGTTAGGATCAACTTTACTTTTGGTAAAGCCTAAGCTATCAATTCTCCCTCTGTGACTGAACATCATTCACACTCTACATTGAGTGATCTTCTGCATATCTATCCGTTTCATCTCTCATTAGATGTGTCTACTGCTATGAGCCTCAAGATCATTCAAACTTCTTACATCCATCTAAGAGAAGAATGCCATCTGTATATAGACATCATCTTCAACCTTGTAGCAAAGGTTGAAATCTGCATCACCCATGGTGATCATTAAGCTCATCAAATGACTATCGATCCTGGGTACTTGTACAGAGCTTTCTTTAATTGAATCCTGGGAGTTTTCTCGATTCATACTTCTTTTTCAATTACACCATTAAGAGAATGGTCTTATCTAGCCACTTGGATAAAACATCTCGTCATGATCCTCTTCTTCTTTCTAAGAGAATCTTCTAGCCACGAGCCTTCTATAGTATGTTTTGTTTGTAAGTCTTCTTGTTGAACATCCATCACTCGTTCTTTGGAACAGGTGTTCATCATCATAGCACATGATCTTTTCTACAAATCAAAATTAATCACATGATTAGTAATACTTCATAATCATCAAATCATGTTGACATGATAACCTATAATGCATACGGATATGATTCACATAGTTATGCAACTACCAACACAACACTTTTCCATATCCTGGATGCATATAGTGGCTATCTAGATGCCTTCCATCTCTACCAGAACATACTGTCAAGAGCATGCATAGCTCTCAGCATGTCAGCAAAGAGGTTTCATTCTAGACAAGCAACAATGGAATGTTTTTTCAACTTACCCATCATATGCATATTAGTAGTATACTGTTCAATGCTATATGAATGCTCACACTATGCATGATATATACAAATACACATGCAACTATTACGAGTAATATCATTAACTATTCAGAGATTCAAATAACAACTCAAATACTTATCTTTTATGTTGTGTGGTTGCCTCCTGCTTGATCTCTATATGCCTTTGAACTTCTATTCATTCTGTACCACTAAGCATGCTTAAGTGTGCACTAGTGTCATCCTCATGATCTCATACATAATCATACATTCATTAGTATAATCTCAATACTATTAAAACATTATGTATGGTCATGATCATTTCATACATAGGTATACTTACCTAAGATCCTAACACAAAGTAGGATTCTAACTTGATATAGGAAAACATATCAAACAATATCTTCTTTGTTCTCTTCAATGATTTAGAGACCTTGTGCTAGAACCTGCATAGCTCATAAGTTAACCATCAAATTATACATACGTCGTAAGTAGAGATTCTATGTCATCCATGAGTCTTTTGTCTTCATGTCACCATGGTCATATGTTCTTGATCTAGAACTTGATTTGTACTTTTCATGTTAGCGGACAACATCATCCTCATACAATACCACAGTGCATTAGTACAATCATAGGTGTCATAACCCTAATCAATGAATGTCTTCTATTATTCACATGCATTCATATTTTTATTAGGGTGATAAGACAAGCCTAAAATTAATCAATATTGTACTAACCTCAATAATATGAAGACAAACATATCATAACCTTAATCATGAACAGATTAAAAAACATACATGTATCTCCTCAAGTCATACCTATCAAGATTGCTTGTAGCATTGTTCTGTAAGGCCTTAGCCTCTTCTCCCTCTGGGATTGGAACCTCTTCACTTATGTAACTCATTCTCTTTTAGGATTGACCCAATCCACTTGATTTGCTGAAAACTGGATTTGGAGTTGGATTAGGGTTTGTTAGAGAAACCCAAAAAATTCAAACTTTGAATTTCAAACTTCTGAAAGGATAGAAAGATGCACCTTGCTGAGCTGATCAAGATGGTATACTCAGAATTTGAAAACTGCAAAGTGTCACCCCTCAAAATTGATTTTGAAACTTCTGGATTCACTAAGCAGGACCTTGAATTAGGGTTTGAGTTTCCCGGAGCTTCACCCATCCAAAAAGTTCGATCCAAAGCTCTAAACTTTGATTTTTCCAAGGTGATTCTAGCCATGGTCTTAGATTTCAGAAATTCCAAATTTTGTAGAAACCCTAATTTTTGGATTTACTAGACAAGACCCCAAACTAGGGTTTGATTTTCCCAGAGCTTCACCCAACCAAATCTCTAAATCTCCAAAGTTCGATCCAAATATCTAAATCTCCAAAGTTCGATCCAAATCTCTAAACTTCGATTTTTCCAAGGAGCTTCCAGCCATGGTCTTAGATTTCAAAAATTCCAATTTTTGCAGAAACCCTAATTTTCGGATTTACTAGACAGGACCCCAAACTAGGGTTTGATTTTCCCGGAGCTTCACCTAACCAAAAAGTTCGATCTTGGTCTCTAAAATTCGATTTTTCTGAGGAGCATCTAGCCATGGACTCAGATTCCAAAAATTCCAATTTTCTCTGAAACCCTAATTTTTAGGTCAAAAACTAAAAATGGTCAGAATTGAATTCTGTCTCGACAAAAAGATGCACCTTGCTAAGGAGAGTCAATCTAGCCTCTTGCATTTCAATATATGTGGAGAGAAACCCAAAAAACAAGAAGCCCTAGCTTCCACAATTGCATAGTGTCTTCTTCTCAGGTTAGCTCTGATACCATGTTAAGATTTAATATGCTAAGACAGAAAATATCAGCATTGAATTTCATTTCACAACAATAGCATATACAGGATCACTGAAAGAACAATAAGCATAGCATAGACACAAGAGACAGATTTATCCTGGGAAACCCTCATGGGGTAGAAAACCCAACAAAGCTTCCTCATTATAGATGATCAACAATACAGAGATGTATATCCCAAACATGAGCTCCTTCTCCTCCATCGCAGATCTCTCTCTCTCACCTATGCACTATTCACAAGTGAGTGAATAATGAGTGAGTGTGATAAATGAGGAACACACCTCCTCTATTTATACACTACTTTGACTTGTCTTTTGCATTAACTAGGTTGGCCCCAACTTAACTACTTAATATAATGTGGCAGGGCCGACCCCACTAGGGTAGTCTAATAACCCTTTAACCCACATGACTCATACAGGGCCGACCCCCACTAGGGAAGTCTAATAACCCAAGTTACCACATTCTCCATGGAGGAATAAAACATCTCCGGATATACAATAAGGTCTTTACGGAGGAATGAAACATCTCCAGAATAATAAAGTATAAATATAATATTCTTAAAAGTTACAATATCTCAACACTTAGTATATTGTATAAGGAGGTTTCCCCCTCAAAGAGTCTTGTTATTCAGTTATTTTCTTCAATCAAGTCATGGAGTACTATTTATGATCTATTTCTTCTCTTTTCATACTCTTTTTGGAAATTTGTTGCATAACATTTGGTATCAGAGCTCTTTCCTCGGGACCAGGCTCTTCAAAACGTGTCATCTTGTAATTTTCACTCTAAATTTTTTTCTACAAGGATTCAAAGAACGATATTAAAAACCCACTTTTGTAACAGCCCGAAATATATGTGGTCCGAAATTCAAGTCCTGAGACATCACAGCTTTGGAGATATTGGTCTTAGAATCTAAGGTTTTTTAGTAGTCCAAAAACTAGTCTAAAACATGTGTTCTAGGGAAAAAGGTCATATCTGGGGCATGCGAGGTCCAAATTGAGTGAGACCAGTTTCATCAGAAATTGTACAGACCAAATATATGTGGTAGAAGTTTTAGAATTAGATCCAAAATATTGGACACGTGGAATTACGTACAAGTTCGATATTTTGAAAGGACAAAAAATAAGAAGTGTTGGGAGATTCACAATATATTTCTATTGGCATATCAGAATTAGGTCAAACCTGCAACATTAGAAAGATAACCAAAAGAGAAAGAACCATCTCCAGATGAAGAAACAAAAGATACTACTTCAGAAGAGATTACTCCCACAATATCATGTCATGCATTGGCTGGAATTAGCACTCCTCAAACTCTCAAGATCGAAGGATTTATCAAAAAGAAAAAAGGTAACAACGTTGATTGATTCGGGTAGTACTCATAATTTCATTCACTATAAATTAGCAAAATATCTCAATTGCTTTGTATCTCCAAAACCAAAGTTTAAACTAATGATTGCAGATGGAGGAACTATCAACTACTAAGGAAAATGCCATAATATAAATCTTACTATGGGAGGATATGTATTGAATAGTCCAATGATTGATATTCCCATGGATGATACCGATGTTGTATTTGGAGTTCAATGGTTAAAATCCTTGGGAACTGTGTCTTTTAATTTTCACAATCTTTTCATGAAATTTGTATGGGAAGGAAAGGAATATGAATTACAGGGTATCACAGGGAAAACAAGCAAGGTGATAAGCTCTAATGGTATGAAAAAATTGATGAAAAAGGTACATCAAGGTGTAATTGCACAATTATGCTCATTTGATGTTCAAACATCTAAGACTCCTATTTCCCCATATATCCAAAGGTTCTTTAAAAGAATTCTGACGTATTTGAAGATATTCCTAAAGGTCTTCCACTTGTTAGAGATTTTGATCATGCTATTCACTTAATCCCAAGAAGTGTTCCTCCTAGCATCAGACCTTATAGATACCCCTACAGACAGAAGAGTTAAATTCAACGTATGGTTGAGGAAATGTTAGAGGACACCATAATTAGACCTAGCCAAAGTTCTTACTCTGCACCAGTGGTAATGGTACACAAGCTAGATGGATCATGGTGTATGTGTCCATATTATAGAGTGCTCAACAAGATCACCATCAAAGATAAGTTTTCCATTCCTGTCATTGATGAATTACTAGATGAATTAAATGGATCAATTGTCTTCATAAAGTTGGATCTTCGTTCTGGGCATCATCAAATTAGGATGAAAGATGATGACATCCCAAAAACATCATTCAGAACTCATGAAGGTCATTATGAATTTCTAGTCATGCCATTTGGTTTCACGAAGGCACCTTCCACATTTCAAGGTTTGATGAATTTCATTTTCAAGCCTTTTCTTAGAAAATCTGTGCTAGTATTCTTTGATGATATATTAATATATAGCAAGTCTTGGGAAGAACATGTTCAACATGTTGATAGGGTACTACAACTACTATAGGAGAAACAACTATATGCAAAACCTTCCAAGTATTTCTTTGGGATGAAGGAGGTAGATTATTTGGGTCATATTGTATCTCATGAAGGTGTTAAGGTAGACCCTAACAAAATTAAAGCCATGATAGACTGGCTTATTCCCAAAAATCTGAAGAATCTTTGGGGATTCTTAGGTCTGACATGGTACTACCGAAAGTTTGTTTGAAATTATGGAAGAATAACAGCGCCTCTAACAACATTATTGAAGAAAGATGCATTTTCTTGGACTCCAGAGGAAACTCAAGGTTTTGAACAACTTAAACAGGCAACGTGCATAGCTCCTAGATTGGCCACACCAGACTTCACAAAAACCTTTATTGTGGAATGTGATGCTTCAGGAAATGGCATTGGCATTGTTCTAATGCAAGAATGACACCCACTTACTTTCACAAGTCATCCAATCAAGTGAAAGAACTTACAAAATCCCATTTATGAGAAGGAAATGTTGGAAATACTGCATGCTCTTAATAAATGGCATCCTTACCTAATAGGTAGGCACTTCAAAGTCAAAACAGATCATGATAGTCTTAAATACTTCTTGGAACAGAGACTATCTTCAGAAGAGAAACAACAGTGGGTAACCAAGATGTTGGGATATGACTTTGAAATCATCTATAGAAAGGGAAACATAATGTGGTGGAAGATGGACTCTCTAGAAAAGAGAAAGATGTTGGTGCATTACTTTGTTACATTTCCATTCTATAGCCAGATTGGATAGTAGTAGCAAGGGAAGAATGGAAAAAAGACCTATCTGTGTGGACGCTCATTCAAAAGATACAGAATGATCCCAGTGTATCAGATACTTTTGTGTGGAAAAATGATCCACTATGGTATAAGGTTCGCTTATATTTATGCAAAAACTCCCAACTCAAGCAGAAGGTCCTTTCAGAATTACATGTCTCTCCTATAGGTGGGCACTCAGGATTCCTGAAAACTAACCATGGGGTCAAGAAGGAATTTTTTTGGGAAGGTAATAAATATGATGTTCAAAGGTTCGTGGCTGAATGCTTGGTTTTCCAACAGAATAAAGGTGAAACGGTTAAGACCCCGAGACTTCTACAACCATTAGACATACCTTTCAAGCGCTAGAAGAAAGTCTCCATGGATTTTATCATGGGTCTACCCAAGTCTGAAGGAAATAATTTATTATGGTGATTGTTGATAGAATCATGAAGTATGGACACTTTTTTTCACTCTCTCATCCTTTTATGCAAGTACAATAGTTGTAGCCTTTATGGAAATTGTTCAAAAGTTAAATGGAAATCCAAATATTATTGTAAGTGATAGAGATCCAATTTTCACTAGAAAATTTTGGACTGAATTATTTTCCTGTTTGGGTACTAAATTGGCTCACAGTTCATCTTATCACCCTCAATCTGATGGGAAAACTAAGATAGTGAACAAGTGTTTGGAAGGATATCTTCATTGCTTTGCATATGATAACAAACACAGTGGGTGAAATGGTTATCTTTGGAAGAATGGTGGTACAATACTTCTTTCCATACATCATCAAAAATGTCTCCATTTATGGAACTTTATGGGTACCAACCTCCATCTATCACATCTCCCTTAAAAGGAAAATCTAAATTTCAATTCGTGGAATATCACATAGAGCACCAACAAAAAGTTCTCTGGATACTTAAGTACAACCTGACTATGTCAAAAAACAAGATGAAACAACAAGCTGATCAACATCGCAGTGAAAGGAGTTTTGAAGAAGGGATTGGGTATTTCTCGGGATACAACCTTACAAGCAGATATCTCTCAAGCTATTAAAGAAGGACAATAAATTATCACCCAAGAACTATGGTCCTTATAAAGTGTTGCAGAATATTGGTAGTATGGCTTACAAATTGGAGCTCCCTTCATCTTCAGGAGTACATCAATTTTTCCATGTTTCTTGCTTAAAGAAGGTAATAGGAGACAAGATCCTGATTCAAACAATCTTACTGGAGCTTTATGAAGAAGGAAAAGTCATAATGGAACCTGAACTAATCACTGAAACAAGGACTAAACTGCTACGAAATCAATTTATTACTGAGTACCTCATAAAGTGGAAGAACTTATTAGTTGAAGATTCGGCATGGGAAGATGAGTCCTTCATACAGAGGCATCCGCAACTAATCCAACATTGAGGACAACACTTGTTTGAAGGGGAGGGGCATGTTAAGCCCTAAATATGGGCACATTCCCCCCTATATTGTGTTTAACTACAATAGTTTTGATGTCGGTTTTGGTCCATTAGTGGTAATTGTCATTAATATGGTTATATTAGTTATGTCAGCTTGGGTCAGTTAGTTGGGATTGTACCCCTTAGTCGCGTATATATATATGCAGGAGACCTTTCATTTGGAGTATATTATCTTATCTTGTCCATCTTGTGTACTCAATACATTTTATAAGGAGTTTTCCCGCTCTAAGAGGCTTGTTATTCATCTATTTTCTTTAATCAAGTCGTGGAGTACTATTTCTGATCTATTTATGCTCTTTTCAATTTTTCATACTCTTTTTGGAAATTTGTTGCATAACACACTAATTTTTAACTTTGACCATTGATTGGTCCCCAAGACCCATCCATTCTACACCCAATCCTTGAAATTATCCCAATATTCCTCTAGTATGTTAAATTTCCCCTCTATAGGTCTTGAAAATATGGAATACCTACTAAGAACCATCTACCATGCATGAGACTTTGAACCATAATATTAGACCTATATATGTAATCTTTGGCATGTGGGAAAGGAATATGATTCACACTAACCCCTCCAAACCTTTACATGCTACAATCTGTAGCCTATAAGACTCCTCACATTAAAATAAACCTCCCAAGACCCTAATTCTTTTACCAATACAAAACTAGGCACACATTTCACATTACTATAATGACCCTATCACACATGTACACACTTTGACACTTTGGACTTGTGCCCATTATGGCCCCATAGATACTAAATCCTCCATCGCATTACACAATATATTTCATATACCCTAGTCCCCCTCACATGAAAACCAACCCCTCAAACACCTTAACTATTCATTGTTGGTTCCCAAGTTTTGGGACCTGTCATTGTGTGTAGAGCCAGACAGTTAAGAAACAAGTGTGCACAGACAGAAAGCGGTTACATTGTGCACCAAGTTCAGTTAAAACTATGTGCCGACAACAAATGTGCAATTTTGTACCTCAATCTATGTAAGGATTATTTTGTAAAGGGTTGGGGTGAAAAGTTAGAAGCTAGATAGAAGGACTATGTTGTTGAATGCAGAAAGGTTATGTTTTGTTGTTGTTGTAATTTTATATGCAATAAGATTTGATGTATGAAGAAATATTAAGCTGTTGAGCTGAGTTTGTAGTCATGTAGTTTTGTATCAAGTTTTTCCAAGTAATACAATACAATATGTGATTTCTTATATGTCTTGCACAATGTCATATGCATGAATTTCCATTGATAGCTTAGTAGTTGGTGTTGATGTATATGTAACTTCGGAATATATATCATCTATGTATTTCATATATATTTATTGTACCCTTATTAGAGATGTGTTATTCCTCTATAAGCAAGTGTCGTCATGTGGATTGACAAGTGTCGGAAGTATGTGTACTTTTCGATGGGTTATTAGACCACCATGTGTGGGGTCGGCCCTGAAATATATATATTATAATGTGGATGTACCTAGCTAGACAAGTCGGCCCCATAAGGTCACTGGAAAAACAGGTTAGTATAAATAGAGATCAGGTGATCTCTATTTAGATCATTCGGAAAAGTGTATCTCTCTCACTCAGAAAGTGGCGCACTAGTGAGGAGGAGGATCATCTGCTACTAGGAGACTATCTCAGTGTATTTTTATTGTACTTTGGTTGAGCCATTGCTCTCTCTATCTCTGAGGAAGTTGTGGGGTTTTTCACCTTAGGGTTTTCCCCACGGAAACTCTGTGTCTCTTGTCTCTCATGCTTTTGGTTCTTGTGATGCTTGTCTTGCTTATTGTGATTGTCATGCATTGATATACTGTATATTTTATTCTCTCAATGAAGATCCTAGAGTATTGTGAATTAATGCTCAAAATTTAACATGGTATCAGAGCTAACCTGAGAAGAAGACATTTTGCAGTTACGAAAACTTGAGTTTCTTGTTTATTGGGTTTCTATCCATAGATTTTGGAAAAGAAATATAGTAGATTGACTCTACTCATCAAGGCGCATCTGTCTGTCCAATCAAAATTCAATTCTGAGTATTTTCAGATTTGGCCCTAAAAATTAGGGTTCCCACAAAAATAGGAATTTCTAAAATCTGAAGACATAGCTATAAGCTCCTTGCAAAAATCGAAGTTTAGAGCTTTGGATCGAGATTTTTGGCTGGGTAGATCTCCGAGAAACTCAAACCCTAATTCAGGGCTCTCCCTAGTGAACCTGGGAGGACAAAAAGGCAAATCTAAAGGGTAAAAATTTGCTGATCTCAAATTCTGAATGAACTAGAATGATAAGCTCATCAAAGCGCATCTTTCTATCCTTTCAGAAAATCAAAATTCACATTTTGAATTTTTAGGGTTTTTTTCGACAAACCCTAATCCGGGACCAGATCCAGTTTTCAGCATTTCAAGTGGTAAGACCTAAATATTTTCTATTTCCATTTGAAGTACTCTTTAATATGTCTCACCACACCAAGCTTGAGGATAAGCTTGAAGGGGCTGATAACTTCCGAGCTTGGAAGTATAGGATTGGGTTAATCCTGGAAGAGAATGAGTTGGACTCATATATAAAAGAAGACATCCCTATCCCAGAGGATGAAGAGGCCAAGGTATTGCATAAGAAGAACTTGGTCAAGGCAAAGAGAATCATTGTTGATTCTATCAAAGACCATCTCATACCCCATGTGTCTTCTCTAAAGACACCCAAGGAGATGTTTGACTCTTTGACCAAGCTATTTGAAGGGAAGAACATAAATCAGAAGATGACTCTATGGAATCAATTGAAAGGGATCAAGATGTTGAATGGAGAAACCATTCAATCTTACTTCTCCAAGGTCTCTCAGATCAAGGAGCAACTTGAAGCTATGGATGAAGTAGTGGAAAATGGTGAAGTTGTTATGACCACTCTGAATGGCCTACGTAGGTCATGGGACTCCTTTATTCAAGGAATCTGTGCAAGAAAGAAATTGATCTCTTTCAGTAAATTATGGGAGGAATGCTCTCAAGAAGAAGCTAGACTTGTAGCTCGTGAGGAAAAGATGGGAGGTGAAGATCAAGCTCTTGCAACTCACACCAAAAGAAGCAAGCCCAAGAAGGAGCACTCTTGCTACAAAAGATCCTATCAAAAGAATAAGAAGGATCTAAGATGCTTCACATGCAATGAGAAGGGTCATTTTGCTTCAGATTGTCCCAAGAACAAAAGGGATAATAACAACAACTTCAGCAACAAGAAGAAGGGTAGCAAAAGAAAGTTCCATGCTCATGTTGTCGAGGATGATGAACCTCCAAAGAAGAAGGCTAGGGCAGAAAGTGATGATGACTCATCAAGTGAAGAAGAGTATGTTCTAATCTCCGCTCTCACAGGTACTATCTCCCATGGTTGTAATAATTGGTTGATTGATAGTGGGGCTTCCAAACACATGACTGGGTTTAAGGAATCTTTTGTGAATCTATCTGAACATGATTCACCCCATAAGGTGAAACTTGGGGATGATTATCAATACCCAATCAAAGGAAGTGGTGAAGCCTCCTACAACCTAGATTCTGAAAAATCTTTGAAGATGAAAGAAGTCCTTTATGTACATGGGCTCAAGAAGAACTTACTCTCCATATCTGCATTGGATGCAAAAGGTATGAGGGTTGCATTTGTGGATGGCCAAGTCCTAATGTGGCCAAAGGGAAAGACCATAGATGATGCAGTAGTGATTGGAGAGCAAGAGGGAGGATTGTATAAATTGAAGGGTCAACGTGAACATGCCATGGTGCATGAATCCATGGAGCCAAGTGAACTTTGGCATAGAAGACTTGCTCATATGCACTATAGGGCACTTCCAATTGCAAGCAAGGCTGTAGAAGGTCTTCCTGAAATCAAGACCAAACTTGAAGGTGTTTGCAAAGGATATGCAAAAGGAAAGAACATTAAGAAGGCTTTCCCAAGCAGTGAAAGCAAGGCCAAAGATATCCTGGAAATCAACAACTCAGATGTATGTGGTCCTATGTCATCCAGTTCTCTAAGTGGGTATGTTTACTATGTCTCATTTATTGATGACTTCTCCAGGAAGACTTGGGTATACTTGTTGAAGAAAAAAGATGAGGTGTTTGATAAGTTTAAGGAATTCAAAACCTTGATGGAGAATCAAGCTGACAAAAAGATCAAAACATTCAGATCCGACAATGGTGGAGAATTCACCTCAGGTGACTTCAAGAAGCTTTGCAGTGATTCAGGGATTAAGAGGGAATTGATTGCTCCTTACAATCCACAACAGAATGGAGTTGCAGAAAGGAAGAATAGAACAATCATGGAAGCAGCAAGAGCAATGCTGCATGACCAGGATCTACCTATGCATTTATGGGCAGAAGCAGCTAGAATAGTTGTATATGTACAGAACAGAACACCCCACAAGATATTGGACAACAAGACACCAGAAAAGGTCTTTTCTGGTAAGAAACTTGAAGTCATCCATCTCAGAATATTTGGTTGTCCAGTATACACTCATGTCCCAAAGGAAAAGAGGACCAAAATAGATCCTTCAGTAAAGAAGGGTATCTTTGTGGGTTACAGTGAAAGCTCGAAGGCTTACAGATTATATTTTCCAGGGTTCAAGAAGATTGATATAAGTTCAAGGATAGGTAATCCAGGAAGCAAAGATCAAGAGGGAGCACACTCCAGCAGCTCCTGCAAGGATGCAGATTTTCAGAGGGAGTTGACCATCTTCCTACATTCCACAACAAAAAGGTGTAGAAGAAGCTACTTCAGCAGCTCCTGCCAGGAAGCAAAGACTCAGAGGGAGTCCACCCAACAAACAAACAAAGATAAGTATTTCAATTATCATTTCTTGCCTATTTTTGTTTAAATAATATTATGCTTAGGAGATGTATTGTGCATATTAGAATGATTGCATTAATGAATAGGATACTAACTAATATGCATGTGATGGGTAAGTGGCCTATGGCACTGTACAACATTCCAGTACTACTTATCTAGAATGAAACCTCTTTGCTGACATGTTGGGAGTAGTGCAAACTCTTAACAATGTTCTAGTAGAGACTGGAAGGCATCTAGAAAGTTGTGGAACATGGATAAATGTTGTATTGAAGCATTGGCTAAGATAACTGCATGACATATTTCTTTATGTGTAAAGAATTTGTTCTGAAAATTATGAGATGTTTCTAATCATGCAATTTAACTTGTTTTGTAGGAAAGACCGTATATCTTCACCTACAAAAGAAGGACTACAACATTTGTTCCAACAACAAAGATATCTATTGAAGATATTGAAGTTCCTAGGATCTGGGATGAAGAAATGGAATGCCATGATCCATCGATCATGAAGAAGATGTTTGGGATGCAGTCCCAAGACCTGATAGGGAGTCACATGTGTGCAAATTGAAGAAAGCCTTGTATGGCTTGTAGCAAGCTCCCAAAACTTGGTGTGATACTAAGAGGAAGCTTGCTGCTGAGTTCGATATGAAAGATTTGGGAATGATGCATTATTTCCTAGGTATGGAGGTGTGGTAGAGTGTAGGTGGGATCTTCCTTAGTCAAGGGAAGTACACAATAGATATCCTGAAGAGATTCGGGATGATGGATTGCAAGGCCATGGCCACACCTATGGCATCGAATCTGAAGCTTCTATGTGATGCTTCATCTGAGCCGGTTGATGTCTTTATGTATCGTCAAATGATTGGGTCCTTGATGTACCTGACGAACACAACACCAAATATTTGCTTTGTTGTGAACACATTGAGCCAGTTCCTGATAGATACGAGGAGTGTTCACCTGGTTGCTGTAAAGCATGTTCTGAGGTACCTGAAGGGTACAATGGATTATGGGCTCAAGTATGAAGCAAATCAAAAGTTTAACCTGTAGGGTTATGTTGATTCAGATTGGGCTGGTAGTGCTGCAGATAGAAAGAGCACATCTGGATGCTGCTTCAATATGGGATCAGGTGTGATCTCTTGGTTTTGCAGGAAGCAGTCCTGCGTAGCACTGAGTACAGCTGAGGCAGAGTATGTTGCAGCCTGCTCAGCTAGTTGTGAGGCAGTATGGCTACGGAAGCTACTGTCTGAATTATTTGATCTCCCGTTGGATGCTACTGGTATCTTCTGTGATAACCAGAGTTGTGTGAAGCTATCCGAGAACCCAGTGTTTCATGATAGGTTGAAACACATAGAGATCAAATATCACTATATCAGGGATATGGTGTAGAGAGGAGCTGTGACGCTCCTGTATGTTGCGACGGACGAGTAGATTGCAGATGTGCTGACGAAACCACTAGCCAGGGTGAAGTTCGAGTACTTCAGAGAGAGGCTTGGTGTTCTTCAAATTGATGACACTTCGAGGAAGAAGTGATGGACACATTTGCTGAAGCCATTCCAAGCATGTTGGAAGGAGGATCATTCACATGGCTGTGGATGTAAGCGCTGGATGATGAGCATCAGGATGATGTTCTGGTTTCTGCTTTGTATGATCAGTTGGATCATTTATATGTATGTATGCATCATGTTGGATGATGGATATGATCAGTTGGATCATTTATATGTATGTACACATCATGTTGGATGCTGGATATGATCAGTTGGATCATTTATATGTATGTATGCATCATGTTGGATGCTGGATATGATCAGTTGGGTCATTTATATGTTTGTACGCATCATGTTGGATGCTGGATATGATCAGTAGGATCATTTGTATGTATTTTGTATATGCATCATGTTGGATGCTTGGCCCATGTATCTGTATATGTATCAGGTGGATACATTGTATGATTAGGTGGATCATGCATGGTGATATGTATCATGTATCAGGTGGATACACTGTATGATTAGGTGGATCATGTATGATGATATGTATCAGGTAGATACTTGGTATGCATCAGGTAGATGCATTGTATGATCAAAATGATCATGGATGATGAGCTTCAAGATGTTGCTCCAGATGACATGCAGCAGGATGTTGTAGTGATGATGATCAAGATGATCATGTGTACATCAGGATGATGTATGGTGAGTATCAGGTTGATACTCTATGGTCGTGGATCAGGTTGTGCAGATGAGCATATAATTTGGCCCTGGGATATTTGCAAATAGTCTTTCGATGTTTTGCCTATGGCATATAATTTGGCCCTGGGATATCTGGCAAATGCTCTTTCGAGGTTTTTCTCTGGGAGGACATATAATTTGGCCCTGGGAGATCTGCAGATAGTCTTTCGAGGTTTTGCCTATGGCATATAATCTGGCCCTGGGATATCTGGCAGATGCTCTTTTGAGGTTTTGTCCTATGGCATATAATATGTCCCTGGGAGATCCGATAGGTTGGGCTGTGTGCCTGTAATAAGTCTTGGGATGCTCTTGCAAGGTTTTTCCATGACCACATATAATCTGTCCCTGGGAGATCCTATAGGTAGAGCTATGTGCTCGTAACAGCCTGGGATTCTCTTGCAAGTTTTTGTGGTGATCACATATAATCTGTCCCTGGGAGATCCTATAGGTAGAGCTATGTGCTCGTAACAGCCTGGGATGCTCTTGCGAGGTTTTGTGGTGAGGTCACATATAATATGGCCCTAGGAGATCCTATAGGTAGAGCTGTGTGCTCGTAACAGCCTGGGATGCTCTTTCAAGGTTTTGTGATGCACATAATAAGTCCTGAGGATTCCACAGTATGGCCAGTGATGACGAAGACCTACAGGTGGTGGCCCTACATCTAGTATGAAAAAGGACTAGCTCTGTAGAAATTCCTATGACGAGTAGAGTCAGAGATTGGTTGAGATAGTAGCAGCAGTGACGATGATGATGACGATGCATCGATGACTATGATCCCAAGAAGAAGACTTGTCTAGTAGATCTGTGTCGAGAAATACCTTCCTAGTTAAGAGGGAGTGTTGATGTATATGTAACTTCAGAATGTATTTCATCTATGTATTTCATATATATTTATTGTACCCTTATTAGAGATGTATTATTCCTCTATAAGGAAGTGTCGTCATGTGGATTGACAAGTGTCGCAAGTGTGTACTTGCCGATGGGTTATTAGACCACCATGTGTGGTGTTGGCCCTGAAATATATATATTATAATGTGGATGTACCTAGCTAGACAAGTCGGCCCCATAAGGTCACTGGGAAAACAGGTTAGTATAAATAGAGATCAGGTGATCTCTATTTAGATCATTCAGAAAAGTGTATCTCTCTCACTCAGAAAGTGGCGCACTAGTGAGGAGGAGGATCATCTGCTACTAGGAGACTATCTCAGTGTATTTTGGTTGTACTTTGGTTGAGCCATTGCTCTCTCTATCTCTGAGGAAGTTGTGGGGTTTTTCACCTTAGGTTTTTCCTCACGGAAACTCCGTGTCTCTTGTCTCTCATGCTTTTGATTCTTGTGATGCTTGTCATGCTTATTGTGATTGTCATGCATTGATATACTGTATATGTTATTCTCTCAGTGAAGATCCTAGAGTATTGTGAATTAATGCTCAAAATTTAACAGTTGGATGATGAATGTTAGTGTATTAATAGTCTGATGCATGTCTAAGTAAAGAACTGTTAATATGTTGAGTAGAAAGAATCCATTCCTTCCTACACAACCCTGACTCAAGTCTCTACGTCATTTCCTATGCACAACTCAGGTGAGACCTTCCTCTGCTCGTAGAGTATTGAAAATGATGATTCTAGTGGGGTTTTTTTGGTCATATAAGTCGAACCCTAGGTCTAATAGACGGTATCCAACAATGGTTCCATTTTCGAGCCCTAGAGTGGATTTTGTAGGGAGGATGAAGAAATGAGGTGGAATCCTACCAAATAAGAAATTGAACAATGGCTACAAAGCAAGGTGAGTTCATGCAAAAATATAATAGAGGACTACGGATCTCGCCCCAAGATTGGAAAGAAAGGTACATTTACTATGATCTGTATGGAAATTTATTTTGTAAGTTTCCTATTTTTATGTATGAATGAGTAAAGAGAGTCCGAGATAAATAGTTCCTGGAGCACATTTTGGACAGTAGCATGGACTAAGGAAAAGCTCCAAGAACTAAGAAATTTAGATGATACCTAGTCTAGAGTTGTTGGTTTCTGGTTCTTGCACGTGAAAGAAGGATAGATTGTATAATTTGCTATATGATCCAATGAATCATATATCCACGCAAAAGAAAGATTCGAAGAAGGTCTAAGAAATAGATTATTGAAGCATATACCACTTTGGATGAAATATATTGTTTGATGAGAAGGGGCTAATGACAATGAACCCTGATAGAATGGCTATGTAAGCCATGCGCTCTGGAGGTGGGGTGTGAAGAAGTGTGTTACAAACTAGGCATATAGATGGATCCAGAAGAGTAGAGACTCCATAGGGAGAAAATACATGTAAGAAGGGATGAGATAAAACAGGAAGTTAGAAGAAAGAAACAATAAAAGGAGCTGATTGGGAAATATAAGGTAGATCGGAGAGGAACGGAAAATTCCATAGATGGGACTACATGACGAGAGTGTGCATAAGTTTCCTTTGTGCCAAAAGGGTGCACAGAGACTGGGAAAGAAGAGTGCTCAAAATATGAGAGAGCCCCCAAGTGGTGTGGAATGCAAGAAAGTGAGAGCTCTGATGAGAATAGTGATATCAAACCCCTGAGGTGAGAGAAAGAAAGAATCAGGAAGATGTGAAAGAAGAGGAAGTACAAACTAATGGAGGTACTTGCATGATCATAAGAGAGATTGTGTAGCTGGATTTGAGCACCATTGGACCCCGTATTGTTAGAAGATGCGTGCCGAAAGGTAACCCCCTATTTGTCCCAACCCCCCAATGCTCTTTGTCTAATCAAGAAGAACAATTATTATTTGAGTTTGTGTGGGAGGAAAGACCGTATACAGACCAGAAGAAAGAGAAGTACAAGTTAGTCCTACATAGGAGATTAACCGATATCTATAGAATTCAAGAAGTAGTAGTATTGTTCCAAATACACCAGTTGCAAGTAGAAGTACTAGTCCACCTATACTTACAAGGATGGCGATGAAATCGTATTCTACCCTAAGATTACTTGAATTTCATGCGACAGGTAAAGATAGCGCACATCAACATTAGTTTAGTTGTGAGCCAATCTAGGCTGTGAATAATAACACAGATGAGGCTACCAATATCGCACAGCTGGAGGACACGTTCAGAGATAGATCTCTGACCTGGTATATGAAGTATAAGACTACTATCATTGCAGGTCAGTCCCGATCATTGGATATGATCAAAGCCAATATTTTGAAGGAATACCAAAATCCAAAGTCTGAGTCTCAATGCATTATTGAGATTAAGGAGATTAAGTAGAGAGTTGGTGAGTCCATTTGGGACTACAACTAATGATTCAAGATTTTAATGGACGGAATGAGCTTTTAGATCCTATATGTGTAGCACCAAGAGTAGTTCATCGTGGGTCTGCTCCCACATATCAAAGTTCCACTGGCATGACAGAAGGTGAATACTCATTAATTGAATGCTCTTGAAATTACAATCAGGTTGGAAGCGACTCCTAGCGAGGAGGCATCGCCAGGAATGGAGCAGGTTCATACACAACTTGATGTGTTGATCGTGCAACTACAAAAACTGTGTAGTGGAAAGGTAGCCAAAGAACATGTATGGTGTATATTATGTAGAACAAAATGCCATCAAAAGAATGAGTTCCCAATAATGAACAATTATATGGGTATAGGTGCACCTAGCCCTTTCCCTACGATGCCTAAGTACGAGTGGTGTGAGATTTGTTGAACTTGGGGCCACTCACCTCCCAATTTCCCAACGTTGCAGAAGTACCATAACTCTATGCATGTACCATTAAACGATTTATGCAAGTCTATCGTCCATGACATGAACAATTGTCATGCTATACAATTGATGAAGGACAATATAGTGGATGCCTACTGATTTAGGGTGTAGAAGAAAACAGATTACTTGGTCCAAGAGGAAAAAAGGGAGAAGCAAAAAGTGGGTTTCGATGATGTGGAAGAGGCTATGGTGGCGGTAGAAGACAAGTAATTTGTTTTAACTATGGTGTGTCAGGCCACTTGGCGAGATTTTGAACTAAGCCTCATGCCCTGTGTGCATACTTCCATACCATAGACCTTGCAATAGAGGATTTCCCAGACTTGTTGAAGAAATGGGAAGACAAGAAAGGTCATTGTAATGTGGTAACCGCCAACTAAGGAACGAGAACAATGAGAAGGATTCGATGCAAGTAAATATAGTGACTCGAGGAGGTGCTCGGACATGTGAATATCTTCTTGGAGATTTCAATATTGGAATACCAATCATTAGCAAAGGGTAAAGAAAGCTACACATCCTCCACCTAAGTTTCAAGCAAAGGACTAGCTATAGATCTTATGCGAGGCACAGAGAGCGGTTGAGGAAGATGCGCGACAAGAAGAAGACTTACACCAAGATAGGCTGCACAAAGAAGATCGATTGTGCATATTGTGCGTAGAAGAACTACTACGCAGTATGCGTGATGAAGAACTAAGGTGGACACATAGTGTGAATCCATACAATGCAAAGACAAATAACATAAAGGGATGCACATAAGTCACCAGGAAGATCCAATACGTACTTTCCTGTGAATTTGTATGAATATATTGAATGATCCTCATGTTGTTAATAAAGTAACAAGTATGAGTGCAAAGTTACTAATGTCTAATGAAGCCGAAGAACCTATTTTTGTGCCACTTCGTGAAAGGAATGTACACGGAGTGAGAAAGAATAGAAGAACCGGAAATGAATTCATGTTGTTCCTAGAGTTGGGGGGATTTGAGATGAAAGATGTAATGATCGAATTGGTGGAAGATGTGAACATTCTTTCTATGAAGACTTAGGAGTTGATGGGCATGTCAAAGTTGGTTTGAATGGTTGCATTGGTAGGTGGGAAATGGTGGTGGATTACTCACCCTTGATAGTCTCAATATCCACGATATCCTCTAATGGAATAAACCACACCCGAGATGAACAAATAGTGATTAACGACTTGACCAGACTTTTGAAGGCTATTTGATAACACAAATTTTACTTACCCTAATGACATAAATAGTAGTGTGGCTTCTTTTATTCTCATTAATGTTTTTTCTATACATTCAGAAAGCTTTGATGCACTCCCTTTGGTGGTATATTCCAATGCAAAGCCTTTTTGCAAGGTCAAGAACGTACTAGTGTATATGCTTTTTCTATTTTAAATGTTAAGCATATTGATATTCTTATATTTTGCAATGATTTTATAGTAATAGAAGGCACTAGTTATGTACTTCACATTTCACATTTGTTGTGGACTTGATTTTATCTTCAATCAAATTTTAGATTTGTAAATGACCAAAATCCTATATATGATCAAATACCTACTAATTGAAAAAAACTTTAAAAGTTATGTGTGACATAAAACTAGATCAAACAAAATCTAATAAAAAATGTATCCAAACATTAAATTAGAACATAACTCTTATATCAAATGAAATGAACAATAATTCATTTACTAAGGAATATCCAATATTTCGAAAACAATAAGTTGAAATCCCTATAAGACCATTATTATGTCATTATTATGTCATGTAGCTATATACTAATATAAGGAGGAAAACAATAAGTTGAAATCCATACAAGACAATTATTATGTCATATAGCTATATACTAATACTAATATGGATTGATTAGTTATGATACTTGATGAGTCGTATTCCTTCCTGTTTTTTAGTTCAAATATCTCACTTTATTTTATTATTATTATTTATATATTTATGAACTTTATTTTATTATTATTATTTATATATTTATGATAAGCTGATTTCTCCATTAAACTAAGTCACCTTGCCTTTTATTAGTTATTTATTTCAACACGCCACTTATTTCTTGCATGGCATTATCTTTTATTGTTTACTTGTCAAAGGGTAAAAGTCATATAATCCATAATTATTATTATAACTTTAAAGATTACATTATACCAGACATAAAGCATTTTGCATTTTTCACATACAAGTAATTTATGGTTTATTTAATTCTCTTCCCTTGTTTTATGGTTTAAATTAAGAGGGCATTTGTTTCCATTCTGTTGTCAGTTTTTTTATTTAAATGGTTTAAATTAAGAGGGCATTTGTTTCCATTATTCTGTCATTGTGTTGTCAGTTTTTTTTATTTAAATTAAAATATAATTATTGTTAAACAAATATGAAGTCAATTAGAACAAAACAATTAAGGAAACATTATTATATTCTACACAGTGTTTTTATTTAAATAGTTTAAATTAAGAGGGCATTTCTTTCCATTCTTTTGTCATTGTGTTGTCAGTTTTTTTATTTAAATTAAAATATAATTATTGTTAAACAAATATGAAGTCAATTAGAACCAAAGAATTAAGGCAACATTATTATATTAAATAGTTTAAATTAAGAGGGCATTTCTTTCCATTCTTTTGTCATTGTGTTGTCAGTTTTTTTATTTAAATTAAAATATAATTATTGTTAAACAAATATGAAGTCAATTAGAACCAAACAATTAAGGCAACATTATTATATTAGAGATAGCACTTTTTTGGGAATATTTATGAATTAGTTAACAACTCTTTATGTTCTAATACACTACTCATGATCAATTTTGGGGAAGGGGGATTTTCAAAATTTTAAATCATTAGCATTCATACAAAATTGTTGTCAACAAGCACATATAAAAAAATAAGTGGGGGATTTTCAATTTTTTAAATAATTGCTATTCCTACAAAATTGTCATCAACACATATAAACATAGAGAAATACTTTAAAAAGTTACAAAATCAATTTGATTTTTTTTATTATATTTTTATTATCCAAAAAATCATCATAAAAGAAGACAAAGATGGCGGCAGCGATGGAAATCATCATAAAAATATATATAAAACACAAAAATATATAAAAATACATTAAAGTTTGATGATGATGACGATGACAACGTCGTCACCAACAACGAAGGTGGCAGCAATGCCAAAAAAAACATCATAAAAGTATATAAAACTAAAAAAATCATCATAAAAAATATATAAAACACAAAAAATACATTAACGTTTGATGATGATGATGATGGTGGCGGCAACGACGATGAAATGGATTATTGATGATGATGGTGGTAGTGGTGGTGGTGGTTAAAGTCCACTGATGATGGTGGTGGTGGTGGTGGTTAAAGTCCACTTAGATCAATTTTGGTCTATGTGATCTCAAGAAAGAAAAGTAAGGAGCTACTTGGTTTGCTTTAGATTTTATTTATGTGCTCAAAATAGTTGGAATCCGGTCAAAAAATCTTTATTGATGATGATGGTGGTGGTGGTAGTGGTCATTAATGTCCACTTAAATCAATTTTGATCTATCAAATCTTAAAAAAGAAAAATAAGGAACTACTTGATTTGCTTTAGAGTTTTATTTATGTGCTCAAAATTAGTTGGAATGAGGTAATAAAATCTTTGTTGAAATTGTTATTTTCCATCATTCAAATTTCATTTTTTATTTTAAAAAACCCATATCATGCAATCTCAACAACATATATATACAATTCCAATTGAATTTCCACCAAAAATTACTAGAAAAAATGATTTAAAAATTTGTCCAAATCATCTAATGTTTAGACTACTTGTATAATTTTAATGAAAATGCAAAAAGAAGCTTTTCTATCAACTTATTTTGTTTTACATACTCAAGTAGATTTTTTATAAAAATTAAAAAATCATTATTATATTTAATAATAAAAACTTTTAAGAAAATAGATTAATAAAAAATAATAACGAGAAATATAATTTAAATTATTTTATTTTAGTTATTTATAAACTTTTAAAAAAATAATTAATTAAATTTTATGTCATCGCATCGGACTTTTTAACGAAAAAGGATGAATAACCAATGTATCATTAATCCGTCATTTTACCTTTAGATCAAAGCTATCCATATGTCAACAACACTTTCTTAAAATTTGATAGACTTTTTTCCTCCACAAGATTTTTTTTCATTTATGGAGATCATGAACTAAAGAGTGCAAGACACAACGCTAATGTTAGATGGTGTTGGTTTCTTCTATAGTTAATATTGCAATATTAAAATAATTTATCAAAATTAAATGGTATTTCTATTATATAGAGATTAGATTGGATGGTTGAAAGGATTAGTTGTTATCTTCTCCACTTAAATTTTAAATCGTATTAAAGACACATTATGACTCCATATACCTTGATTCTTCAAAATACCAAGAATGTACACTCTTCCATAGATGTATCTAATAACATTGGTGAATGACATTGAAAAGAAAAGAAATCTAATTATCGTGAATTTTGATATCTATTTATATATTTGAGTTCAATCACAATGAGAAGATGATAGCCCTATTTTATTGCCTGGAACGTCATAGTATCAATTGGTCACTTGAGTGTTCATTGCATCCAAACTAGCAATCGAGATCATTAACTATTATACTAGTATGCTTTCCTCACTATGGTGGTGGGTTTGCAAAAAGTTCGTCATTGCGTCGAATAGGCACATTTTACAACCGAGTAGGGGGAAGATGTGTAACTCCTTCCGTGCTTATCCTATAGCTCACATATGTCCTTTATAAAAAATAATAAAGTATTATAAAAATAACATGTCGGCTCAAATTAGATTTAAAATATTTAGAACGACATATATATAAAATAACACAAATTAGATAAATTAAAACCATAAACATTACATTACACTCTTCCTCAATATTTATAGTTTAAAAAGAGGTTTGCATCACTGGAAAATTTGATCTCTCTCGATACTTGGTAGATCTCCTTTTAAGATGAATCTATGTTGGTTTATTCTAATTTGCCCTATGTATATAAAATATTAAATTTTATTTGTTTTTAGAAAAATGAATTCATGTAAATAAAAACCTTGATATAAGGTAATGGTAGTAAGTTAGGTTTGACTCTCCAAAGTTTTCTTAGACATCTCCAAGTTTTGGGTTTCTTGCTTGGTCACCCATTACGTCCAACGCAAATGAAAAATACCGTAATTGAGCTAATTCATAGTAGAGAAATATAACTTATACAGTAATTGAGCTAATTCATAGTAGAAGGGGATATATATATATATATATATATATATTTTGAACATTAGCAATCGTGTGGACTTTTTTTACTTTATTGCAAATGAGGAGTTACACAGCAAAATTGTCTCATTGGGAAAAGGTTAGATAAATTTATTTTTTATCCCTTCTTTATCAATTACTAATTCAGTGCTAGTAAGTTGTTTCAGAGTTTGTTGTTGTAACTTGTTTTATTTTTTAATTTTTAATTATTATATTTATAATTCTTAATATGTGAATTTTATTCATGTTTATATCTTTTGACCTTTTAATTTATGCTAGTATTTTTATTATGTTTTTTAATGATTTTTTATATTATTGAAAATTATAATTATTAAATCAAAAGAATATTAAAAATTTAAATAAAAGTTTTATAGTTTTGGTGGACTGAATCATTATAAAAATAAAAATAAAGATGCTAGCATTCCTTTTTTCTTATTAGGATACATATGATAAACATTCTCTGATGTCCCTTATTTAAGAAAATAACCAACTTACTCGATATAAGTAAAGGAAAAACATTTTTTAATATTAGTATTTTTATAAAAAAATAATAATGAGTTTTAAGAAAGCTTGTTTTGTAGTTGTTTTCAAAATGAAGTGGTATCTAATATATAATCCTTAAAATAATAAAAAATTATATATATATATATAAAATATTGTTATCCATATTTTATAATTTTTTTATGAGAGGATTCTTATTTAATATATCCAAGAAGAATGAGTTTATGATTAAAAATACGTTCAAACAAAGAGGAATTTTCCTTTTATTATTTTTACACTTACTTGAAAGTTTTTCTTTGTATATTTTATGCTTTTGGAATTACTAATAGTCTTTATCCTTTTTCATATATCTTTATTCACAAGGTTTATATGAACAATAAAGTTAAATAAACCATTTTTTTTGTAATAAAAAAGAACTATATGATTGTTAGATCAGATTACAAAAAGCGCTTAAAGCGTAGCTCTCGGCTTACAATTCACAGTCATTCCTAGCAAGATATCCTTAGCAAAACAAAACAGGGAGCCATAAACTGAAAGGGCCCCAGACCCAACCCCCACACCTAGATACATATTACCCAAAATAACAACCCAAGACCTACTATAATGCTACAGAGGAGAGAAAGAGCAGTTATCATTCATTGAAGTAACCAGGATCAGCAGAACATAATCAGGGAGCAACGACATTGCCTGCGTTCTCATCTAGCTTTTGTTTTCCCCTCTCAGTCGACCCATCTGCCTTGTCCGCCTATGCCTTCTGAGCAGAAGCATGCTGACGACGAGTACTGGGCCCAACCAAATCCGCGTCCTCCATGCCAGGATAGACAAAAGTCAGACCAATCTTCTTAGAAATTGCATCGATCTTGAGGTGCATCAAACAAGCATTGGCATTGTGTGCCTTCCAGGCCCGGATCGACTCTTCATCGCCCTAGTGTTTGAGATAATTGGTCATAGTGACATCCGCCAGGAGATTCTTGACGACCCAGTAAACCATCAACATACGGTCGTAGGAAGAGGCTCTGCTAGAAGTACTTCCCACGCGACCACCCAGTCCTCCACCTCGCGGTGGAGGTTGTTGACCGGAATGGATTGCGCAGTGTCCCACAGTTGTCTCTCAATCTGATAAATCTCATCCCGGACCAGGGATGGAATACGCTGAGGAAAAAATAGAGCAGCCTCTTGGGCTCTAGATTGTGCCCTGGTAACCCAACCCTGAGTATTATCCCTTTCAATAGAAAGCTTAGCAGGACCCTTCAACTTATCAGATCCATGCTCCAAATTAGGATCATAAACAACACTGCACTTAGGGGCCATCTCCCTAAACCAAATGGAGTCAGGCGGACGACCTAACGAGAATCTATCACCCACACTCCCCTAAGAAACCTTACCACTCACGGAGGGAGGAATGAGCCTGAGATGAAGCAGAAATCTATTGTTCAAGCGCTCCTATGTGTGGCTATAAATAACCAGAGGCGTCGTTCATTCCTCATCTCGTACCGATTATCAATCATGAAACTTCCTCCGCCATAAAAGATCATTAAACAAACACTAATGGCTAGAAGAGGAAAGATATAAGGAGCAATCCTTTTGCTTGAATCCTGCCAGGAAATGTACTCGCTAGTATTGATATCGGTATGTAAACAAATGGTATAATTCATTCCTCATGTGGCAATACACGATGATGGGACTCGCCATTACGCCTCCCCAGACACTCCCTGTTGATTTCACGAGGCGGAGAGGCTCTATCTACCTGCTGATGAAATTTTTTGAGATCGGAGCTAGCCAAGTGGCGGAAAGTAGCGATCTAAGTGTCTCACCGGAAGTCTTCCAGGATACCCACTGAGAGGGCCCTACCATCATTAATACCCTAGTTTGCTAAAAGGTCCACCACCTTATTGAAATCCTGGTGAACATGGCTAAACTTAATGACACTATGAGTCAGTAGCAGAGTTTTCAGGTGATCTAATCTGTGTAACAAACGCCAACTAGTGGATATTTTGGCGGGGGATTGGTCATTGGCCAACTTCTTTATCATGTGAATTATGATTTGGGAGTCCCCCTACAAAATAGCCGAAAACCAACCTTCGCTACCAACAGGTGGATGCCCTGTATGAGACCTTACAAATCAGCTAAGTTGTTGGAATCCACACCAAGGTCACCAAAAAAATATTTAAGGACACTGCCAACAGTATTCCTGCAAACACCACCAAAACCTGCCATTCCCGAATTGCCCTGAGATGCCTTGTCAAAATTAATTCTAAAGACTTGTGTCGGTGGAGGGGACCAGAAATTCGGACTGAAAGGATGGCATGTCTTTGATTTTACTTGCAAACCCTCCAAGTCAGAGCTACATAACCCCCAACCCGAGGCAATGCGGAGATCACCCTCCAAAAGATATCGGTCCTTGTCCCCGCAGGGAATGCTTCAGATAGTTTCTTTCATATTATTGACAAGATTTTTCCATATATCCTTGAGGTCATGATTTTTGTCCCTGAAGATATGGTGATTTCGTTCCTTCCAAAAATTCCATATGACCATCCTAGGAGACATTAGCCATAGGGCCAAAATGATTGGGTTTGAGAAGGCTTTGGGGTTCCATTCTTTAATGGTTTTAGCCGGGTGATCACAGACCCGATCACTTCTACGAAAGATCATGGCACCTTGATCCCATAGAGTGAATGAGAAAGTGCATCTATCCAATAAATGCCTAGAGGTTTCCTCAGAGAGGCAACATAAGGGGCACCGAGATGGGCCGAGAATCCCTCTTTTCCTAAGATTTTCACTGGTCAATATTCGTACCCAAGCAACCAACCAACAGAACACCACTATTTTGGGCCAATGGTTCATCCCCAAAAACTTCTTCCAGATACTATCACCCCCAACATTGCTGTTAATTTTGATATCATAGGCTTCCTTTATGCTGAAGACTCCTTTCGGAGTATAACCCCAGGGTAGCTTGTTAGGCCCCTCTTTGACATGGATGACTCGCTCCCGGAGCATGGTATCAAAAGCCCTAAGATCTGCAATATTAATTTTCCCTTCCATCCATCCACAGTCCGACAACAGAACACCACTATTTTGGGCCAATGGTTCATCCCCAAAAACTTCTTCCAGATACTATCACCCCCAACATTGCTGTTAATTTTGATATCATAGGATTCCTTTATGCTGAAGACTCCTTTCGGAGTATAACCCCAGGGTAGCTTGTTAGGCCCCTCTTTGACATGGATGACTCGCTCCCGGAGCATGGTATCAAAAGCCCTAAGATCTGCAATATTAATTTTCCCTTCCATCCATCCACAGTCCGACCAATGTCTATGCCCATCAGCCAAGACATCCTCCCAATAGTCACAGAGTTTGATCTTACCATCGGCCATTCCTTTAGCCCGGATGTCCTACCACCTGGGATCATCTCCCAATTTAGGGAACTGATTCCACGAGTCATCCCAAAAGTTTGCAGAATCACCATTGTAGATTTCCCAGAAGTTGTGATCTTGCACTAGTTTATGGCCAGTGAAATCTTTTTCCCAAATATGGGAACCATTCTTGACTTCATTGAAACAGATCAGGTTCCCTTGTGGCCTATCTCTAGCATATTTCACATGCCACAACCTTACCCATGGTTCCAAATTGTGGTTGCACCACCTCCACCAAATTTTGGACCCACAGAATTCGCTGAGAATCTCAGGATCTCTAATGCCAAGACCACCTTTGTCCTTAGGATTGCAGAGCTTTTCCTAGCCAACCAAGGAAAAATTTGACTTTTCCTCCCTACCACCCCACAGGGAATTTCGTTGAATACTCCTTATTTCTTTAAGAACCGACTTTGGGCCAGAGAGCATATAGAAGAGGTAAATGGGCATAGCTTGAAGAACTGACTTAACCAAGACCAAACGGCTAGGGATATTTAAAGGTCTGATCGTCCAACTCGCTAGAATTTTTTGAATCCTATCAATCAAATCTTGCCACGAGACCTTACGAATGATGCCTTCGGAGAGAGGAACACCCAAATATTTGGATGGAAGAGAGCCTTTAGCATAGCCTAAAATCATTAGAATATTACGTTGGGTAATTTCAGCAGCATTAAAGAAGAAAACTTGAGATTTGGTAGGATTGACTTCAAGCCTCGATGCCTTCACAAAAAAATTTAATCCTTTTTTGAATATATTGTATTCTTGGACTTAAGGGTGCCCCATTATCATGGTGTCGTCAACAAATTGTTGGTGCGTCTGCTTGTCCAACCCATGATGGAGTTGAAGGCCTCTGATACTACCATCATTTTCTAAGCTCTGCAGGATTCTATTTAGTCCCTCTGCCATTAAGATGAAGAGGAAAGGTGAGAGGGGGTCACCTTGGCGAATGCCCCGATAGGCCTGTAAGATTCTAGATGGGGATCCATTAAGCAAGATGGAGAAGAATGGAGTGGAGATAAGATTCATAATCCAGTTCACCCAGGTCCTGTCAAACCCAAATGCAGCCAAGATGTTGCGCATGTACTGCCAGCTAAGCTTATCATAAGATTTTTCTAAGTAAAACTTGATTAGCATACTAGGTTTCTTTGTGAGCTTCAAGGAGTGGATAGTCTCATGAAACAAAATGATTCCATCCACAATCTGTCTTCCTTCAACAAAAACCGACTGCTCCAGGCTAATAAGGATAGGGAGCAGAGGCTGGAGTCTATTTGCAATCACTTTGGTAATGATCTTGTAGATGAAATTACAGAGGGCTATAGGTCTGAACTTAGCAGGGGAGTCTACACCTTCCTCCTTTGGAATAAGAGAAAGAAAGGTCACATTAAAAGCTTTTAAAACCCCACAACACTTGCGTGATTCTTCAACAATTCCCAAAACCTCTTCCTTGATCATATCCCATAAGAAATGGAAGAAATTGGTGGTAAAACCATCCGGTCTCGGGGCCTTCCCCAGAGCCATATGATTCATGGCTTCCTCAACTTCCTGCATAGACACAGGTTTTTTTAGCAAATCGTTATGGTCCCTGGTGACCAGTCTAGGAATGAGAATAGTGATGTGGGAAATGGCAGTGCTCCGATCAGCCCTGTCTTCCATTAAGACCGAAGCAAAGTGGTTAACTAGTTCATCCTCAATCTCGCCTCTAGATTCCACTTAACTCCCATCCCCTCTTTTGAGCTTGAAAATATTCAATCTGTGGCAGTTTTGAATAACCCTGTTAAGAAATAATTTCGTATTTTTCTCCCCATCTTGGAGCCATTGGTTCTTGGACTTTTGTTTCCAGAGAATTTCCTTTTCCCTCTCCCTGGCTTCAAGTTGTTCCAGCAGATGATGCTCCCTCTCCCTTAAAGCGTCATCCCATCCTTTAGCCATACCTCCGCGGTGGATCTGCTCCAGATCCTCAGTCAACATTTTATTATCATGGAAGATGTTACCAAAGTCTTCTTTAATCCAAGTGCAAATTTTGGATTTGAGGGCTTGGAGTTTTTTCTGAAATTGGAACATCCTGGTACCCTCTAGGGGGGCTGACTCCTGCCACCATTGCCCCACCAAATCTTTGAAGTCTTTATGCTCCAACCAGAACTACTCAAATCTAAAAATTTTATAAAGGACATTGTTTGACCAATCCCAATGGAGGAAAATGGGGAAATGGTCGGAGCCTGCTGAGGGCAGCACGCTTGCACTGACTTCGCCCGTACCTCAGGTAATGTCTTCATTAGTTAGGAATCTGTCAATTCTAGATGCAACCAGGTGTTTTCCAACTTGTTTGTTATTCCAAGTGTGCCAACCATTTCCGGTCTCAATGTCAATGAACGGGCTTTGGGAAAGAAGCTCCCTGAAAGCTTCCTGGAATCTATCCAAAACCCTCCTACCGACTTTCTTCTCATTAAGCGAGGAAATGAGATTAAAATCACCTCCCACAATCCAAGAACTAGAAACTTCCTGCTCGTCCATCCAAGATAAGAATCTGATAAAGGAATGCTTAAGAGGGAAGGAACTAGGTCCGTAAATGTTTACCAATGTACCTTTCGCCCCATAATCTAAGATGGTGAAATTGGAGGAAATAGAAAACTGATTAGCTCTCCAATCAGTCAGTTGCAAAGAGTGAGGGATCCATAAGACTGCTAAGCCTCCAGCCATGCCTAAAGCATCTGTCGAAATCTCTTTACAAACTTTCCAGATCCTTTGCCCCACCTTCTCCATGGTTTCATAGCTACATTTAGTCTCTTGAAAAAAAAGAACATCAGGTTTCTCCTTCTTAATCTTTCTTGCTAGCATTTTTATTTTTCCTCAGGTGATTTCACCCTCGAATATTCCACGATATGAGCTTCATTGGGTAACCTCATTTGCTTCAGAAAAGGCCACCCTGATCGTCGGATACTGGCCAGATTCAATGCGTTTCACTCCAATCTCTGCAATTCTTTGTATGTTCGACTTCCTACCCTGTTTCAATTCCTCCTCCGGGGATTTCCTTTTGCCCCATTTGTGAGGATCCGAGGAAATCCTGAGCTGCTAGAAAGCTTTAGATTTGATGACTTCCTCTTGCAGAAGCTCTAATTTTCTATGCGTTGCATAGCCCTTACCCTTTTTATTGCATTATTTTTCGATCTCATATAGGTCAAGTTCTCCCAGCTCCATTTCCTCATCCTTGTCTTCCTCCATAACCACCAGTTGATTTTCAGACGGCGCTGTCTGAAGCATTGGGATCTCTACTTCCATTGCTACGTTTTCCTGATGACTCTTCTCTTTGATTCTAACCTTGCCATCCTCGTCGACTTCCTCCAAAATCTGAAAGGGGTTTTTTCCATTGATCCCTTTCTCTCCTTTCTCCTTTCCTTTCTTTTGATGATCACCCGCCCTATTATTCCGCTTGTTACAAACTTGGGTAAATCCATCTTTATCCTTCACACCCGCTTGGGAAGAATTGGAGGGAGGTGATGCCTGAGTGATCTTAGGAAAATTCCTGGCAAAGTGACCATATTCATGACAAAGTCTCCATCTGAATGGAAGTTTTTCATAATCAATAGGTTGGAACCATTCCTTGTCTTCCTAGTTCGGACTAATTGCCTTAGGCAGATATTTTGATAGATCCATGTAAACACAAATGAGGGCACAAGAGGTGTACCCTTGGGTCTTGGTCTGCTCTGCAACTTTAACAAACTACCCTAGGGTATTGCCAATATCTTGCAGGATCTCCAGATCCCAATACTCATAGGGGAGAGAATAAAGCATGATCCAGAGAGGGGCTACTTTCATATCCTCTGTTTTTGGGTCAAACCTTTCTTTCCAGGGCCTAAGCTACAGACCCGAAGATAGAAAGAAATAAGGGCCTCCCTCCATAACCCTGTCCCTATCTTCTAGATTGAAGAAGATAATAGTGAAGAATCCTTTGGCACCCAAGTGAAAATCATAATTCCCTTTGGTACTCCAAGTGGTCTTGATCGGGCGAACTATATCTTTCTCTCGCGGCCAAATCCCCACAAACATTCCAATCAGTGCTTTCTCCTTCCATTGCTCGACCCTCTCTCTAATTTTATCAGATTTGACCTGGAGAGTAGGAATAGTGAGGGTTTTGGGGAGGCAACCCCCCTAACCTGATCTCTTATTCCTCCCTGCCTCCGATCCGCTTGAGCCACCTAAACCCATGTCCTCATCCCCTGTCGAACCCGAAGGTCCTGAGGACAGGGTCGACATGCTTACCCTGTGTGTCACCAGGGTGGCCGAACCCACTGAACTTGCCTGTCGGCTTTGAAAGCGAAACTGACGTGAATCCAAACCCTTCAAACCCTAGCTATCATTCGAGAAACTCCGCCCCGTCGCCCTTCGATGAACTAAAAATATATCAAACACTTCTGAATGGTAAACCATCTCATGTAAGTCATGCACTTGTTGCTATCTTTCCCTCAACATCATATTCCAAGTTAAATAAACCATTTTAATTTATAAAGCATACTTGAATATAATATAATTGTTTATGATTTAGTTTAGTTATTATTTAATTAATTTAACTAATCCATCAAAACAACCTCATTTTTTAGTTATATCTTTTTTTATGTTGTATGCTTATTTTATTTAATTAAACAAAATACCTTGTTTGTGATTTTTACTTATTTTTTATTTAGAATTACCAATAACCTTTATCATTTTTCATATATATCTTTGTTCACAAGGTTTATATGAACAATAAAGTTAAATAAACCATTTTAATTTACAAAATATAATTAAATATAATTGTTTATGATTTAGTTTACTTATTGTTTGATTGATTTAACTAATCCATCAAAACAATCTCATTTCTTTAGTTATATATATTTTTTATGATATTTGCTTATTTGATTTAATTAAACAAAATATCTCATTTGTAATTTTTACTTATTTTTTATTTGGAATTACCAATAGCCTTTATCCTTTTTCATATATATCTGTTGACAATGTTTATATGAACAATATAGTTAAATAAACCATTTTAATTTACAAAGCATAATTGAATATATTTGTTTATGATTTAGTTTAGTTATTGTTTGATTATTTTAACTTATTCATTATTTTGTTATATATATTGTTATGATGTTTGTTTATTTTATTTAATTAAACAAAATATGTTATGTGTGATTTTTATTTATTTTTTATTAATTGAACAAAATAACTCAATTTTTTTAGTCATAACTATATTTAATAAAGGTAGTTGATTTTTTTAGTTAAACGTAATCTCAAGTTAAAGGTTTGAATGGACTCCGAAATCAACTTCTTTTCTAATATGATCGAAAATATGAGAATGCTAACAGATTTAGGTAACCGAAAAGTTGAAGAAGACATATTAAAATCAATATTCACATTTTTCATCATTGAACACGGTTACTTTAATACTATTTACCTTATTCCTCGTGTAGTTGAAGTAGCATTATTGATATTACTCTTTAGATTATAAATGATAGTAAATTTGAAGAGTATATTTTTTTTGTTTTATATACAACATTTTTTTATGACTAAAGAATTTTTTTGTGGTTGTACATGAATAGAACCAACCTTAGATCTATCTTAACCCCAAACTGAAAAGGATCAAATCCCTTGAGGTGCAAACCTGCACTCGAGTTTTTCCATTTTTAAAAAGATTTACATCTCAAAAAATTTGATCCCTCTTAATTACCAATAAAATGGACATGTCATTTAATAATTAAACATACTTCCTCTTTATATACTCTATATATACCTTATGTAACCAACTTAGTTTTTCTTCTTACATAATGTAACCAACTTAGTTTTTCTTCATTGATTTAATAAAATGAGATTCTCATTTTAAATGAGAAATCCAACCATATTTGTTTACGCAAGTTTTCATACATATATAACTAAATATCTAGACTAAAAATTATTATTTAATACTATTCTACATGGTATTTATATGTTGTCCATCATATACGCATGATAGAAGAATATATACAAGAGAAATCTTAACTAAACCTCTTATTTTACATAAGGATAACAATGATAAAAGGTAAATCCATGAAGATGGGTAACACTTTTTGACCAAAAGTGACGGTGAAAATTTGATTTTTACTCATTTATTAAATCAAAGCCCTCAAAACTCATACATGCCTTGTGAATTCCAACACGCAACAAAAAAACAATGGTAAGGAACTATGTTGTATTTACACCTATTATTATTTTTTAAATAAAAATATTATTTAATATGTCAAAATTGCATTTAATGATAGGTTTTTTCTTGTAAATTTTAGGAAAAGTTAACAAGTGGTTTGTGTGCACGTAAAATAATTTATTGATAAATGTATAATTTTTGAAATAATATATATGAACCTAATCTACACAAAATGCACTAGGGTGCACATTTTTTTTAAAATTTATGTTAGAAAATTATATTTTCTATTAATTTTTTAAACTATCCGTTGAAATTTTTAATCGCATTTTGTACACGTGTGTGCACATAATTGTTTTTTTTACTATTACAAAAACCGAAAGGAAAAATACCCTTTTGAAGAGTACGTGTTGGTTTGGGACATATATATTTTTTGAAAAATTTTGGTTGTGTACTTTTAATATTATTGATTTTTCTGTGTGTTGATACGAAGTTGTGGACATGGTTTTGTAAGTGTAAGTTTAAAAAGTAAATTAAAAAAATATCATATGAACTAAAAAACCCATAAATTATATGCCAATGGATAGACGATTCAAGGATGAATCTATTGGTATGAAGTTTGCCAACTAAGGTGCATCCTAGGAGAGAGTTTAGGCAGAGTAAAGAGGGAAGTAAAATTAAAATTGTAGAAAAGAGGGGTAAAAGTTTGCTTTGAAATCCCTAGATCAAGCTATTAGCTGAGATGTTAAAAACCCTTGATCGAGGTTTTGGGTGGATTTTTAAATACCTCAATAGAGGGTTTAAGTGTGGTTAAACCGAAAGCTCGATTAAGTTCTTGTGAAATAAAAAAAGTGAAAAAAATCATGCGGGTTATTTCGTGTGAAGGAGCTTGATCAAGTATCTCAAATGGAGTGACTGACAGTAGAAGTGATGGAATTAATGACGATAGGAAAAGGGTGGATGCGCAGGCCGGGCCAACTGGAAAGGTGGCAACGACATAGACATCGGTGGTTGTGTGGAATTAATCTTCCTCCATCCCCGAGAGTAGACATGACCAACACACACATGTTAATTCATTGCGCATTCAAGATGGTTCTTGCTCCTTGCACCTGGTTTAATATGGCACAAGTAGTGGGCCAAGAACCCATTTTGACCTGCTCTACCCTTGGTGATTTGTGCTCCACCTTTGGTGCTCTATGCTCCAGTGGCTTCCTAGCGTTATAGCATGCTTAAAATGATATCTTCCAGGCACTTGGTGGGCGGGAGAATTGCAATGGAATTGGAACTATGAATCGAGAGCAGCATTGGGCTCCTAGCAAGCGAGGTCATGGTCGCCATGCACGCTCACAAGATAGAAATGGAGCCGACATTTCTCGCCACCTTGATACGATGATATACACGTTGTTCATTCTCCTAAATGATATCAAGGAGATGGAGGAGGACATGCAATATTAGATTCTAGAGATTCGTGACAATGTATAGACTATTATATAATGGTGTGCCGATATTGTTGAGCTCTTCCACATACCTTCTCCATTGCTCGTCACCATTGTGGAGGGTGGTGTAATCCACTATGGACTAGAAGAGTAAACCAAGAACGACCCATGCTTTGTGGATGATCATGATCAAGTGAATAATCTCCCAATGGTTAAAGAGGAAGACTAGATTGTGATAGTGGCTAACCTACTGAAGACAGACGATATTCAACAGGATAACACTAGTGGCATCAAGCGTGAATCCCCAAACAACGATGTGGGTGCATGCGAGCCTTTGGTGGCTAAGCGAAAAACGAACTACGACCCTATCAAGTATTGCTATTTTTCTTTTAGCTTTTTGGTAAATTCTGGAATGGTTAGATGAAAATATTTGTTATTGCTGCAGACTGTATGCATGCATTTTTTGTCACTGAGATCTTAAGCAGACTTAGAGCCTATCAATCATGTACTTTGTCCTCAACAGAGGCGACTAGGGAGTCTTCTGTTTTTTTGTTTTTATGTCTCAAGACTTTAAATCTTGGTTATTTTCTCTTGCTGAGAAGCCTTATGACTTTAAATCTGGGTTGTTCTCTCTTGATGAGAGGCCCAACTGGACTGTATTCCTATGTAAACGTTTACTGTGATATAATGTAAGTACTAAATTACAAAAAAAGGATCTTGATCAAGCTTAAAGGCTTGATCTATATTTTAAAATCTCGATCTAGATTTTAAAAGATCGATCTAGCTTTTAAAAAAGCTCGATCTAGCTTTTAGAAAAGCTCGATCTAGCTTTTTAAAAAGCTAGATCAAGCTTGTAAAAGCTAGATCGAGCTTTTAAAAGCTAGATCGATCTTTTCAAACCAGATCGAGCTTTCAAAAGCTATATCGAGCTTTAAAAAGCTAGATCGATATTTTTTTAAAGCTAGATAGAGCTTTTAAAAGCTAGATAGATCTTTTGTTAAATCTAGATTGAGCTTTTAAAAGCTAGATCGATTTTTTTTTAAAGCTATATCGAGCTTTCAAAACCTATATTGAGGGTTAAGAAAACCCTTGATCGAGCTATCTAGCTCAATCGAGAGTTTTTTCAACCCTCAATTGAGCTTCTAAAAATAGCTCAATCGAGCACTGTATTAAACCTTCGATCGAGCTCATTTTTTACCATTCCCATGCCCTTTGCTTGCCAACAAGTGTTACCCATCTTCATGGAACACCCAAAATTGATAAAAATGCTTCACATTAAATCAAATAATCTTCAAATTTATAATTCTTAAAATTGTTTTTAAGACATAAAAAATTATTTTTATTCAAATAAGTTACAAAATATTTAAGACTAGATGTCTAATATAAAATCATCTTTACATGGCAAATAAATTGTAGTTAGTCACTCATACCTTTAGATAGATAAGCGAAGAGCTACTCTAGACTAAGGGTCGTTGATATATATATATATATATATATATATAGCTTCCATAAGCAAAATATCAATCACTCTAAATAAAGAGTGATCATGAACTGTCCTCTAGGGACTTACATTCCAAAAAAAAGGTTTACATATTATACATATTCATCCTCATACAAATTCATGTATCTTTATATGCTTTATACATTTGCAAATTTTTGCTCTCGCAAAATTACATTTGCTCATGTTCAATTACATACATCTCTGTTTATGAAAAACTGAAAAATTTCAAAGATATACCAAAAGTATTGCACTCTCTGTTTTGCTTTAATCTCTATGCAATGTCTTCCCCTTTATACTGAAGGAACAAGAGTTCCTTACTAAGTAAATAACCAGTACAAGTAACGTAAGAAAGCCATAAATGGCTAAGTAGTAATGTAAAAATGAATGTATGATAGATGATAATGGTTACATAGTTTGGGGCTTTTATAGGCCCGTCATGTACCTTTTCGACAAAAAGTCATGACTATTGATATTTGTTTAATTAATAAATTAATACTAATAGTTAATACTAATTTATTATTATTTTGTTGTTATATTTCCTTCCCCTTAAGGGAAGTTTTGTCCTCAAAGGTGTATTGAAAACAGTGTGTGAATTCCCTTGAACTGTTGTCTTGTGGTCCTTTCCTTTTGTAATTGCGACACTTGTTGAAATGAGACGATATGAGTTATGGATTCCCAAGGAGAATTGTCGCATCGTATCTATTGTGGTCCATCCCAGATCTATTTTTATCAGAGATCTGAGATCACTGTGTGGAACGGGTCATTTCAATTGTTGCTTAATATGTCAATCTTTTTGCCTGTCAACATAATTCTTCTATGAGTGCTCGTTTTGACCCTATCGTTAGTCAAAATGGCGATTATAATTGGGATGTCTGTAAGGCGTATGTGTTGTTTGTTTTTCTTTCTTTTGAACTGCGTCGAGGACTGCCTTCACTTCCTCGACTTGATTTTTGGATGCATCTTCCTGGATTTGCACTTCTTGGTTCTCCAGTAGATTTTTATGATTCTGAATCTTTTCAATTCTTTCATCTTGCGACTTTTTGTCAATTTCTAACTTTTTGATTAGATTCTCTAGTTCCTGATTACGATTCTTTAGACACTTGTTTTCTTCCTGCTTTTCTAGTATTCTTCCTTCGAGGTCTTCACCAGAGTGTTCCCTCTTACTATTGTTTTTTAATTTTTGTAATCAATGTTTTGTTATGATTTTGTAGACTTAAAATCTCTTCGGCATTGCTTGATAACACATTGTTGACTTTTGTTAGTTCCAACTTATGTATCTTATTACAGTCGTCATACTGCTGTTGGAGTTTTTATTTTTGTTGTTGATGATGACGTGAATCAGTTTCCTGATTTTTTAGCTTTTCATGTACCTGTGCCAATTCTTCTTCTTTGTCCATGATGACTTTGCTTAGACGACTAATTTCCTCTTCTAAGTTGACATTATTTCCATACGAATATTCTTTGACTTTGTTTGGTTTTTTTATCTGGTCTTCAAGTTTTTGAATGATACTTTCCAGACATGATATTTTCTCATCTTTATATCCTAACCTTTCTATGAGTCTTTTTTTACTATCTTCCAAAAATTGAATATTCAATTCTGACTTAGTAATCTTTAGTGTTTGCTTGCAATTTTCGAACACTAGACTATTATTGGTTGTCTGGCACTATTCTAATTGAGCCGAAACTACTCGTAACTGCGATTGTAACTCTGCTATCATCGTTGCCATGACTTCTGAATTCCAACTTTAACCTGGTCTTCTTGTTTGATAGCGGATTTTGATTGCTTGATGAGTCTTCCTGGTCTTCTTTTGATTTTTCCGGTGATAGAATTTTTTACTTCTTTGACTTTGCCTTATGAGTGATGATCTTTCTTCTTCTTCTTCTTTCTTCCAAAAATAATTATTATTTTAATAAGATAATAATTTATTTTATTTTTTTTCACTTTGACTCTTAGATAATAGATAATCTTCTTTTCAACTTTGATTTTTTTTTCCCCTTTTTTAGATAATAATAATTATTAATTATTTAATTAATAATATTATTATTAATGCTTTCATAAACTATATATATAGTTTAATATATATATATATATATATATATTCCAAAAATTAAAATATTTAAACAATATAATAATATTATAATGTTTAATATTTATTTTGAAAATTGTTAGGGTTTGTGGTTATTGGGAGGCGGAATCTTAGAGGAGGACGATTGAGAGAGCGGAGGGTGGATGTGGAAGCGGAGGATGACTTGGAGGATGGCGGGAGGCTACGCAGTGCGGGTAGAATGCAGTGGAGGAACAGGTGGCGAGGGGAGGGAGCCGAGCTACTGTGGGCGGAGGGAGCAGGAAGGGTGGCTGTGTGTGGAGGTTACGGGGAGCTGGACGTTGGTGCGGGACGCAGGTGGATGTGGGAGGTGTGTGAGGGAAGAGACCGTGGAATTCATAGCGGATTGGAGGTTGGAGTGGTAGGGAGAAAATGCGGTGATGGTAGGGCGCGTGGATGAATGGCGGATGGGCGCAAGGGAGAAGTGAGGAGCGACTAGTGCAGAGTTAAGGGACAGTGCGAGAATGGAGAGGAGGGAAGGAGGGAATAGTGCAGGCGTAGGGATGCAGGGAGATAGGCGTGAAGCCAGAGCGAGGGAGAGGAGCTAACGGGTGGCATGAAGGGCGATGAGTTGGGCGAGGTGACGTGAAGGGCGGGTGCAACTCGGTGTAGAAGGATGTAGGCTGCGTGGGTTGGATGGTGTGGGAGTGGAGGAAGCTAGGGACGATGGAGGGGAGCGCGATCGGAGAAGGGAATAAGTGCGAGGGCATGGAATGACTGCGCAGATGGAAAAAGCATAGCGTGGGGAGGAGTAGGGTGTAGTGTGTGGGAGGCAGGTCGCCGGTGTAGGTAGGCCGGAGGGAAGCGTGGGAGTGAGGAGTGAGCAGACGCAGAGAGGAGAGGAAATGGTGAAGCGTGTAGGTATTACGGAGTTATGGTCAAAGACCAAGGAATCTTAAGAACTCCTGAAAGCCATCAGACAAAGTCTAAGTTTTGGCAAAAGGCCGGACTAGAAAGTAGCTCTGATACCACTGAAGGAACAAGAGTTCCTTACTAAGTAAATAACCAATACAAGTAATGTAAGAAAGTCATAAATGGCTAAGTAGTAATGTAAAAATGAATGTATGATAGATGATAATGGTTACATAGTTTGGGGATTTTATAGGCCCGTCATGTACCTTTTCGACCAAAGGTCATGACTATTCATATTTGTTTAATTAATAAATTAATATTAATATTAATATTAATTTATTATTATTTTGTTGTTACATATACTATGTTGTAAATCTATTGCTGATCTCCTCCTCTATGAAAACCCCAAGTTGTAGAGCCAAACCCATCTTGGATAGCTTCTCTGCTTCTTCATTGAGTTCTCTATAAATATGAGAGAAAGAGATAGATTCAATGGATTCCAAGACAAATTTAATTTCTATTAAAAGATGTTGCAAGTGTGGAGCTTTGATTTGAGATTTTCCATTTTCCCAATCTATCACCATTTTGGAGTCCCCATAGAGCTGAATCCTTGATACATTATTCCTTTGTGAAGACTTGAGAACTGCCCATAGTGCGGATAATTCTGCTCTGATGTTAGTGGCCCTCCCAAGTGCGAATTTGATAAATATTTTAGACGATCCTGATAAGTATAAGACTCCTCCTGCACCTCCTAGTGACAGTGTCCCTTGGTTGGCACCATCAAAGAATGCCCATGGCTCATTTTTGTTGATGATTGGGGCTACAATTGAACTCTCTTATTTTTAGACAAGTCTGAGGTTTTGTGTTCCAAAACTTTCTGTACAAGAATGACCAATGTTATATCTGAAAGGATACTTCTATTATTGAAAATTGCTTGATTTCTCTCTTCCCATATGCTGTAAACAAACAGTGCTAGAAATGCTTCGAAATTACATACCCCTACCAATTGCCACCATTCCTGGGAACGCTGCTCTAATGAAGCTTCCCTCTACAAAATCCTGGAGCTGGAGAAATTCTTTGAGGATATGACCCATAATTCTCCTACATAGGAACACAAACTGAACAAGTGAGAAGACTGTTCTTCATTGGCTTTACATAAGACGCAGAAACTAGGTCCTTGAAAACCTCTCTTCTTTAAGTTTTCCCACATTAACAGTTTTTCATTCAGGGCCAGCCAAAGAGTCAAAATAGCTTTCATAGGAGTGTGGATTTTCCAAATGGTGTTACACCATGATTTTTTCTCTCCTTGAGAGAGGTTTTGTATCTTTGCTTCATATCCTAGTTTAGCCAAGAAATCCCCATTAATTCCATTCTTTGTCCATATTAAGAGATCTTGTTTACCATATTCTAGATGCACGAAGGTGGTAACTAGTTTTCTTAAAAATATGTTCCATTCCTCTGCTAATTCACCAGCCAAGGAAAGTTCCTACGAAGTTTTCTATCCCTATCTACCTATCTGCTGAGGGTGTTGCACTTGAGCGTCAGCTAACACCAAAATCATTTTTGATCTTAAATGATATTTTAATTCCTCTGAAAGTCGAAAACTATCTCTCGCACCCACCCACGGATCTGCACCTATTCTAACCTTCTTTCCATTACCGATCTTCCAAGCTGTCCAATTTCCCATCAATGGAAAAGCAAGTACAAGTGCTTTCCATCCTACAGAACCATATTTGTATGATTTGGAGGGGTCTCGAAACCATTCATCTGCTACTAATATGAATAAGAATGGAGAAAGAGGAAAACCTTGTCGAATTTCTCTTGAAGTCCTGGAAAAAGATGATGGGGCTCCATTTATCATTACTGCAAAGGAAGTGGACTGAATACACCCCATAATCCAATCGACCACCTCCAACTCCATTCCAATCTATATTAAGAGTAGCCTCATAAATGTCCAACTCACTTTTTCATATGCCTTGGATAAATCCAACTTCAAAGCAAAAGCTGTTTGCTTTTCCTTTTTTATAGAATGAAAAGCTTCTTGAGCCAGTGACACTGCATCATGAATCTATCACTGAAAAAGGAACCCAAATTGTTCTTCTGTCAAAATCTCACTCAAAATAGTTTTAAGTCTTTGAGCTATTATCTTTGCTATTAATTTGTAGATCAGATTACAACAGGAGATCGGTATGTAATCATCAAAGGATTTTTTCCTTTGTTTCTTCGGTATCAACGAAATGAATGTTGCATTTAAGCTTCCTAGAACTTTTCCGGACCTTTGAGGCTCATGTACCACTTTCAACAAGTCTTCCTTGTTGTGATGATAAAACCCCACGTAGAATTCTAAGGTAAAACCATTAGGTCCTAGACTCTTTCCTTTCTGGAATGAATGAAGGATGTGACTGACCTCTTCTTCAGAGATTTATTCCTTTAAATATTTGTTCATTTCTTCACTGATTAGTTTTAGAAAAATATCTAATACCTCTAGAATCTCTATTATCAGGCATCCTGAAGGATCAGTAAATAAAGTTTGAAAATGCTTCACAACCGCATCTGCTTTGTCTTCAAAGGAACTGACTTTAGAACCCTCTTCATTTTTTATCTCGGTAATAGTATTAATGTTTTTCCTGTGGTTGACATAGTTATGGAAGAATTTTCTATTATTGTCACCCTCAACTAACCACATAGCCCTACTCTTTAGCCTCCATAATTGTTCTTCCTTTGCTAGCAAGATTGCTCTTTTAACTTCCAGCTGTTTTAAGGTCTACATTTCCTCTACAGAGAAAAATCCTTCTTTCAAAGATGAGAATAAATCCTTTAGACTGAATTCTACCCCCTTCAATTCTTCCTGCTGCCTTTTCTTATGAATTTTTTCCCATTCCTTGGATAATTTCTTGACTCTGGATAGATTATCCGTGAATTGTTGCAAGTAGGAAGAACCATGTAAGTTGCTGAGAGATTTCCATGAAGTTAAGACCAAATCTTTGTAATCCTCCTCTTCTATCCAATAGGGATTAAATTTGAAAGGAGAAGGCGGATTTTTATCCGCGGTTTGGACTGAAAGGAGTATTGGTCGATGATCTGAGATTCCCCCAACTTCAATGGAGGTATGAAAGACTAGCTGTCCAATGAATAGCTCTTCAGCAACCAAAAATTGATCCAACTTCTTGTCTATCGCATGATCCCCTCCTCTTTTATTCCTCCAAGTTGCTTCCAATTTTAGAGGTTGAATATCTATCAATCCTTTTCTTTCGAAAAGGTTATTGAAATAAGGGCTTAAAGAGTCTGTTCTAGCATTTTTTCCCCATATCTCTTTGGATGAGAGAGTGAGGTTAAGATCACCCCCTACTATAACATTGGGTTGCTCCAGACTTCCCAAATTCCCAAGGGATTCCCAAAATGGATTTCTATCAAAGTATGGTCCATACATATTCATAACAAAGTAAGTGCCCCCTATTTCTCCATCTTCTAGCACAGTTTCTATTACCGAGTTCTGGGTCTTGACTACCAACATAGTTATACCCGATCTCCATGCTGTTAATAAACCACCTGAATGACCATCTGCATCAAGAGATACCATTTTCCAGTCTTTGAAACTACTCAAGGTTTCCTATGCTTTTTTTCCTACCAACATAGTTTCTTGAATCAACAGAACTGACGGGTTAAGAAGACTTAAAATTATTTTGAGGGCGTTTAATTTGGAGGTCCCCCCTAACCCCCTAGCATTGAAAAAAAGAAGGATCATCTTAAACCCCCATCAGGGGATTTCACTCTAAGATCCCAGCTAATGGTAGATTATTTTGCTTGCCTAATGTCCTGGGAGGCTTGTTTTTGAGCTTTAGCAAGAAAGGATTTCCTACCCGCCTACAACTTCACCTTTTGGTTTAGTGCTAAACCCCCTGTGATGCTTTCTCCATCCTCCTATTGGGAACTTTTGGATCTGAGGTTATAGCATTTTTTCTGGGCTAACATAAAATTTGGAAATGAACCTCCTAACCGATGATCAGGGAAATGGCTAACAATTAAAGGAGTGAGTTTGTTTGACGGACAATCTACCAAGAGTGGACTCGAGGCCTGATCTCCCTAGCTCAACATGAGTCTAGAACAAATAGAGACAAAACATAAATAACTCTCCTAGATCTAATTAGAGATCAAGGAACTAGATGCTCTTACCCTTTAGATCGCTAATCCTTTCTCCTTGAATGTTGCTCCAAGCTTGATGGTATTCAGATCTGGGCTGTAAAACTTGTCAAGACAACACAACAAAACAAGTAGTAAAATGCACCTACACAATAATAGATCTAAGTAAGCAATTAAGTAAGCAAACTACACAAGATAACATTAACACAATGATAATTGGTGGAAAGCACTTATATTACTGTATTAAAAGGGAAATACATAGGATGAAGAGATCACAACCAATGACTTAACATAGCAATCCTTCTCCGATCAAGCCAATTCCAAAGCCTCCAAAGGGATGATGGATCTCTCAAGGATGAGTAGGGATCTCTCCTAAGCTAATTTCACCAGCAATTAGATACTATAGACTTCCTCCCTTTGGGATGGGAGAGAGATTCACTTATATAAGACTAAGTGGATAGGGTAGGTTGAGATATGGTAGGAGAGAGATAGGGGATCCTTCCAAGAGGTTAGGAACCGAATGTCAGCTTCCCCAAAGGCTAGGGATAGGGATACACATCAGCTAGCTTCAAGAATGGGCTCGAAGAAGCTGTTTTAGTCCATTAATTGACATCGTCGTAGTCTATAAGAGGCCAACCTGCGACGTCGTAGGTTGCATGAGGACAACCTGCGATGACCTCTCAGAACCTAGTATAAAAGGGTTTGCATCTCTTCCAGGTTAATGACTTAGTTAAGGAAAATTTAGGGATGTTTACACTGAGTCTCATGATGGTAAGATTTTAGGTGTAACAGAATGCCCCCAAAGCATGAAGCTGTTTGAAACTAGACAGGTGAAATGCTTTGATAGAAGGAATGGCAATTTCTCATCGGATGAAGGATACTGCAGCAGTACAACTGACTCTGAGTACACAGTCTCATATGACGTACAACATGGCTTCTGACCAATACATTGCAGATCCATGGTAGTAATGATCGACTGAACACAATCATGGCTACTAGACACAAGTGTAGATCCATGATGAGATGATAACACAACCACGACCAATACAAATGTGGATCCGTATAATATGACTCAAAACAATCTCCATCGCAACCTGGGTAAAACATGACTCCCTAGGGTCTTCAAGCCGAACCCGCAATGATATGAATCTATCCATGTGATTACAAATGTCTTGATGCCGAACATGGTAGAAACCACTTGATTACCGGTCATTAATGTATACCGTTAACAAGCACAAGGGAAATCACCATTAATGTCAATGATTCCCAAGGTATCACAGTACATATCACCAAGAGTGAATAAATGAGTTGAATTCGAACGCAAGATGAAATCTTTCAATCAAGAGTCAATGATGTAAACTCATGTCGAAAGCAAGGTAACCTGCCATTAAGGCGTGCAGGACCAAGGTACTCGATCGGTTTCTAGACTCAATCCTCAGATGATGTGCTGAAGTCGACAAGGATGAATCCGTCAAAGGGGGGCCATGATGAATCCCCCATCATTGACATAAAACATGACAAATGATGTTTGGAGTAGATCGGATGGTACAAGAACATATAGGACTGACTCATAGTAGACCGATAGGATGGAAGGCATATCGACTGCAGATAATGAGTGGTGAAAGTGTTCTTGAACATGGGCATGGCATGACTTGGCAGTATTGACATGACGAGTACGACACTAACCTCTTAATGCAACTGATGATGGAAGCCTTCTTTGAATGACTCAAAGGAGTGACTAGACTCAGGAAGTAGTAAAAACTCGAGGAAAAACAGATGATCAAAGTAGAGTATGCAAATGCAAATGAGTGCCATGTTCAAGAACGACTAGGTACTGCCACAGATAAAGGGTGTAACATAAAAGCTTTCCTTTTTCCCCATCATGAATGATGAGTGCCTCATGTGTTTTTAACGAGCTTGATGAGGGTAACCAGATGCTTGGTATAGCTCATCTCATAGATGAGTCCAATCCCAAATATTTTCCAAACCTGGGAGAGGTGGGGTTCGTCCCATGACGGGCCCTTCAATGTTAGAGTTTAACGAGTCCATAGAAGGTAAACTCGATTGTCATTTCATGTTTAGAGAGTCTGAAAAGAACTATAAAAGACTCCAATGGTCCTTTTTCGTAAAGTTAGCCTCGTTTCCCGAAAAAGGGTAAAACAACGCGGGAGAGGAATCTTCCAGTCATGATTGGCTGGAGTATACCTTTTCGTAAATAGTGCACCCTAGTCCGAAAAAGGGGTAAACTATGACTAGGGAGATGACTGTTCAAATACTTTAACAAGCATGAACGCGACAAGTTCGCTTGGCAATCTTTTCATATTTCGAGAGCCTAAAAAGAGCTTAAAGATAGACTCCGGAGGGGTTCCTTTTCCGTAGGAGTTTAATGAGCCCAGAAAAGTGATAAATCGTAACTCGGTGACTTATTCTCATGGTTTTAAGAGCACGAGAAAGAACAAAGACTAAGCTCTTCATCATTAAATAATCAAAATATAACGGATGAAAAATATTGACAAAGCATTCAAGGGGTTGTTCAAACCTGAGAGGATCACAACAATGTGAAAATGGCACAAATGGGATACTTAATGTCTCCTGCATGCTTGAAAACTAGGTCAAACAATCAACCATGCATTCAAATGCAGTAAAAATGATCCAAACTATAGAAAATAACCCAAAGAGCATCTAAATTTGAAAAGGAATATTCTCTTTTTGTTTATAAATAGAAAAAATGACCAAATATAGTTAGCATTGTTCATTTTCCAAATTGGGGAGAAGAAAGTGCCATTTGGAGCAGAATTTCACTTGCCGATTGCCAGAGTTACGAGCAACCATTTCACGAGCCGTTTGGAGCAGGTAACCCTAAATCGCATCCAACATATTTCCAGTGGTTTAGAATTTCAATTTTAGTTCATTTTTTAGGGTTTTTTAGTTGATTTGTGTGGAGTTTGTGTGCCCTTGGGTCGTCGCAGGTCTCCCTTACGGGAACTGCGATGAACCTGGGTCGTTGCAAAGCTCGCAAAGGAGTCTTGTGACAATGTCGCCCTGTCTGCAAGGACAGGGTTTGATGGTGGAAACATCCATGTTCAACTCAAAACCTAAGCCAAAAGAAAAAGTTTGGATGGTTGGGGTGAGGTCTAATGATGTTTAAATGATCCTATGGACAGGTTTGTGGCCGCCAACATGGTTGTAGAGTGGCACGAGCAAGAACACGAGGTAGATGATGTGCAAGCAGCAAATGACCCATTATGTGTGGAGACATTGCGGAACTCTGGACTACTGAAGTTCTTCAATGTCTAGGGCATGAGGGCCAAAGTCCTACTGCTGGAACATATGGTCCGTTGTTGGGATGCGGCATAGCAGTATTTCATGATCGGCGAGCATACTGACCATATATGTTGAGGACATCTACTTCTTGACTGGATTGTCCCGGAGGGGGGACAATGTGGCCCTTACCGGATCACGGGGGAGTGACCAGATAGTAGATGACTTAATCATTCAGCACTATACTCCACATTCCCATGCCTCTAGTGGGAAGATTCCCATCAAAGAGGTGCGAGATCGTCCACTACAAGCTATTCTTTTCACCATAGCGAGGATAACAAGGAGCCAAGTGGCTCATCTAGCTACCAGGTACCAGATGTTGTATGTAGAGGACTGCATGTCTCCGAAGGTGTTCAACTAGTGTGAGGGACTCCTCACCAACCTACGAGCTCAACTGACCAAGTGTCGGTGCGGAGAGCTCAAGCAGTTTGGGTATGGATCAATAGTGATATGATTCTTGTTGGAGCGGGTTCCCCTTCTACGCTGGCAGGTGACTGTGGATGACAGGGATCTCATGGATCCTCACATGGTTTGATGGACAGAGGTGATGGCCCGCCAAGGTGGTGAGGGTCCTATCATCGGGTACAGTCCTGGATTCTTCACCTGGCTAGAAGGCCAGCTACTCATGGTAGAGGATTATCCATATAGTGGTACTGATTTCAAGGAGGACGCAGACTTAGTGCTACCTGAGGAGGTTTAGTGGGGAGACATCGGTAAGAACAATGACCCTCCAAGTCGTTGTAGTCTATAAGAGGCCAACCTGCGACATCGTAGGTTGCATGAGAACAACCTGCGACGACCTCTCAGAACCTATTATAAAAGGGTTTGCATCTCTTCCAGGTTAATGACTTAGTCAAGGAAACTTTAGGGATGTTTATACTGAGTCTCATGATGGTAATATTTTAGGTGTAACAGAGTTCGTCATCCTCCTTGATCAGAATTTTGTCATTTTTAAAAGAAAGGGAAGAAAGAGACTGAACAGTAATAATACCTTTTGTTTCACCGCGTTATCTGCTGACAGCTTGTGCCCCACTTCCTTCCTTGACGGGAGATTGATTGTTCAAAGGAGCCAGCGTGTCATTCTTAGTGGACAGCTCCAAGTGGACCACTTCCTTCTCTATATCCTTGCCTACCTCCTTATCCACGTAGCTTGGGCTCCCATCCTTAGGAGATTCCTTACTGTCACAAATAATTTCGTTAGCTTTCACAATGTGACCACCTTCAGAGGTTTCAGAGGAGACAAAGCTCTCTTTTCTCATACAAACAATTTTTGGCGTTACGGTCTCCTTTTGGGATGAGCACTCCTTCTATAAATGACTAACTCTCCGGCAATTGAAGCATCGAAAAGGAAGTTTCCAATAATCTAGTTTCTGATTCCAATAGCTCCCATGCATGTATATCTTTAAAACTTCAAAAATCCCTTCTCTCAGGTGCATCTCCACTAGAATACTCGCGCACCTACAGTCTACCTTGGTCTCCCAGTTATGTTCCAGAGCTATAAACTTGCCCAGTTTATTTCCAATAGGCTCTAATATTGATTCTTGCCAAAGCACCATTGGGAGTCCTAGAAAAATAAACCAGACCTGTTGCAAATTGTGAGGTTCCCTTCTAGCGTTGAAGTCCACTCGCCACTTATGAAGGATCATACGAGAGGGTCCCCATTGCCAATTACATGCAAGCATCCTCTTGTCGTCCTCTTCCCTCTGTAATTTGACCATAAACCAACCTTGAGGAAAAATATGGAAATTCAAAGAGTAACCTAAGAAATCCTTCCAATTGGAATGTATCCATTTTTGGAGAGCTTCTCTTCCTGTCACCTTACCCGCAAAACCTTCCGATCAAAAATATTTCGGGATATCGTCGAGAAGAATGTCCTTTCCAACAATTAACTCTACACCACCTTTTTTCGGCTTGATGTTTCTGTACCTGCACTGAGCTGACTTTGTCTTACATGATCTAAAATCATCTTCGTAATTACTACGAGTGGAGTTTTTCATCATAACAGAGGGAGCGTTGTTTACCCGTACCTCTTCTTCCTTCACAGGAGACATCATCTTGGCCGCTGTACACATTTCTTCGTCCATGCAAAAGATGGATCCTTGCTATAGATCCTCTTCATAATCCACTTCGTCCAGCAGCATGGCTCTTTGCTCATGTATAGGGATAGGTTGATAATGAACCTTAAACAAACTGCTGCATACTCATTCAAATTAGACTCTACCTCCTTCATGATGACTTCGCAGGTAATTAACTGTTTCGCTTGTCGACTTCCCTTCCTATACCCCAACCTTCGCACGCCCGATAGCAGAGCTCCATCGCGAGCCCTCCCATATATATATATATATATATATATATATATATATAGAGAGAGAGAGAGAGAGAGAGAGAGAGAGAGAGAGAGAATTAACCGCGCGTCCCCTTGAGAGATAAGCGAAGAGCTATTTAGATTTTTTTTCATATCTAAGTTGGATAATATTACAAGCTTATGAATTGTTGCATTTTTCTTTTTATAAGATATTTGATGAGATTGTACATAGGTTGGATGCAACATTCAAATTTTAAACCCTTCCCATCCCTTCCAAACGGTTCTAGCCCTTCCTAGAAGTGTAAAGTTAAAATTTCCCTTAAAAAAAAAATTAAAATATGAATTTTATCCTTCCAATTAAGAAGGACATGATTTATATCAACATTTCAAAAGGAAGGCAACATTTGAAATTACCATCCAAATAAATTTCAATTTCTATGTTGAAATTCCTATGCTATAAAATTTGAATCGTTATTCAAAATATTGGAAATATCATAAATCATAATCACTCACGTCACACACTCACTGCTCAATTGTCCAAGATCACAAGTGATGAATGACTAGTACGAGGCATTGGAAACCAGGATTTGACTCTGACTCACAAGTCACTTCGGGATGAGATCTAAGGTGTGACAATGTGTCAACAACTAAGTATTTTACAACAGAGAACCACTACTAGTCTACTACTAGGTCCAAAATGAGCTCGAAACTTTGTGCCTACTACCTATGTGAACTTGCCTACCAATGTCCACTTCGTTTTTTGTCAAAATGAAATTCAAATGGCTGGTTTGATGAGTCCTCCTCTACAAGAATTCATTTCTTGCATGAATGTCATAGACTCATGGAAACTATTAAAAAACACTCAATGGCATGCAACTACAAATTATGGCATGTAGCTACATAAACCATGCATAGGTCAATTTATGCATTGCTATAGAGAGTTGGAACTAGGCACACGATATTGAGAAACAATGAGTTAGAAAAAATAATTGGACCAAACCACCACAATGGTTATTAATCAAATTTTTAAAAAATAACAATTTTTGGCTCAGGAATAGTTTTCAATTTGATGGGTGGCATGATCATGATGTAATATCCACCCATCCTTCAAAACATATGTGATTTCTCACCACATTTGTCCTCGGCGCTTTCCACCAAAACATGTATAAAAATTACCTATCTTTACATACTCTTCTATTTAAATACTCATCTCATAGTCATAACTAAGGATTATTATGCACGCACATCCTCAACTTATAATATCAATTGGATCAAGGCACAAAGACAACCATAAAATATCAAATGTGTCAAGATGCAAAGAGTAAGAGACAACTATAAGTAAGTCTTATATTAAATTTACCATAAAAGTCTTTAATTGACACTATCAACTGATATTTGACACGTTGGATTGATGTGATCTTCTTATTACTCCTTGCCAATGTGATTGTAAGGCACTCTTTGAAGGTGAAGTCCATAATTTTAAGTCTTATTCCTCATTCTCATGCCTTCTGGTAAGACAATAAGGAGGCTAGTGGCATGCATCAACATTGAAAACAGTTTCGACATAGAGATAGATACATTAAATCTTTTCATTAAATAACTTAAATTTCATGTCAGTGATTGCAAATTCACCGAATCATGGATTGGTACAAAACACATCAAATTTTAGCGCTTCGAGCTCTTAATTACTTACATCTAGAATTTTCTCAAATCAATCCATTAACAACCTTCTTTCGGTGTTCTGGTTCAATTTAAAAGGCCGATTGTTGAGACTCAAACATGCAGGGAGTTGCAAGGCTCCAGTTGACTTAGGATTGATTCAAATTCCACTCCATCACATACATGTATGATGTCATGAAAAGTGTTGAACTACAAAATTTGATGCCTCGAACCCTATGATGATAGCGTTGCTAACTTGCTTGGTATGTAGGGTTTTTTTGAATGTTTCCTTAGCTATGTATTATTTTTTACTAGGCGCCCAATGCCCATCATTCTTAGATATATGAGGCTTGAATGGCTTCCCTCTCTCTGGTTTGAATTAATTTTTTGGTTCGTTTTATATGTATTTGTTGGTTGTAGGTTTATTATAGCTTCGTTTTGCTTAGTGGCTTCCTTTTCTACATAGTTAACAATAAGTAATTTTCTCATGGTTCTAGTTTTATTTTAAGACTATATCTAGTTACTGTGAAATTCTATGTCATAGCAGATCTAAGGGCTGAGTATACCTCACAAAGAAAGAATGAGCAGAAAAGTTGAATAAGAGCGAAAATTGCAGTTAAAGAGAGCAAAAAAATAATTATGCAGTAGAACTCAGATAGGAGTAGAATAATGTCACATGATCAAATAATCAGTATAATAAACAATGCTGATACAATGGAGAGAATTTGAATTCCATAGGATAATTCGAACCTCAGTTGGTCTAGCATAGGGATTATCACCACTAGATTGCTCTAGAAGACTCAAACTCAAATGAACTGAACCTAAACTCATCTAATTGAAGACATAATCAGTTAACTAACTAAGGAGGGCACTATAGTGAGTTTTTCATGCATGCCAGTCAGAAAAGGGCGCATGAGGCCACAATCAGTGGCATCCAAAGCTCTAATCCCCCAAAAGAGTCAGCTAACTCAGATGGATTGCACTGGAACACTCAGTAGGTTCCTATAAATTAGGGAACTGACTGAAGTGGTCCTAAAATGATGCATGCAGGGCTCAAAAAGTGGTAGATGGAACCTAGATGAGATATGAACACCACTAGGGGGGAAATGACATCATCAACAACTAGGGAAAATAAATAATGCTAGGTAGGACCAGGATGGAGTATTGAAATATCCTAACACCCCCTCTTAATCCATAATTTTGCATCCTGGGACCTGGTTACTAAGACCAAAGGTCACCCATACAATCAAATAAATGATAAAAAAGAATTGTCCATGAACCAAGGAAATGGGGAAAAACCTCATGGGAAAAATACCCCCCCTAAAAAAGAACAGCAGTAGGGAACTCAAAGAAACTTCATACTAAGTAGAGAAGGAAAAAAATTTCCTCAGTGAAAGCCTTTGAAAAAATATTGGCAAGATGCTCCTTTGTAGGATAGCAATGCAAGTGCTAGATCTGCATCTGGATCTGGATCTGCTCCTCTGATATACCTCCCACTGTGTAGAAGTTGTATTTTCCAAAACAAGTCTTTCAAGAACCCTTCTTGCTACTGGATCGAATGGATCATTGTGGTTCAAATAATGAACCTTTGAGTACCTTTTGTCAGACAATTGATATTTGCACTTGGTTGTAGATCCCCCATGGAAATTCTCCTCAAGAGAGTGTGGATCAAACCCCACCATCATGTAGCACCTATCTGAGAGAAGTGGATCTGCATGACATAGTGCAAGTTTTGCATGATACTGAGATCCAATGGTTCTATGGTCAGATGGATCCCCAACTATGTTCCCAGCAGATACAAGGACATTGTGAGCCCATATTGGCCTTGGCCATGGATTAGGAGCATGTGTTGGATCTGGATCTGAATATGAATCTCCTTGAACTTTATTCTCAACATCAAGATCTGATCCTCATATTTATTAGAAGAGATATCACTCTGATCTTCAACAGATTTCGATGGGGTAGGCATAGAGTATGGAAAAAATGTGATAATTGATATGCCTTGGAGGCATGGTTTGCAAACCCTTTCGCTACAATCTTCCCAGTAGAGATATTTTCAATCTCAACTGTGTCAAGACCAAAGACCACTTTATTCAGTGAACCTGTGTGAGCCATCTGATATACAAACAAAAAATTTGTAGACAAAGAAGGCACAAATAGAACATTTTTGAACTTCCCATGCTCCATATGTATTGTGCCCTTCCCTTCAGCATAGATCTGAGAGTTGTCTCCGATGTGAATAATCGGACAATATTTGAGATCTAAAGAAGAAAATGATTCTCTGGAGGAAACCATGTGGTTGGAGGCTCCTGAATCTATGAGGAGGGCTTGTGATTTTGAAACTCCAGCCTTCAATGCATGGCATCTCTCATGACCATCAGAATCACTTCTAGAATCAGTCTCTCTTGCACCTTTTGGGAGGGCAATGTTGTGATGTTCAAGAAGCTTGGTCATCTGATCTATCTTCTTCTACATTCAATATCTCTCTGGGTGGTTTCCTTTCTTGCAATAGGAACACTTACATCTCTCAAATCCCTTCTATTTTTCCTTCTTAGAGTTGGAGGTTTCTTCTGATGGACTTGACTTGGCATTTTGCTTGGGTTCAAATGGCCTCTTATCCTTTCCCTTGTGCTTCCCCTTCCCATTTTCACTTTTTGCTTCTCCAACCATAAGAGCTTGATCTTTGGAAGCCTTCAAGGCACCCATCTGGATCAACTTATATTGTTCTTGGATGAGAGATTCAGTGAAAACATCTAAGGAGGGAATCTTCCAACCAGGGATTGATATTCACCCATAATGGAAGGTAGAGACAAATATGGAGAACTTAGGGCCTAGCTTTCTCAGAATGGATAGAACCATCAGCTCATCCTTCTTCTTGATGCCAAATTGCTTGCATTTCATAACCAAATATTTGAACTTTGAAAAGAACTGTTGAATGGTCTCGAAACTGCTCGATTGTAGAGCAATCAACTTATTTTCCCAAATATGGCCTCTTAGATCATCTTGTTTTCCGAAGAGGGTCTCTAACTTCAACCATAAATATCTTGGAGTCTTCAATCCTTAGATGTGGAAGAGTAGATATTTGGAAATATGAATACACATGAAACCAAATGCTTCATCCAATCTATTCAGATGGCTTGGTTTTCTCCACAGCTGATGTTGGTTCGAGATCCTTCCCCATTGTCACCTTGTACAATGATTCATTGCGCAATACCATCTACATATAATCCCTCCAATCAAGGTAATTGAAGGGTGTCAGGATCCTAGGACAGAGAGGAGATTTCGAATTGTCCATTACAAATGCTGGAGCGAACACAAGGTGAAAACTGCTGCTTCTACAACAAAACTGTTGTAACTGTAGAAAACTGCTGCAATTGTTGCAACACTCAAAAAAATTGAATAACCTACAAAAAAATATCAATAATGGAGATAGACTACTATTGAGCACTGCTTTAGCACAATAGGCACTTTTATCCGGATCCTTCACACCTAGATAGACCTCATTGGATTTATCCAATGAATTCAATGCAATGGCACCATGATTTGTTGTGGAAATCTAGAGGCTTCTGGTGCACTACTGAAAGGAGATGCTCAACATATTCGCTCAATGGCTCTGATACCATGTGAAATTCTATGTCACAATAGATCTAAGAGCTGAGGATACCTCAGAAAGAAAGAATGAGCAGAAAAGTTGAATAAGAGTGAAAAATTAGGAGTGGCAATAATTAGGAGTGTTCAATTGATTAAGATAGTACAAATTTGGATGGGAAATATTTGTATTTTTCATTTTTTGAGGGAAAGGGTTTAGTTAATTTATACTTATCAATTTCAGTACAATTATTTATGTTACCCTTCATCTTTGAAGGGCTCCAAGAACAAATGTCCTTCCAATTGAAAGTAAGACCCACCTTCAAATTTGATCACTAGTTAGATGGCTAAAATCATTTGTGTTGGTACATGTTTTCAAACACAAGGACGGTCATATCACATTTGTGTTGGTAGATGTTGTTTTCAAACAAAAGCTCGGCCATATCACAGACAAATGGATTTTATGATTTCTATTTTAATATATAATTTTATGGAGTTGTCTAAATATTGAATGATTTTTATTTTTCTCATTATTAATATAATTTAGTGATCTAACCCTTGGTTAGATGGAATTTTTCATTATTCAAAATCCATTTTGGATTGCAAAACCGGATTTAGTGCCCTTAAATACCCATCTTGCATCTAGATTGTGTGCAATCTCAACATCTTTTATTTGTGATCCCAAAAACTCTTCTTAAATTTAAGACAAAAATGGTCGAAAAATAGATTGGAATATGTAATATCCCTAATCAGATATCACTTGAAATTTTATACCAAAATTAAAACTTTAAGACACTGACTAGTAAACAAGAAAACTAGTTGCAGAACTAGTCTTGGGAAAGCTAGTCAAGGGATGACTGAGATGGTTCTCGGAATGAGATTTGGAAAGTTTTAGGTTCTATAATTTGTATGGATGTGTTCAAAATCCAAGGTGTCATAAATAAGATCCTATTCCAAGTCCTCAATACAAATTACTGGATCCATTTATGTTTCGAACATCAGCCAGGCTAAAGTCTACTCCAATGCTTCCTCGACACACCAGCATATGCTTACTAGACAGGAATTGGAATATTGAAAGAAATAAAAGGGTGAATATCAGTCATGGGTATCTAAAAAATAATTTGGAACAAGTCCCTTGATGATTTGGGAAGTTTTGGATGTATTTGGAAGAATTTGGGCCAAGGGCGCTATTGGGGATTCCACAGGTAGGAGATTTCCTAGCCTTTCCAAATAGGATGGAATGCACCTCAAACCTCAGGAACAGAGAATGGTACTCTTTAAATATGTTATAAGGACCTCATAGAACTATCATATCATTAATTGGTAGCTTAGGGAAATCACACAGTAAGATATGCTAAAACTAGCTAGTTAAAAGTGCCTATTGAGCTAGTCTTTGATTCTGAAGGGTAAAAAATCAGTAAAACATTATAATACTCTGTTATTCAATTATGAATGGACCTGATATGACTTATTAATGTTCATAGGTTCAAATTTGAATATTTTAGGAATGGTTTTCAAGTTTATTACCTCCTTCATCCAATACACCTCTCTCAAGCTTGTAATTGAGCTAGTTTTAACACTAATGAAGCCAGAAGTCAGAGATTGTTATAAATATAAGAAATTAATGTGTGGAAGGATATTATATAAATTATTATTCACTTTCAGGTATAAATCATATATTTTTAGAGAATATTACAATCATTAGCACTCTTAGTGCACTAGAAGACCTCCAATAGCTAGAATTCCTACCAATGAGAAGAGATTGACTGGACATGGAGAAGAAGTGTCTGGATATCGGTATGCGACTGATATGAAGCTTCTATAGGTAATAAGAACAGATTATGAGGGCACAATGGTATTCTTGAGCTTCACTAGGCACATTCACTTAACTGGAACTTCACACGTGTGCTCCTTAACACATGAAACCTTGGCTCTGGTGAAAATGGGTGTATCTTGGTCATCTAGAAACCTTTTTCAATGAGACAAAAAGTGTTTCCCACTGGAAACATCCCTTCAGACGCAATGGAACAGGTCTCAAAAACAAAAAATGATCAGAAGTGCTGAACCCGAAACCTCAAATTCGGCCCTTCAATGTTGTTTCCGCCGGATGTACCCTATATGGTGATAGCTCCTTATAAGATTGAGTTCTTATTAGTATTGGAGTATATGGACCTGAAAATCAACTCTCCATGGCTGCAAATGCTGAGAGAATATTAGAGAAGAGAATTAGAATAGAAAGAATGGGGTACATCACCCATTGGTTGGCTTGGGCACATCACCAAACCTTGAGAAGCCAAAATGCTCACTCGTAAACTCACAATGACAAAAGTTCTGAAATGGAGTTGGAATCTTTCTTTTATAGAATTCATGTTGATCTGTTGAGCAAGTTACTTGGCTTGGTGACCTGTGATAATAGGTCACCCATGAGTGGACATACTATCCTTGATTTTTCCTTACAAGCTTCTCTCCTTTAGAAACTATGCCCCCCTTTGTCTCCATATGTTTCTTGCTTTGTAAAAGTTGCTTGATTTGTAAACTGGCCTCCTTTTTGGAAACTGAACCCTCCTTCTAGTTTTTCTGGTTGTTTCCATTTTCTTTCTTTTAGAAACCTTTCCTTCTTTTGTTCTTTTTCTAAATCCACAAATTTCTTTAGCCATATTTCTATTTTATTGTCTCTAGATCCCATTTGGAAACCTTATCTCCATGAGGGCGCCCTCTTGGACCACTTGCCCAATTATTTTAGGAATATTAAGTAAAGGAATAATTTAAATTAATAAAATTAATAAAATTAATTCCTCCAACAGAACTTAGGCTAAAATTTATTATATAGTTACAGGATTAAATTATCATTTATCTGCATAGGGAAATAATGTCCCTTTTTACCATGGTCACTGAATTAGCCCAAAATTGGGTACATGACAGTCCTCCCTTCCCAAAATTGCTTGTCCTCAAGAAAAATATCCCAAGAGTCCATCATGACTTTGTTGTACTACTATGATCATAATCATCTCTCCAAATACAAGCAATGCCAAGATCCCATTCTTGTATGACACTCCCATGGATCTGAATACCATCCAAAAAAATCCACTAGGAAAAGAAGTCCTAGATTCCACTACTTTTGGTGCTTTTTCCAAAGCTCAAATGTCATCAAGAACAAAATTTCAACCCAAGGAATGCCACCATCCCATGGATTGTGCAGCATATTTCCAAAAAATTTGGCATTCTGAAGGATGCCAAGGTCCGGTGGATTGTGCAACATCTTTCCAAAGATTTTGGCACTCTGAAGGATGCCAAGATCCCAATGTCTCAACTGCATTCTCCCAAACATAAAAATCCATTTGGGGAATCTATCATTGAGGTAGGATGTCAAAATCACTCCACCCCATTGAAATTTGGTACCTCCCAATGCAAAACTGAATATCTGTGAGACTTCCTACCAAGCATGGATCTTCTCAAACACATGCAAATTCCAATACCAAGTGGGAATCACTCCACTTTCCATGCTCATGAAAATTTCTGTTATGCACTTGTATACCTGAGCCTTCTGTGAATGTGTACTAGAAGTGTCTAATGGCTGCAAATTATGCCTTTTCTGCTGCTTGCAAATCATAGAAAAATCAGCAATATTAAAAACAATTTTCTTGCAACAAGACATAAAAATTTTACCTTCCATATTTTCCTTTTCAGTGATGCCTCTATCCATCCATATAGTGGATGAATCAAATATCTTGCTTGTTGATTTATATGATCTATAATCATCCATCTCTTATGCAATAGGAACTATCTCCCATGGGGACAGATCATGATCCTCCTATTGTACATGTGACACAAACCAAAAACATTTCTTCACCCACTGTTCATTCCCCATTGGTGTTGCTGGATCTAGGACATGTGGGAAAGCACTGTGAACCTTCTTTGCATGTCTACAACCTTCAGTAATCAAAATTATTGCTGCGACTTCTTCATTATTGGCTGGACCCAATTGGGTGCTCTCATCCCACTCTTCCATGGGAGAGTGACTATCTTCAAGGAACGACTCAAGTTCCCTTGTAAAAAAATCAAGTGCTTGGTTCTCATCAAACTGTTCTGCACACTCTTCAAGCACATGTACAAATGAATGATCCTCATGTTCCACCATCTCATGAGGTTCCTCGATATGATTAGGAATGATTTCATCCAAATTAAGTTGACTGAATGGTGTGTAGGAGGGTAGGGGGGGTCTTTGCAACTTTTTAGGAAGTTCCAATATCTCTGTCTTGGATTCTTGGAGGGAACTTTGAGTGTTTCTCAAAGAATACTGGGTGGTCATCAATTCATCATTGGGATTTCTAATCTCTTCATCATCCCTTAAGGATGCACCATGAAACAATTCTGCAAGCTCCAACAAACTATCTCTATCAAAAAGCAGGTTCAATAATTTACCTTTATGCTCGTCATGGATTTATGAAATTCTTCCATGTCTCTCATGGAAGACTGCTCCCCCAACTTCCAACAGAGGTTAGTCATTAAGGCATGGGTGTCATTGAGTGTTTGAAGGGATTCTTGGGTCTTGAATTCATTCATATTCAGTGTCCCTCCAAGGAAATGAAGTTCTGGCAGATGAACCTCCTCTTCTTCTAGCTTCCTAGGATCAACTTCAACTTATTTTGTTGAAGTTATGAAAACTGATCCATATTTTGGGGCTGCAAGATATTCATATTTCAGATCATGAATATCAGTTCTTTGGTTGCAATTGGGGTTCTCATTCATCTCTGGTGCACCAGTAAGGATTTCTCTCCAATTTTCAACCCTCCCTAAGTCAGGAGTCTCAACCCCTTGGGGTTCAACCAAGCCCATCTTCTCCTATGAAGTGGCTGCCCCATCATACTGACACATAGGCATATAAAAATCAGAATTGAAAAATTTCCCATGTGTTATGTTTTCCTCCCCTTGTGATGGTATTTTGGTGGTTTGTCCTTCCACCAATTTCTCACATTCAATTTCTGTTGCTGAAAGGCCTTCTTCTTTCTCCAAGGATCTTGCACCCACCGCACCTCCATCAATGAGAAAATCCATGTCACCAAAATATATATGAGAGTACCCATCATTAGATGTTCCCTCACAATTCAAAAATTCCTCCATAGGTGCTCTTACTACCATGTGGACATCCTACAAACATCCTTCCAATGATTCATCCCTGTCACTGCATTCACTCTTATCACTAAGGATATGAGCATCAACATCCAGGGACTTCATCATGCAATAATTATCCCCTGGTGTGGCTGCAATATCATTATGACACAAAGGGATACAAAAATATGACTGTGTTCCAGACCTCTGCATCATACTTCTCCCTTCAAATGGTGGAGCTATGGTGCCTTGCTCTGCCACAAATTCTTCTGGTTCACATCCAATTGATGTGTGGTCATATTCTTCTCCACTATGAAGCTCAAGTGGTGACTTTGAATGTGATTTAGGTTATTCTTTTGGATCTGATACAAAATATGTCTCACCATCATTAAGAGTACCAATCTCCTCTCAGGTGATCTTTAAATCCTCAACATAGAAACTTGCAGTAGATTCTTTTCCCATTCTTTCAACAACCTCATGATTGGTTTTTGGGTCTTGCTTTCCTAAGATAAATGATGAAGCTTCCTCCTTGGTTTTCTTAGGATCAAGATTCTTGGAGGATCTTCTTGAAGAGGATCCAAAAAATTCTAATGAAGTGTGAAACACATGCAGCCAATGAAGCCTCTGATTTTTTATGCTCTCTTCATAAGTAGCTTGATCTTTGACTATGGAACATGCAACTTTTCCATCCATGTGGCTTTAAGAATAAACATAGTCTCTTCTTCCGACTATGATCTTATGGGAGATACTTGTAGAAGGTACTTCTTGGAAATTTTATTCCTCATACTGTCTACAATACTCTTCATAATGCTCATCATATTCATCATCATATTGCTCATAAAAATCATCATCAGAGTAAGAGTCTTCTTCATTGAACATGGACATGGATGCAATTTCATTGAATTGAGAGTCTTCTTTCCACAGGAGTAGAGGAAAGAGATCTGATACCACTGTAATAACCCTGATCATATATCACTTAAAATTTTATACCAAAATTAAAACTTTAAGACACCAACTAGTAAACAGGAAAACTAGTCAAGGGCTGACTGAGATGGTTCTGGGAATGATATTTGGAAAGTTTTAGGTTATGGAATTTGTATGGATGTGTGAAGAATCCAAGGTGTCATAAATAAGATCCTCTTCCAAGTCCTAAGCACAAAGTACTGGGGCCATTTATGTTTCGAACATCAGGCATGTTGAAGTTTACTCCAATGCTTCTTGGGCACACCAACATATGCTTACTAGACATGAATTGGAATATTGAAAGCAATAAAAGTCTGAATATTAGTCATGGGGATCTAAAAAAGATGGTGTACCAAGTCCCTTGATGATTTGGGAAGTTCTAGAGGTATTTGGAAGAATTTGGGCCAAGGGCGATATTGGGGATTGCACAGGTAGGAGATTTCCTGGCCTTTCCAAACATGATGGAATGCACCCAAAACCTCAAGAATAGAGAATGGTAGTCTTTAAATATTTTATAAGGACCTCATAGAACCATCAGATCATTAATTGGCAACTTAGGGAAATCACACAATAAGATATGCTAAAACTAGCTAGTTAAAAGTGCCTATTGAGCTAGTCTTTGATTATGAAGGGTAAAAACTCAGTAAAAAATTATAATAATCTGTTATGAAATTATGAATGGATATGATATGACTTATTAATGTTCATAGGGTAGAATTTGAATATTTTAGGAATCGTTTGCAAGTTTATTACCTCCTCCATCCAATACACCTCTCCCAAGCTGGTAATTGAGCTAGTTTTAACACTGATGAAGCCAGAAGTCAGAGATTGTTATAAATATCAGAAATTAATATGTGGAAGGATATGATATACATTATTATTCACCTGCAGGTCGAAATAAGATAGTTTGAGAGAATATTACAATCATTAGCACTCTCAATGCACTAGAAGACCTCCAATAGCTAGAATTCCTCCCACTGAGAAGAGATTGACTAGAGATGTTGAAGAAGTGTCTAGATATCAGTATGGGACTGATATGAAGCTGCTATAGGTTAGAAGAATAGAGAATGAGGGCCCATTGGTATTCTTGAGCTGCACTGGGCGCATTCACTTAACTGGAACTTCACACGTGCGCTCCTTAACTCATGAAACCTTGGCTCTAGTGAAAATGGGTGTATCTTGGTCATCCGGACACCTTTTTCAATGAGACAAAAAGTGTTTCCTACTGGAAAATTCCCTCCGAACACAATGAAATAGGTCTCACAACCCATAAATTATCAGAAGTGATGAACCCGAAACCTCCATTTCGGCCCTTCAACGTTGTTTCTACCGAATGTACCCTATATGATGATAACTCCTTGTAAGCTTGAGTTCTTATTAGTATTGGAGTATATGGACCTGCAAATAAACTCTCCATTGTTGATGTATTTGTAAATTCGGAAGATATTCTTCTATGTATTACACTTGTACCTTATTATATTCATGATGGAGAGGTATTATTCCTCGAATTAGAAGTGTTGTTATTTGTATTTGTAAGTGTCGCAACTTATATTTGATGGGTTGTTAGACTACCGGTGTGGGGTCGGCCCTAGTTGAGTCATGCTGATGGGTTATTAGGATTCCTTAGGAATTCGCCCTTGTTAGGTTATTGGCAGGTCAAGTCAGTGTATAAATTGAGAGGTTGTGTCTCTCATTCTATTCATTCACTCACTCATCCAACTCACATTAGTTGAGAGAGGAGTGCGCACTAGTGGAGGAGGAGTAGCTGTTGGAGACATCTATATTTTGGGTTTGATCATATTTATCTTGTATTGTGGCTTATTCTATCTCTGAGGAAGTTGCGGGGTTTTTCACCTTCTTGGTTTTCCCCAAGGAAACTATGTGTCTCTTGTGTTTATGATTGTTATGTTGTGCATGCTATTCTCTTAGTAGGATCCTAAGATAATGTTTGAATAAAATTATCGAAAAATTAACATGGTATTAGAGCTGACCTAAGAAGAAGACACTGTGCAGATGCGGAAGCTAGGGCTTATTAATATTTGGGTTTCTCTCCTCATATTATCAAAGGCGGGAAGCTAGGTTGACTCTCCTTGGAAGGGCGCATCTTTCTGTCAAGACAAAATTCAATTCTGAGCACTTTCAGTTTTTGGCCTGTCACTACTGCGGGAAATTAGTGTTTCGGAAAAAGTTGGAATTTTTGGAATCCGAGACCACGACTGGATACTACTCAAGAAAATAGAATTTTAGATACCAAGATAGAATTTTTTGGGTGGGAAGAAGGCTGGGCTTCATCAAACCCTAAGTCAGGATTTTGATCGAAAAGGTGGAAAATTAGGGTTTCTGCAAAAGTGGAATTTTTTTGAATCTTTGACCACGGCTGGATGCTCCTCAGAAAAATCGAAGTTTAGAGCACAAGATCAAAATTTTTGGTTGGGAAAAAGACTGGGCTTTATCAAACCCTATTTTGGGATCCTATCTAGAAGATCCGTAAGTTTTAAGACAATTTTTGAGGGGTCAAATTTTGCAGATTTCAAATTTGAAGTATACCAGCTTGATCAACTCCGCAAGGTGCATCTTTCCATCCTTTCAGAAGTTTGGAATTCAAAGTTTGAATTTTTAGGGTTTCTCTAACAAACCCTAATCCAACTCCAGATCCAGTTTTCAGCAAATCAAGTGGTAAGACCTAAATCTTTTGTTTCCATTTGAGTTTCTCATTAAGATGTCTCACCACACCAAGCCTGAGGATAATCTTGAAGGAGCTGACAATTTTTGAGCATGGAAATATATGATTGGGTTAGTCCTAGAAGAGAATGATTTGGACACCTACATAAAATAAGAGGTTCAAGTTCCAGAGGGAGATGAGGCTAAGGTCTTACACAAGAATAACTTGGTCAAAGCCAAGAGGATCATTGTTGATTCTATAAAAGACCATCTCATACCTTATGTGTCTTCCCTACAGACACCTAAGGAGATGTTTGACTCCTTGAGTAATTTGTTTGAAGGAAAGAACATAAATCGGAAGATGACTCTGCGGAATCGATTGAAAGGGGTAAAGTTATAGACTGGAGAGACCATCCAATCCTACTTTACTAAGGTCTCTCAAATCAAAGAACAACTTGAAGCTGTGGATGACATAGTGGAGAATGGATAAATTGTCATGACCACATTGAATGGCCTACATAGGTCATGTGACTCCTTCATCCAAGGTATTTTTGCTAGGAAGAAATTGATCTCTTTCAGTAGACTATGGGAGGAATGTTCACAAGAGGAAGCTAGGCTTGTGGCTAAGGAAGAAAAGATGGGAAGTGAAGACCAACCCCTCACAGCACACTCGAAGGGAAGTAAGTTCAAGAGGGAGAAATATTATAGCAAGAAACACCATCACTTCCATCAGAAGAAGAAAGATCTCTCACGTGTTCGATGCTTCACTTGTGATGAGAAAGGACATTATTCCTCAGAATGTCCCAAGAATAAACAAAGCTTCAACAACAAGAACAACAAGAAGAGATATCATGCTCATGCTGCTAAGGATGATGAACCTCCCAGAAAGAAGGCTAGGGAAGAAAGTGAAGACTCATCAAGTGACGATGAATATGTCTTAATCTCTGCTCTCACAGGTACTATTTTCCATGGGTGTGATGATTGGCTTATTGATAGTGAGGATTCCAAACACATGACTAGGTTTAAAGAATCCTTTATAGATCTATCTGAAGATGAGTCACCTCATAAGGTGGAACTTGGGGATGACTACCAATATCCTATAAAAGGAAGTGGTGAAGCCTCCTACAAACTAGACTCTGGGAAGTCTTTAAAGATGCAAGATGTTCTATATGTACCTGGACTCAAGAAGAATCTTCTCTCCATATCATCTTTGGATGCAAAAGGGTTGAGAGTTTCATTTGTGGATGGCCAAGTACTTATGTGGCCTAAAGGTAAGACCATTAATGATGCAGTAGTGATTGGAGAGCAAGAGGGAGGATTGTACAAATTGAAGGGACAAGCTGAACATGCCATGGTACATGAATCCATGGAGCCAAGTGAACTTTGGCATAGAAGGCTTGCTCATGTGCATTATAGTGCACTACCAATTGCAAGCAAAGCAGCACAAGGTCTTCCTGAATCCATTCAAAGCACGAAGGTGTTTGCAAAGGATGTGCAAAAGGAAAGAACACAAAGAAGGCATTTACAAGCAGTAAAAGTAAGGCATAAGGAATCTTGGAAATTATCCACTCCGATGTATGCAGTCCAATGTCATCCAGTTATATGAGTGGGTATGTGTATTATGTTTCTTTCATTAATGATTTCTCTAGGAAGACTTGGATTTGTTTCTTGAAGAACAAAGATGAAGTATTCAGCAAATTCAAGGAATTCAAAGCCTTGATAGAAAACCACACTGAAAAGAAGGTCAATATTTTAGATCCGACAATGGCGGATAATTCACTTCAGAAGACTTCAAGAAGATATACAATGATTCAAGGATTAAGAGAGAGTTGACGACTCTTTACAATCCACATCAGAATGGAGCTACAGAAAGGAAGCAAAGATTGAGAGGGAGTCCACCCAACAAACAAACAAAGATAAGTATTTGAATTTCTTGTATATCTAATGGTTTAAATAATATTGTTCAATGATGTATATACTTATGCTCCTAGACTTAGGTTGTGTATTACGCATATTAGAATAATTGCATTAATGAACAATATACTACTAATATGCATGTAATAGGTAAGTGGCCTATGGTACTGTATAGCATTCCATTGCTACTTATCTAGAATGAAACCTCTTTGTTGACATGTTGGGAGTAGTGCACACTCTTAACAATGTTCTGGTAGAGATGGAAGGCATACAGAAAGTTGTCGTATGAATATGGGATATGGATGAATGTTGTATTGAAGCATTGGCTAAGATAATTGCATGACTGTATGACATATATTCTTATGTGTAAGATTTTGTTCTAAAAACTATAAGAAGTTTCTAATCATGCAATTGAATTTGGCTTGTAGGAAATATCATGTACAATCACCTACAAAAGAAGGACAACATTTGTTCCAGCAACGAAGTTGAAGAAAACTATCTATTGAAGATATTGAAGAATATGAAGTTCCCAGGACCTGGGATGCAATAATGGAAGGATGCCATGATTGAGGAATACCAATCGATCATCATGTATGGGATGTGGTCCCGATACCAGAAGGGAAGTTTGTTGTGATTTCCAAGTGGATCTATAAGATCAAGCATGCTGCATATGGTAGCATAGAGAAATACAAGGAAATATTTGTAACCCGTGGCTTCTCCTAGAAAGAGGGGACAAATTATGAAGAGACTTTTTCTCTTGTAGCCAGATACACTTCCATCAGAACAATACTTGCCCTGGCTACAGTGATGAAGTTGAAGATACACCAAATGGATGTCAAGACAGCTTTCTTGAATGGTGTAGTCGAAGAGGAAGTGTATGTGGAGTAACCAATTGGTTTTGAGACACATGACAGGGAGTCATATGTGTGCATATTGAAGAAATACTTGTATGGCTTGAAGCAAGGTCCTAGGACATTGTACGGCAGGATAGACAACTTCCTATCCAGTTTTGGATTTGCCAAGAGTAAAGCGGATTCCAACCTTTACTACAAGGTTGATGAATGAAATCCAGTGATACTCCTATTGTATGTGGATGACCTGTTTGTGACAGGTGAGGATAGATTGATTGCCGACATGAAGAGGAATCTTGCTGCCGAATTCAAGATGAAGGACTTGGGCATGATGCATTACTTTCTAGGTATGGAGGTGTGGCAGAGTACAAATGGAATATTCCTTGGACAAGGGAAGTATGCAGTAGGGATCCTAAAGCGGTTCAGGGTGATGGACTGCAAGGCCATGGCCACACCTATGGCATTGAACCTAAGTCTATTGAGTGATGCTTCATCAAAGTTGGTTGATTTCACGGTGTATCGTCAGATGATTGGGTCCTTGATGTACCTAACGAACACAAGACCAGATATTTGCTTTGTAGTGAACACCTTGAGCCAGTTTCTGATAGATCCTAGACATGTTCACCTGATTGCTATAAAGCATATTCTGATATACCTGAAGGGTACAATTGATTATGGGCTCAAGTATGATGCAAATAAAAAGTTTAACCTGGAATGTTATGTTGATTCATATTGGGAAGGAAGTGCTGTAGATAGGAAGAGCACTTCAGGGTGTTGCTTCAGTATGGGATCAGGTGTGATCTCTTGGCTTAGCACGAAGAAATCCTGCGTAGAACTGAGTACAGACAAAGTAGAGTATGTTGCAGCTTGTTCAGCCAGTTGTGAGACAGTATGGATTAGAAAGCTACTGTCTGAGTTATTTGATCTCCCGTTGGATGCTACCTGTACCTTCTGTGAAAAACAGAGTTGTGTGAAGTTGTCTGAGAACCCAGTATTCCATGACAGGTCGAAGCACATCGAGATCAAATATCACTATATTAGGGATATGGTGCAGAGAGGAGTAGTGAAGCTCCTGTATGTTGCGACGGATGAGAAGATTGCAGATGTGTTGACCAAACCACTAGCCAGAGTGAAGTTTGAGTACTTCAGAGAGAGGCTTGGTGTTCTTCAGATAGAAGATACTTCGAGGAAGAAGTGATGGAACACCTTTACAGGATCCATTCCAAGCATGGTGGTAGGAGGATCATTCCCATGGATGTGGATGTAAGTGCTATGTGATGAGCATCAAGACGATGTTCCAGTTTCTGCTATGGTGATGATCAGGATGATCATGTGATAATGATATGCATCAGGATTATATTGTGTATATGATCAGGGTGATCATGTGATGATGATGTCCATCAGGATGATGTCCATCAGGATGATGTACTATATGATGATGATCAGTATGATCATGAATATCAAGATGATACTCCACAGACATATTGTATAGGTAGCATGTAAAAGATCCTGGGAGATTCGATAGTTTGTGCTCGGATGCTATTTCGAGGTTTTGCTACAGGTTGGTCGTGGAAAGGTTGTGCGGGTAGCATAGAAAAGATCCTGGGAGATCCGATAGTCTATGCTCGGATGCTCTTTCGAGGTTTTGCTACATGTAGCATAGAAAAGATCCTGGGAGATCTGATAATCTGTGCTCGGATGCTATTTCAAGGTTTTTCTACTAGAGGCATGTAATCAGTCCTGGAGATCCAATAGGTTGAGATATGTGCTCATAAAAGTCCTAGGATGCTCTTTAGAGTTCTTGCAGGTTGCAAGACACTCTTTTAAGGTTTTGACTAACCACATATAAAAGATCCTGGGAGATCCTATAGTCTGTGCTAGGATGCTTTTTCAAGGTTTTGTGGTGGTGGTCACATAGAAAATATCTTGGGAGATCCTATAGTCTGTGCTAGGATGCTCTTTCGAGGTTTTGTGATGGTCACATATAAAATATCCTTGGAGATCCTATAGTCTGTGCTCAAATGCTCTTTCAAGGTTTTGTTGATGCACGTAATCAGTCTTGAGGATTCCATAGTATAGCAAAAGATGATGAAGACCTACAGGAGGCTAGGCCTACAACCAGCATGAAAAAGGGTTGGCTTTGTAGAACTTCCCGTGACGAGAAGAATTATGAGATAGTCGAGTGATCGAGATGTTGATGTATCGCAGCAGTGATGATGATGCTCCGTGATCCAGTGACGATGATCCAGCTCCAAAATTGAATACTTGTGCCGATATGTATTGATGACCTGTGTCTAGAGAATACCTTCCTAGTTAAGAGTGAGTGTTGATCTATTTGTAACTTCGGAAGATATTCTTCTATGTATTACACTTGTACCTTATTATATCCATGATGGAGATGTATTATTCCTCCAATCAGAAGTGTCTTCATTTGTATTTGTAAGTGTCACAAGTGTGCAAGTGTCGCAACTTATATTTGATGGGTTATTAGACTACCAGTGTGGGGTCGGCCCTAGTTGAGTCATGTGGATGGGTTATTAGGATTCCTTAGGAAGTCTTCCCTGTTAGGTTATTGGTAGGTCAAGTCAGTGTATAAATAGAGAGGTTGTGTCCAGTGAAATTTTTAGGGGCGAAATTTGGCCAATTGGCTATTTTTGGGGCCTTTTTGCAAAAAATAAATTCTCTATTTGGTCATTTTTAGTCTCTAATATCGCCTATATTTACATAAAATATGTTTTTTATCATAATATTCACCAAAATTTATAGTTTTTAGGGGTAAATTGTATGTTCCATATTTAATATTCGCCTACCTATCTATATATATGTTTTTTCAAATCCAAAATAATCACCTAGAATACTATACTTAAGTATATTATTACAATCCTTAAAAAATACCCTGTTGTGTCTCTCATTCTATTCATTCACTCACTTATCCAACTCGCATTAGTGGAGAGAGGAGTGCACACTAGTGGAGGAGGAGTAGCTACTGGAGACATCTATCTTTTGGGTTTGATCATTGTGATCTTGTATTGTGGCTTATTCTATCTCCGAGGAAGTTGCAGGGTTTTTTGTTAGATTTTGAGCATTAATTCAATATGCTCTAGGATATTTACTGAGAGAATAACATGTACAGTATATCAATGCATAACAATCATATCAATCATGTCAAGCATCACAATACGCAAAAGCATAAGAGACAATGGACACACATAGTTTCCGTGGGGAAAACCCTAAGGTGAAAAACCCCACAACTTCCTCAGAGATAGATAGAGCAATAGTACAACCAAAGTACAACCCAAGTATAAGAGATAGACTTCTCCTATGTGTTGATCCTCCTCCTCCAATGTGCGCCACTTTCCGAGTGATAGAAGAGTGAGTAATGAGATGATCTAAATAGAGATATCCCGATCTCTATTTATACTTGTCCGACTTGCCTAAAATACTTATGGGGCTGACTTGTCTACTTAAGTCTAATAACCCCTAGTTACAATAATCAGGGCTGACCCCACACATGGTGGTCTAATAACCCATCGGCAAGTTAACACACTTGCGACACTTGTCAATACAAATGACGACACTTTCGTATAGAGGAATAATACATCTCTATAGGAGTACAATAAATATATATATGAAATACATTCCGAAGTTACATATACATCAACACTCCCTCTTAACTAGGAAGGCATTTGTCGACACAGATCATCTGGCACAAGTCTTCTTCTCTGGATCATTGTCATCAAATCATCATCATTGTCGCAGCTGCTGCTATCTCATCCAATCTCTGAATCTACTCGTCATAGGAAGTTCTACAAAGCCAACCCTTTTTCATGTTGGATGTAGGCCCACCACCTGCAGGTCTTCATCATCACTGGTCATATTGTGGAATCCTTAGGACTCATCACGTGCGTCTGCAAAACCTCGCAAGAGCATTCCAGGCCTTTTATGAGCACACAACCCAACCTATCGAATCTCCTAGGATCTTTTACATGTCACTGCACAACCTATCCATGACCATAGAGTATCAACCTGATACTCACCACACATCAACCTGATGTACATCATCACATGATCATCCTGATCATCATCATCTCTGCGAGCAATCCATCAAGTAGGTACACCTTAGGACTGATTACACTACCTCTGCAAAACCTGCAAGATCTCTTAGGACTGATTACACTGCCTTTGCAAAACCTATAAGAGCATCTCAGGAATGATCATATGCCTCTACAAAACCTCTGTACCATACTGTCACATCAATGTCTTCAGATCATCACATAGTCCACGGAGCACAACCTAGATGCACACACACAACACTTACACTCACCATGGGAGGACTAACGTACCACCATGTGAAAGGCTCACAACACTTACATTAATGACCATGGGAGGACTAACCTGCCACCATGTCGGAACGGCCCCGGCACTTGCATCAACGACCATGGGAGTAATAACCTGCCACCATGTCGGAACATCCCCAGCACTTACTTCAATGACCATGGGAGGACTAACCTGCCACCATGTCAGAACGGCCCCAGCACTTACATCAACGACCATGGGAGGACTAACCTGCCACCATGTCGGAACGGCCCCAACACTTACATTAACGACCATGGGAGGACTAACCTACCACCATGTCAAAATGACTCGTGTGCATCTGTGTCTCTGGACTCATCACTTCCCCTTGGAAGGAATCTCGATATGAAGTACACCAAGTCTCCCTCTGAAGTATTCAAACTTCACTCTAGAAAGCGACTTAGTCAACACATCGGCTATCTGCTCGTCTGTCGCAACATACAGGAGCTTCATTGCTCCTCTCTGCACCATATCCCGGATATAGTGGAACTTGATATCAATGTGCTTCAACTTGTCATGGAACACTAGGTTCTCCGAAAACTTCACACAACTCTGGTTGTTGCAATATATACAAGTAGCACTCAACTGAAGATCAAACAAATTAGACAGTAGCTTTCTAATCCATTCTGCCTCACAACTAGCCGAACAAGCTGCGACATACTCTGCTTCAGCTGTACTCAGTGCCACACAGGACTGCTTCCTGCTAAACCAAGAGATCACACCTGATCCCATACTGAAGCAACACCCCAAAGTGCTCTTTCGATCAATGGAACTACCTGCCCAATCTGAATCAACATAACCCTCCAGGTTAAACTTTTGATTCACCTCATACTTGAGCCCATAATCCACTGTACCCTTCATGTACCTCAGAACATGCTTTGCAGCTATCAGGTGAACATGTATTGGATCTGTCAGATACTGGCTCAAGGTGTTCACCGCAAAGCAAATGTCTGGTCTCATATTCGTCAGGCACATCAAGGACCAATCATCTGACGATACATCGTAGCATCAACTGGCTCAAAAGAAGCATCACACATAAGCTTCAGGTTCAATGCCATAGGTGTGGGCATGGCCTTGCAGTCCATCATCCCGAACCTCTTCAGGATCTCTACTACATACTTCCCTTGCCCAAGGAAGATTCCATCTGCACTCTACCACACCTCCATACCAAGAAAGTAGTGCATCATACCCAATTCCTTCATCTCAAACTCTGTAGCCAGCTTCCTCTTCGTGTCGGCAATCAATCTATCCTCACCTATCAGAAACACGTCATCCACATATAATAGTAGTATCACTGGATTTCCTTCCTCAACCTTGTAGTAAAGGTTGGAATCCGCTTTACTCTTGGTAAAGCCCAAACTGGAAAGGAATCCATCTATCCTTCCATACCAGGTCCTGGGTGCCTGTTTCAAACCATACAAGGCTTTCTTCAGTTTGCACACATGTGTTCCTATGCCATGTGTCTCAAACCCTAGTGGCTGCTCCACATACACTTCCTCTTCAACTACACCATTCAAGAAAGTTGTCTTGACATCCATCTGGTGTACCTTCCATTTCATCACTGCAACCAGAGCAAGTATTGATCTAATGGAAGTGTATCTGGCTACAAGAGCAAAAGTTTCTTCATAATCAATCCCTTCTTTCTGGGAGAAGCCGCGAGCTACAAAACTAGCTTTATATTTCTCTATGCTGCCATCTGCAGCGTGTTTGATCTTATAGATCCATTTGGAAACCATAGACTTCCCATCTAGCCTTGGGACCACATCCCAAACATCATTCTTCATAATTGATTGGTATTCTTCGATCATAGCATCCTTCCATTCTTTCTTTTCTATAGCTTCTTCATAACTGAAAGGTTCTTTATCCATAATGTCACAGAGCAAAGCAACATAGCTGGTATGTGATCTTGTTCTTTTCCTTTCTCTGTGTTCCTCTTTTGGAATGCCAAATATTTCTACATCTTGTATGAGCTCTCTAGCCCATGTTGGTTTCCTCTTGTGAGGATTCTTCTCACGAGGTGGATCCATAGGTTCTTGTGGATCTTCCATTTCTCGATCTTCTTCAGGAATTGCTTCATTCATAGTGTTGTCTTGTGTTTTGGATATTCTGGGTTCTTCACTGTCTTCAATAGGTGTCTTTCTTGATTTGAGGTATGTTGAACCTTCATCAAATGTTACATCCCTAATGATGTCGTCTTATCATCATACTTCTTGGAGTGTGCTGTGAGAGCTTGATCTTAATTCCCCATCTTCTCTTCTCGAGCTACAATTCAAGCTTCTTCTTGTGAGCATTCTTCCCACAGCCTACTGAATGTGATGAGTTTCTACCTAGCACAAATTCCTTGGATGAAGGAATCCCATGACATAGGAAGGCCATTAAGAGTGGTCATTACCACTTCTCCATTTTCTATATCTTCACCCACAGCTTCAAGTTGTTCTTTTATCTGGGAGACCCTTGAGAAATATGATTGCATAGTTTCTTCATTCTGGATCTTGATATTCTTGAGTTGATTCCTCAAGGTCATCCTCCAATTTATGTTCTTGCTTTCAAATAGTTTGGTCAAGGAATCAAACATCTCCTTTGGTGTCCTTAGGGATGACACATGGGGTATGATATGATCTTTGATAGAATCAGCAATGATCCTCTTTGCCTTGACCAAGTTCTTCTTGTGAAGAGCCTTAGCCTCTGCTCCTTCTAGGACAGGGACCTCTTCACGTATATAAGTGTCCAACTCATTTTCTTCGAGGATTAACCCAATCCTATACTTCCATGCTCGGAAGTTATCAGCCCCTTCAAGCTTGTCCTCAATCTTGGTGTGGAGAGACATCTTAAAGAGTACTTCAAATGGAAATAGAAAATATTTAGGTCTTACCACTTGGTTTGCTAAAAACTAGATCTGGTGCTGGATTAGGGTTTGCCAGAGAAACCCTAAAATTTCAAAATTTGAATTTCCAACTTCTAAAAGGATGGAGAGATGTACCTTGATGAACTGATCAGCCTGGTATATTCAGAAATTCAGATCTGCAAAGTTTCACCCTTCAGAAATGTCTTTTAGTCTTTCCGGATTCACTAAGGAGAGCCTTGAATTAGGGTTTGAGTTTTTGGGAGATTTACCTAGCCAAAAATCTAGATCCAACTCTCTAAACTTTGATTTTTCCAAGGAGCTTCCAACTATGTCTTCATATTTCAGAAATTCCTAATTTTGTGGAAACCCTAATTTTTAGGGCCAAAACTGAAACAACTCATAATTGAATTCTGATTGGACAGATAGATTCACCATGCAAAGGAGAGTCAATCTATCATATTATTTTTCCAAAATATGTGGAGAGAAACCCAAAAACAAGAATCCCTAGCTTCCACAACTGCACAGTGTCTTCTTCTCAGGCTAGCTCTGATTCCATGTTAGATTTTGAGCATTAATTCAATATGATCTAGGATCTTTACTGAGAGAATAACATGTACAGTATATCAATGCATAACAATCATATCAAGCATGTCAAGCATCACAATAAGCAAAATCATAAGAGACAATGGACACACAGAGTTTCCGTGGGGAAAACCCTAAGGTGAGAAACCCCACAACTTCCTCAGAGACAACCCAAGTACAAGAGATAGAATTCTCCTATGTGTTGATCCTCCTCCTCCAATGTGTGCCACTTTCCGAGTGATAGAAGAGTGAGTAATGAGATGATCTAAATAGATATATCCCGATCTCTATTTATACTTATCCGACCTCCCTAAAATACTTATGGGATTGACTTGTCTACTTAAGTCTAATAACCCCTAGTTACAATAATCAGGGTCGACCTCACACATGGTGGTCTAATAACCCATCGGCAAGTTAACACACTTGCAACACTTGTCAATACAAATGACAACACTTCCGTATAGCGGAATAATACATCTCTACAGGAGTACAATAAATATATATATGAAATACATTCTGAAGTTACATATACATCAACATTTTTCACCTTCTTGGTTTTCCCCGAGGAAACTCTATGTCTCGTGTGTTTATGATTGTTATGTTGTGCATGTTATTCTCTTAGTAGGATCCTAATATAATGTTTGAATGAAATTATCGAAAAATTAACATCCATGGCTGCAAATGCTGAGAGAATATTAGAGAAGAGAAGTAAAATAGAAAGAATGGGACAGAGAATATTAGAGAAGAGAAGTAGAATATAAAGAATGGGGCACATCACCCATTGATTAGATTGGGCACATCACCAAACCTTGAGAAGCCAAAATGCTTCACTCATAAACTCACAATGACAAAAGTTTTGAAATGGAGTTGGAATCCTTCTTTTATAGAATTCATGTTGACATGTTGAGAAAGTTACTTGGCTTGGTGACCTGTGAGAATAGGTCACCCATGAGTGGACATACTTTCCTTGATTTTTCCTTACAAGATTTTCCCCTTTAGAAACTGTGCCCCCCTTTGTCTCCATATGTTTCCTGCTTTGTAAAAGTTGCTTGATTTGTAAACTGGCCTCCTTTTTGGAAACTGCACTCTCCTTCTGCTTTTTCTGGTTGTTTCCATTTTCTGGCTTTTATCAACTCTTACACCTTTCATTCTTTTGTTCTTTTTCTAAATCCACAAATTGCTTTAGCCATATTTCTATTTTCTTGTCTCTAGATCCCATTTGGAAACCTTATCTCCATGAGGGCACCCTCTTGGCCCACTTGCCCAATTATTTTAGGAATATTAAGTAAAGGAATTAATTTAAATTAATAAAATTAATTCCTCGAATAGAACTTGGGCTAAAATTTATTATATAGTTACAGGATTAAATTATCATTTATCTGCCTAGGGAAATAATGTCCCCTTTCACCCATGGTCACTGAATTAGCCCAAAATTGGGGACATGACAAAATAATGATCCAAATCATCACTTCTTTAAAGTGTTTGTTTCAAGATACCTGATAACCCTTTTTGTCTTATATTTTCAAATAAACAAATAAAAATAAATATTAATTGAAAACATTTAAACAATACAAACATAAACTAAAAAACATTGAAATAATTTAGCAACATTACTTTTATTAAAAAATGCAATTGCAATAATATATATAATTCACTATTAATGTTGTGTTCTCATAAACACTATAACTACAACAAGCTACATGGTAGCAAATACCTATCGTAGATACAAAGTAAAACGAGATGTCGTGGATAAATCTGAACTTCCAGGCAATGATGGTTAGTTTTGGTTGATATCCAAATTAAGAAATTTCTTGAAATGGAGATGAAAAAACAATTTGAGTTGATGGCCAAATAAAGAACTTCCTCGAAATGGAGACTAAAAAACCTAATGCAACAATAAACACTCTTCAATATGTTGGATTTGTTTCAAATCTAGATTTTAAAATTAAACATTATACACAATATTTTAAGTAATGGTATAAGTTTATCGAGTACAACCTGAGTGGGCCTAACTATTAAGAGCATGTGTTTCCTCCTAGGAGGTCATAGGTTTAAATCCGTAGGAGGGTAGGGTATGTACACCTCTGTAGACTTTAGCAATTAAATCACTGCGTAGAGGAAGGTTCCTTGTCCCACAAACAAGGGGGTCTCATACACCAATTGGTGTCCCGCTTGGCGGTGACCTTAAAAATAGATTATGATTATATTATTATATAACAATTATTATATTATGTGCATGTAAAAAAAAAGGGAAAAAGTTAAAAACTAAAATGAAAAGTAGGTCTCCCCACTAACTACCTTGCAGAATATTCTCATAGGATCACTCATTATGATGGCTTTTGGAATTTAATCACCCGCAACTTTAGTAGTATCTGTAAACACATACACTTGGCACAATGGTTATTGTGGTGTAATCGGACCAGGACAGGAGGAGGATGGGCGTGTGAGTTATTGGTTATGAATCAAAGATTTTGATCATATATTACATTGTAAGGAAACTTTCAACAATTGTAGATGTAAATCCATTGCAGGAGGATGAGACAAGTGTATTGTCTAGATCAATTTTTTGGAAGTTGTTCCAAATTTGAAATAAACAATTATAAAAGAAAAAAAGAATATAAAAAATAAGTGGTAACTTATGCATGGATAATTGGTAGTTGATGCATGGATAACAAGTAGTTCTGGAAGACAACCCATTTAATTAGAAGAAGGAAAGTGATAAATGTAGTTGAGGCATAGACAATAGGTGATTACAACTATGCATGGATAACAAGTAACACATAAATTTTTTGTAACACTTAACTTATGCCCCCAATTGGTGTTCACCAACCACAAGTTAAGTAGTTGTACTAGTAAGTATTCTTTTAAACAAAAGAATGTTGCACAATAAAGTGGCAAAAGGAGGTTACCTAGTAGCCATATACATTGGCATCTAAATTTTTTTCTTTGCATGTTGGACGCTTGCATTTTCAAACAACTTCCCATTCTAGGTACTTTCCATTGGGCTCCCATGTGTTGTCTATCTTGGCAACTGTTTCTTGGAGATCATAACCACCCTCACAACATTTTCTAGCCCTCTGACCTATGACTCTGGACCTTTGTCTTTTGCTTTGTCCTCCTGTATTATCACAATCAAATGAAGGGAAACATCTTTTGAAATTATAAGAGATACGTATCTAGATGTTGAAGCTCCCAAGAGAAAGATTCAATCAGTGGCTTGCGATACTATTAATGCAGTTTTCCATCACTTAATGTATCTATAAGCTATCCCAAGGTTTTAGAACCATATTCTTCATGTTGACAAATTGTGTTTTCGAACTGTTTCGTATGTCTGTAATTGTTTGATCTTAATGATAGTGATATGTTTTTATCTGGGGTGTTGCAACTTGAGCATAATAAATCTCATTTCCCATCTTTTTGGTATGGCATTACCACACTTGTGATAGGACGTGATTGTACCCTATTGTTTCTGAATATAAACTTCTATTGCAGTCGTTAGCCAGTTAATTGGATCATAACATACTTTCAGCCTTAAATAAAATATCCTCAAAGTGATGTGTTTTTAGACCTAGTGTTCATATTTATGTTATTTTGTGAGGAGCTCTGTCGCTCTCCCAACGAACCTTTGGTAATTTTAAAATGAATATGAAGGATCTTAGATTTGGTGTATCTTTCCTTGGTTCAACGAAAACCATTTCAACCGACATGCTTTTTAAAAAGAAAATTATATTTTTTATTAATTTTTGAAACTATCCATTGAAATTATTAAACACATTTTGTACACGTTTGTGCACGTAATATTTTTTTTACTAATTACAAAAATCGAAAAAAAATACCCTTTTGAAGAGTACGTGTTGGTCTGGGGCGTATATATTTTTTGAAATTTTTTGGTTGTGTAATTTTAATATTATTGATTTTTCTTTGTGTTGATATGAAGTTGTGGACATTGTTTTGTAAGTGTAAGTTTAAAAAGTAAAGAAAAAAAATACCATATGAACTTAGAAAACCGTAAATTATATGCCAATGCATAGATGATTCATTGATGAATTTATTGGTATGAAGTTCACCTAAGGTGCATCCTAGGAGAGAGTTTAGGAAGGGTAAAGAGGGAAGTAAAATTAAAATTGCAAAAAAGAGGGCTAAAAGCTTGTTTTTAAAGCCCTCGATTGAGGTGTTAAAAACCCTCGATCGAGGTTTTGGGTGGATTTTTAAATACCTCGATCGATGGTTTTAGTGTGATTAAACCAAAAGCTTGATCAAGCTCTTGTGAAATAAAAATTTGAAAAAAAGCACGCGACTTATTTTGAGTTAAGGAGCTTGATGAAGCATTCCAGATCAGGTGACTGACAGTAGAAGTGATGGCATTAATGGTGATAGGACGAGAGTGGATGTGTAGGACAAGATGACTAGAGAGGTGGAAATGACTGTTTTACGGACAATCTACCAAGAGCGGACTCAAGGCCTGATCTCCCTAGCTTAACGTAAGTCTAAAACAAATAAGACAAAACATAAAATGCTTTCCTAGATCGTATAGAAATACAAATGAAAGAGTATATCGTTTACCTTATATTTGTAGATCCCTTTCTCCTTCGTTGATCCAATGCTCGAGCGCTGCTAGATTGCAGGTAGCTAAACCCCGTTGAACATGTAACAGACCACGAGAAGTGAAAGAATATATCTCATATGATAGATCTAAGTTAACAGTTAAGGAGGAAAACTCTAAACATCATCAAAGAGACAACATTTATGGAAAGCAATTATATTAAATGTATCGAAGAGTGGAGAAGTACAATAGAAAAGAGGATTACAACCATTGCCTTAACGCTGCAAGCTCCTTCCGACAAGCCATGCCAAAGCTCCTAGAGAGAAGTGGATGTTCCCTAAGCTAGAGTGTTAGATATATTGAGCTTGATTTCACCAGCATAAGAGTACTATAGAATTCCTCCCTTAGGATAGAATTCCTCCCTTAGGATGGGAGTGACCTTCATTTAAATAGGACTAAGTGGATAGGGTATGGATAGGATAGGTTGAGATATGATAGGAGAGGCTTAAGGGATCCTTCCAAGTTGTTAGGAATCGAGTACCAGCTCTCCCAAGAGGTCAGGGATAGGGTCCCAAGTCAGCAAGCTTCGAGAAGGGGCTCCAAGGGCTATTTTTGTCTATTAACTGACATCGGTGCACCCTACAATAAAGCAAGCTGCGACGTCACATGCTGCATGAGTGAAACCTACGATGACCTCTCAAAACCTAGTACAAATGGGTACAAATCCTTCCAGTTCAATCACTCAGTCAAGGTAACTCCAGGGGTGTATACACTGAATCTCATGATGGGAAGATTTTAGGTGTAACAGAATGGCCCCCAAAGCATGAAGCTGTTGAAGATAGACAGGTGAAGTGCTTTGATAAAAGGAATGGAAATGGACTTGTCAGACGAAGGATGCTGCTGCAGTATGACTCTGAGTACATAGTCTAAAATGACTCACAACATGGTTGCCGACCAATACAATGTAGATCCATGGTAGTAATGATCGACTGAACACAATCATGGCTACTAGACACAAGCGTAGATCCATGATGAGATGATAACACAGCCACGACCAATACAAATGTGGATCCATGCAATATGACTCAAATACAAACTCCATCGCAACATGGGTAAAACATGACTCCACAGGGTCTTCAAGCTGAACCCGCAATGATACGAATCTATCCATGTGATTACAAAGGTCTTGATGTCGAACATGGTAGAAACCACTTGATTACCAGTCATTGATGTAAAACGTTAACAAGCACGAGGGAGATCACCATTAATGTCAATGATTCCCAAGATATCACAGTACATATCACCAAGCATGAATAAGTGAGTTGAAGTCGAACGCAAGATGAAATCTTTCAATCAAGAGTCAATAATATAAACTCATGTTGAAAGCGAGGTAACCTGCCATTGAGGCATGCAGGGCCAAGGTACTTGGTTGGTTTCTAGATTCGATCCTCTTATGATGAGTTGATGTCGACAAGGATGAATCCATTGAAGGAGGGCCATGATGAATCCCCCATCAATCGACACGAAACATGACAAAAGATATGTAGAGTAGATCGTATGGTACAGTAACATGCAAGACTGACTCAGAGTAGACCGACATGGTGGCGGGCATACTAAATATAGATAATAAATGGTGGACGTGTTCTTGAACATTGTCATAGCATGACTTGGCAGTATTGACATGATGAGTACAACACTAACTCTTATTGCAACTGATGAGGGAAGCTTTCTTTTAATGACTCAAAGGAGTAACGAGACTCAAGAAATAGGTAAAACTCAAGGACAAACGGATGACCCAAGTACAGTATGCAAATGCAGATGAGTGCCATGTTCAAGAACGACTACGTACTGCCACTGACAAAGTATGTAACACAAAAGCCTTCCTTTTCCCCATCATGAATGATGAGTGCTTCATGTGTTTTTTATGAGCTTGATGAGGGTAACCAGATGCTTGGTATAGCTCATCTCATAGATGATTCCAATCCCAAATATTTTCTGAACCTAGGATAGGAGGGGTTCGTCCCATGACGGGCCCTTCAATGTAAGAGTTTAACGAGTCCATAGAAGGTAAACTTGGTCGTCATTTCATGTTTAGAGAGTCTAAAAAGAACTAAAGAAGACTCCAACGGTCCTTTTTTGTAAAGTTATCCTCATCACCCGAAAAAGGGTAAAACAACGTGGGAGAGGACTCTTCTAGTCATGATTGGCTAGAGTATACCTTTTTCGTAAGTAGTGCCCCCTGGTCCGAAAAAGGGGTAAACTATCACCAGGAAGACGACCATTCAAATACTTTAACAACCGTGAATGCAAAAATTTTGCTTGGCAATCTTTTCATTTTTCAAGAGCCTGATAAGAGCTTAAAGGTAGATTCTGGGGGGTATCCTTTTCTGTGGGAGTTTAACAAGCCCGGAAAAGGGATAAATTGTAACTCGGTACTTATTCTCATAGTTTCAAGAGCATGAGAACAAACAAAGAGTAAGCTCATCATCATAAAATAATTATAATCTAACCATTGCGAAATAATGACAAAACATTCAAGGGATTTGTCCATACTTGAGATGACCATTGTAACACGACAAATGGAACAAAAGACCACTTAACAACTCCTGCACACTTGGAAACTAGGTCAAATAGTCAACCGATATTCCAAATATGATCAAAGATGATTAAAACTATAGCAAATGACCTAAAAGCATCAAATATTTGAAAAAGGAATATTCTATTTCATTTATAAATAGAAAAATGGGACAAATATAGCCACCATTGTTTCAATTGCCAATTTGGGAGAAGAAGTGCCAATTTGGAGCCAAAACTTCACTTGTCGATTCCAGGAGCTACGAGCCGCCATTTCACCCATCGTCTAGAGCAGGTAAGCCTAAACTTCATCCAGCAAAATTGTATCGGATTACATTTTGATTTTAGGTACATTTTTTGAGTTTTTTTATGGATTTGTGTAGGGCTATTGCGCATTCAGCTCGTCGTAGTCTTCCCTTTCAGGAACTGCGACGAGACCGACTCGGCGCAAGTCCCGAAAACATGGAGTGAGACATCATCGCACTATGTGAAATAACATAGTGCGACGACAGAAACGCATAGCCCAGGCATCATATTAAACCCAAAGGGTGGACTTCCTGTGGTTGAAGTGAGGTCTAACATTGTTTAAATGCCCACCTTGGAAAGTTGATAGCAAGAAAACATGGTATTAGAGTGGCGGGAAAGAGAACACGAGGCAGATGATGTTCAAGCTGCAAATGTTCCACAATGCGTGAATGCCTTGAGAAACTGCGGTTTGCTCAAGTTCTTTGAGATTCATGGCATGAAGGCCCAAACCCCGCTGCTGTCACATATGCTCTGGTGCTGGGATGCAGCCCAGGAACACTTTGTGATCAGTGAGCACATTCTCACTATAGATGTTGAGGACATCTATTTTCTTACCGATTTGTCCCGGAGACGGGACCCTATAGTTCTCACTAGATCATGAGCTAGTGATCGCACTGTCGACGACATGGTGGCGCAACATTGTACTTCTCATGTTTGATCTTCTAGTGGGAAGATTCCCATTAAGGATGTTGTAAACTGCCCACTGCGTGCCATATTGTTCACTATTACTAGAGTGGCGGGGAGCCAAGCCCCACACATGGCCACTCGGACTCAGATGCTCTATGTGGAGGACTGTATGTCCCCCAAGTTCTTCAACTGGTGCGAGGGTCTCCTCGCAAACATCCGAGCTCAACTGACCAAATGTCGGTGGGGAGAGCTCAAGTAGTTTGGATCGATAGTGATATCGTTCCTCTTGGAGCGGATCCCCCTCTTGCAACCACATGTACGACTGGATGACAAGGATCCTAGGGATCCTCACATGCTCAGATGGGAAGAGGTGATGGCCCGTCATGGTTGGGGCCCTATCATCAACTTTGGTGACGAGTTCTTCAGCTGGTTGGAATCCTAGTTTCTCATGGTATAGGATTACTCATATGGCGGTACGGATTACAGAGAGGATCTCGACTTAGTGCTGCCTGAGGGTACAGCATGGGGAGACATTGGTGAGAACAAAACCCTTGTATTTTTTAGTTTTGTATATTTATGTTTTTCTTTGTTGTAGTGCTGACAAGTATATAACATGTGTGTGCAGATGTGGGTCCCATACGGCTCTTAGGAGTCTCTCTTCTGGGGAGGAGAGATAGAGGTGGGGAAGCAGTTATGCCCCCAGGTGCTCATGCTTCCATTGTGGAGGTGGAGGACATGTACAAGAACTTGTCCCAACTGAAAGTGGATGTTCCTGAGCCAGAAGTAGATGACTTACCGAGACCTATGCAGAGGTTTGGAGTTGGAGCATCTATACGCTTCAATGCCCTACTCCGTAAGGTAGCGAGGAAAGTGGAGTGCTTCCATTCTCAGTGAAAGAGAGTTGTCCATCCTAGGGGTGTACGAGATAGGAATCATGCCTGATGATGTTATTATACTTGTATTGAGAGTTTAGAGGCCTCAGATTTTGTACTAAAGAAAGCTACGAGGATTCAGAGTTTCTAGAGACTTACTAAAATCCATTGTGCTTCAGAATTTTGTACTAGCACTACTTTTGATGATATATATATATAGACATTCCCGACGATTTATACATTATGTGTTTCAAAAATGACAAATGATGTAATCTTGTTCATATGCTTTGCTTTTTATACAGTGCATTATTTATAGGTCATGAATGCTTTCACATATTATGAGTATTATGTGTGTGTGATGTACCAATCTAAAATGAAATTGGCCATCAAGTAAGCAACTGTGTTTAACTCTCGTGGAATGTGCAGGTATTGAATGGATTCAAATGACCTTTCCAGGAGACAGACTCGTCTAAAGAGACAGAGTAGGGTAGGATCATGGATAGCGTAGACCCGGTTAATATGGGAAACCACTAATTGAGAATCCATGTGGATGACAATGTGGTTCATACCCAAGGAAATAACATCGGTTAGGGTTCCAATTACTGCCTGATACTCTGCGGCATTGTTGGTTGCAAATCCAAGGCAACTTCCTCCTGAGTTGATGAGCTCACCCATTGGGGAATATAGTACCCAAGCTGTCGAGGCAAGGTTACGGGTATGCTGGTTGGCGCCGTTCACGAATCCGTAGCATGTTTCCATATGCACACACAAACATAACATGGTATAAGAAGCGGAAACAAGATCTAAAGACACTCAAAAAATAAACGCATCACACCACACAAAAACACACAAACACGCCATGTATAGTATATACAAGAAATTATATGCATGACAAGTTCAGACATAGTACCTCTTCAGGGAAATCCCATTACGGGGTTCACCCAAAGATATTCTGTCATAGTCTTCAATATCGTAAGCTCCTTTTTCCAAAACACGTTTGACAATGTAAGGTCCATGCCACATGGACTCGAACTTTCCTGCTCCTAGTTTGTCATGTTTCTGGTCGTATGTGAGGACCAGGTCACCCTCGTTGGAGATACAAGGTTCAACTGACTTGTCGTATTGATCTTTGATGCGTTTCTTGTGCGCTTTGTTAGCAAAAGCAGCATCTCAGCGGGACTCGTCAAGTTTTGCTAAGTACAGGAAACGTTCTTCTTCGGCAATAGTGTTAGGAAGAAGTTCGACAGCGAGTTGAAGAGATGGAATTTCGCACTCTATAGGAAGGACAACCTCCAATCCATACACCAATTGGAAAGGAGTGAAACTTATGGCAGTTTTAATGGAAGTTCTGTAGGCCCATAATGCTGAAAAGAGCATATTATGCCAGTTGGACTTATGCGTACCTACCATCCTTTGGACCATAGTTTTCAAGACCTTGTTAATGACCTCGACCTATCCATTGGACTGCGGGTAGTAGGGTGTTGAATTTTCATGGCGAAAACCCAATCTATCACTCAGTTCATCAACCATATGGTTCTGAAAGTGAGAACCATGATCGGTAACTATCGCCTAAGGAACTCCAAACCGCGCTATTACATGATTGAACATGAAGAGTGCGGTGGTTTTGCCATTGTTTTGGTATGTAGGCATTGCCTCGGCCCACTTTGTGAAGTAATCCATAGCTACAATGATTTAACTATGCCCTCATTGTGGCCACAACAAATCCCATGCTTATATGAAGCATGGGAGCCCCATTTTTTAATAAATGCAAAGGTATTTGGGTGATTTGTCTTGCTAATATCAGTTTTGATTTCCATCTTAAAGATCCCTTACCCATGCTTTTTGCCTGCCTGTTTACCATGCTTCTGAATATATTTTCCAAGTGTTTTGGTTCGGAGAAAGCTCAAATTCTAAGTATTTTGTAATTCACTTTCGTCAACCTGAAACCCGACATTTTGGGAACCCGAAACCCACAACCCAACAGGTGTGGGTTGCGGGATCATTGTTTTTAGTTTTCGGTTTTTGCAATCTCGAAACCCGCAACCCGATAGGTGCAAGTTGAGGGTTTTGTTGTTAATAAGTTTGGGAAATCTTCTTCCCGAAACCCGCATCTGCGGCTTTCGGATTTCGGGAATTGGTTTTTGATTTACATTTGTTGTGTGTTCCCGAAACCCGCAACCTGCAAGTGTCGGGTTGCAGCTTTCGGGAAAAGCTTTTCAGTTTTCAGTTCTTTCCATTCCCGAAACCCGCAACCCGCACTTTTGAGTTTCGGATTATGGGATTCCTAAATAAATCTCGCCAATAAACCCCCATGTAAATTTTGTAAGTATTTAACTTTTGGTTTTATTTCATTTTATGTTGCTTGATTTGGTATGTGGTTTCATGGCTTGGTTTCTCTGATCCTTCAGTGCTATTTCTTTGGCTTGGTTCCCATTTTATAAGAACTTGGTAGTTTTTCCAATCCTTGTCCTATTCATCTTATGACTTCCAGGTTACTTAGTAAAAATTGCATGCCCTTATTTGAGTTTTTACAATTTGATCTCACATCTTGATTTGTCATGATTGAATTAATATTTTTATATCATTTTCAACGTCAATTTTTTGTAATCTTTTACTATTTATTGTTATATCTTTCTCCACAACATAATGGAATCAAATCTTACTTTCTTTTATTAAAGTTGTGTGAGAAGATATATATATATATATATATATATATATATATATATATTTCTTTTGAAGACATTGGGAGAATAAGAAAAGACTAAAATTCATGAATATTCATTTTATAATGACAAAATCTTTAAAATCATTTTGGGGTTATCACATTATATATTTTGATTCAGACTTGGATGCATAAAGAAAAAGGGAATTAAAATGTTTCTTTTTATGAATATTTGTCATGAATTCCCAAGAAAAAAAAAAGAATACAGTCTCGTATTGGTATCAATCATAAAAGTTATATGTTTATGCATATTCATGTTAACTTTTGGTGATTATTCAAATAATTGATTGTTGAGACTTTTTCCATTACCTTTATATAAATATGAATTTTATGCTACTTTATGGTTGATCAGTATTTTTATGCAAAAGAATTCATATTCCTTTTATGTGGACTTTTGATGAACCCATAGGGAAATGTGATGAAGTAGTTGAATTGAATGTAAATCTTTTTCAAGGGGCGGCAGGTGCGGGGGGGGGTAATTTTTGACCCTGGAGGAAACAAACTAGTAGACTTCTCTTGGGGACTCGGCATCAGCACCAACAATCAAGCAGAATGGCTTGCCTTGTACTACTCACTGGAATTAGTGGCCACCCTTAACATGAATCGTCTTCAGATTTTCGGAGACTCCAGGCATGTTATTCAAGCTATGAGCAATGGTACCCCCCTCAGAAACGACAAAAACCAGAGAATTCAGAAAAGAATTAAGCGTCTCGCTCTCCCAAGGGACACGCTTTACTATCATGTGCTAAGGGACCATAACGGTATTGCGGACACTCTGGCCAATGATGGAGTCAAGTTAGAAATGGGGCAAGCAATCCTAAACAAAGCCTCAAGATACCATTTTATACCTTAATGGAAATGTGGTGTTGGTATTTTATAATTTTGGAAAATATTAGGCTTAATAGCCATAACCTTGGTGGCGAATTTGTCTTCACAGCTCACCCTCCCCACCGTCGCAGCATGTCTAGGAGTTCTCATGTCACTCCACGTGCTTCCCCCGTGGCGAGTACAGTTCCCACGCCTGAGCATTTAACAACCCAGGCGATAGTGGGTGATTTCATGACCAAGATGGATGGCCTGTCTTCCTCACCTCTCGGCCAGGCTCGGCGAACCCTCTGCCTCTCTCAGGAACCCACTGTGCATTTAGATGGCGACCCTCTCCCGGCTCTGAGAACTTCCTGCCTATCTCAGGACCCCACTGTGTTCTTTGACAGTGACCCTCTACCGGCTCTGCGAAATCTCTGTCTCTCTCAGGAATCCATAGTGTTGTTTGAAGGAGACCCTCTCCCGGCTGGTAGAGAAATGGACGGCGTCAGGTAGGCGATAGCCACCCTGAGCCGACTCACCTCATACATTAAGGTTTATCTGACACGAACTTATGCAACAGTCTGCAATACCGAAAACAAAATCGATGAGCTCGTTCTGGAGGATAAATACATACATTCCAGGCTATCCTGTTTGGAATCACGCATGGAGGATATTGACAGGAACATAATAGAATTAATGGGGAAGGTTGACAGCATTAAAACAGACATCTCTATTTTTGTATACAAAACACAATGCAGCTGCGTCCAGGAGGCCCCAACGGTAAATATGGAAATGGCAGAGGCGGCTTCAGTTTACCAGCAGAACTATGGATAATGGCAGTCTCCTGTTTGCAGGTTCTCTCAGCTGTTTATTTTGAATGTTTTTTTGCCTTAAATTATGTAATCAGTTTGTGAGGGTTTACCCCACCAGTAAATTTAGAGTTTATAGGATTTCTAAAAGTGTTGAACTCCAGGGGATAAACAATATAAGCCTCTGCACTCTTCCCTCCTTTGAGGCAGAGAGCTGGTTTTTTATTTTGTACTGAATGGTTGTCCACAGCCTTTGTTAATACAACCCTTTCACCTGTTTCTGTTAAAAAAAAAATGTAAATCTTTTTCAAATGCTAAATGCTTTTCTCACCATTTCAGTTCATTCTATTTAAACGCTAAAACCTGGAGAATTAACTCTGCATATAAAATATTATTGTTTAAAGCTCTCTTGATGAAGGAGTGAATGATTTTTGTTTTATTTCCAGGAATGTGAAAGAGTATGCATAGGTAACGTTCAAGATCATTGAGATGGCTCATCCAATGATGTTCACGTATTAGTTTGACAAGTGTAGTAAAGAAGCTATCATAAAGATTCCTCTACGTGCCAGCAAATGAATAAGCAAGAGGTTCAACACAGGAAATTATCATAGAGATTGTATTTATTTCTCAAACAGAAAATGGTGTACCAAGTTGTTTGGAACCGAATAACTCTGGATTTCTTCGCCAACAAACTAGAACAACTAAGCTTGCACCGAGCCACGAAGTAAGGGATAAATTCCAGTTTTTGTTGCAAGAGATTTAGTTTTGGATCATGGAATCCAATACCAAGATTATCTTGTCCTCCGTAATTTCATCCACCAGATCACAGCCTTTGAGGGTATGATCATTTCGCAAATAAGAAGGCACCATTATGCAGATTTGAAACTTTATTTCTGCCTTGTGTTCACGGAATCAATGGCAAAAACTGCCCGCCACCATTACAGAAGGAAACACTCTCTGCTTGTTTACCAGTCTACTAGATTACATGGTTTCCACCACTAAATTAAACAACAAAAACCGCCAAATTGAATAGAGTGGCCACGTATATCAATTTAATATTAAAGACCATTATAAAATCCTGTTAACTATCGGATTTTATGTGCACCAGTCATACATTTAGTAATGAATTGCCAGGTTATCGAGGAAGTTGAGAGATTGCAGGATGCACATTTTAGCACAAGAAAAGGGAGATTTATCTGGAGTTATCACGATTTGCAAAAGGAGTTAAGCATTGACATGAAGTGTAACAGTTCTCCGCCCCGACTGCCTTATTGATTGGTGGCATGTCATTTAGTTGAAACTAACACCAACTCTTCACGGAGTCATTTTTAATGATCTCCCCAAATCGTAATGCCAAAGAAGGTGTCATGATAGAGAAAGAGCATCGAATTTCTAGATAAACGGATCGACCCCTACATAATTTATGGAGCAGAGATAGGGTTGCATCAATATTGGAAGGCCACCAGCGAAAGCAATTTTGTTTCAATTTATCATTTTATTTGATTTATTTCGTAATTTTCCATTATTGCATTTTTAAATTTTAGATCATAGATTTTAGATTCGGTTTGTCTGCAATATTTGAATCCTAATAATTTGTTTTGTTACACAATAGATTTCACGGAGCTTTCTAATCTAGGAAGCAAGGAAATGCTATAGATGAGGTTCATGAGAAGGGAATAGATCGGATCGTTGTAAAGAGATTGTAGCAGTTTAACTAAATCACAGTAAAAAAGGATTGATTTCAGCAACATCTCATCGTAGGGAAAAGGGAATTGGTTGGTAAAATCATCCCTGTAATTGATTATTTAAGGAACATCAAGTCGACTGAGAGGGGGGCGGTCTCTACAGACCAGAGAAATTGTAATTTTTCTGCTAATTCCTTCTTCTGTGCATTTATGCTTGGAAAAGGGAGACTGAGGAGACGCTGCTGCCAGGGGGAATCGATGGAGCTGAGGAAAATTTAGTTTCTGTAAACTCTGTACTATTTCTCTGCTTGGGAAAGCCTTCGATAGAGCTGGACAGATTTTTCTTCCAGAACTAAGGAGACATTTCCAATGTTGATGGACTTTAGAGCTCGAATCAGTAAGGAGTTGTTGGACACACCCTGTTTTGCAGACACTGTAATTTCTTACAGTTGTGTTAATACAGTAAAGTTTCTCCATATGACTTTCTTGTTCACGCTTCAAGTTTCTTTGATCAGTTTGATGATTGCTTTGAGTCTATTATCAGTAATTGTTTATTAATTTGTAAACAATTAACATTCCTAGATCTGAGATTTTGGTTTATCACTATTGATGATCTAAATGTATGAATGTGTTGAATGAGTTTCTTTATGCAACATGTTTATTTATTTTTTACAAATGATATGCAGTTCGTATCACAGTTCAGGTTAATTTTTCAATTAACAAAAGGAACAACAGGATAACATTGGATGCACTGAATCTTTAAATTGTTTTCAATAATTTTCATTATCTGATAATGCTTTGAAGTAATAAGTTAACCATCTGGTTTTGCATTTCTGTTAAACTGGTTAAATTAACTTATTAATTTACAAACCAAGTTACCCTACACACAAAACTTTCACTTTGTTAGATTAGATCTTACTTAGTTTAGACTTCATTCTAGATAGGATTAACCTAAGACTTAGATCAACCTTTAGAGTTTGGTTACCTTTGTCTTACATCTATGTAGGATAGATCCATTTTGGATCAAAACCACACATGCCAGCGGAGAACTTTGTATCCGTGGGTGATTACCATACCAAACAGCTCAAGGATAGAATTGCCCTTGCATAGGGTCTTTCGAAGCCTTTGGCTGGGTTTTCATCCCCTGTTGTTTGCCTTGGACACCTTTCCAACACCTGCATAACCGAGGCATCAACAAATGGCGCTAGAAGGAGGGCCAACCAGCAAGTAATCCCTTTTGAGTTGTTTTTCTTTAACCTCATTTATTTATTTTTATGAAATGGCTCATATCACTGTTCTAGATCATGCTTTCAATTTTCTTAGCCCTACTGGAAGTATTTCTAGAGAGACAGCTAATTTCTTGCAACAATTGAGCTTCAATGGAGAAGGTAAGATCTCTGCATCTCAGCAACTTTCTGAATTTAATTACTTTTGTGATTTTATAAAGTTATCTAATGAGAATGAGAGATGCAGAATTTTTACCACTACTTTCGAAGGAAGAATTCAGAGTTGGTATGAATTTCTACCAACTAAATCTATTCATTAATGGAAACAATTCACAGAGTTATTTCTTAGTGCTCATGAGAATAATAGTTACAGAAAACATGGCTTTGAATTAGAAAATCTTCGTAGATGCAAAGATGAATATCTTGATGATTTCTTTTCCAGATTTATGGTAATATGTTGCAGGTTTCATGAGAGGCACCAACTTTCTAAAAAAGACATAATTGATTGGTTTGTCCATCTTAATTCTCTCTCTGATATACTTGATTTGGAAAAGAATGATAAATCTGAAATTAATGACATGCATATTGATAATTATCTTAGTTCATCAGTCAATGTTGATTTAGGATCTAATCCTATTAATTCCACTCAAAATAATGAGATTGTTGTGCATGAACAAGAGTTAAGATTTTGCGACACACAAGTTCAAGAACAAAAGAATAAGGATTTCAATTCAACTCTCATATCAAGTAACGATCCCAAAACTTTTGTTATAGATGATACAATGGAAGAAGAATCAAAGATTCTAGATCCTGCAATTGAATGTGCTAAGGATGATTCTATTATTGATATTACATTATCTTCTTCTCATAATCAATCGGGTCCCCTTGTTCTTTCACAAAATTCATTATTAGATCATATTTTTACTGATTATGCTTCTCTGGAAACTATTAATGAAAGAAATTTTATCAATATGGAAGCATGCAATTTTTTACATTCTAAAACCTATTTCCCTTTGTATCCAAATATTTTTTATGATCATATTTTACAAACTAATACTATGTTATGGTCAGATTTTGATAGGATACAAAGAAAGTCTTTTAAGAATGAGGGACATATTTCTATTCAATCTGGTTTATCTCTTAATTGTACGAAGAGGATAATAATAACCTTACTACCATTACTCATGCAATAAATGCATCTTCATCTATTTCATCTCATGTCATTAAGGATTATGATTCAGTCTGTAAAATGGAAAGGGATACAATATTTTCTCATATTGTATTAGACATTGGTCTATTTTGCAACATGATGACTACATCTGGATTTGATGTCATGAATTCTAAGCTTCAAATTGAAAGACAAAATGAGGTGATCAATTTCAAGGTAATACCAAATTGTCATTTTATTAACGATGATATTGTCTTAAAGAAATCATTTTCCACCAAATCCCTTTCGCAATTTTTGAATCATATTCCTAATAAGATTCATTTTAGTTATGATCCTCATAAGATATCAATTTTCTCTATGAATGCATTACAGGCATCATATCGTTTCCAACATGATTTTTATGATCTAATTTTGGGTTGGTCGGAAGAATCTTTTATCAAAAAGTTTCCATGTCATCCTTCATTCTTTGTACATAAGAAAATTGATTTGATTTGTCCTATGTTTTCATTTGAAGTATTTCTATTTCCAATACTAATACACAACTTGTTTCCTTTTGCAGGTTTCAAGTTACATAAATGGTTACATTGGAAATATGACTTCACTTAGTTTGGTGATATTCAGCAAGTAGGATTTAGGGATAAGTTAGTTAATTTTGGTTTAAATTTTTGTTAATAAAGCAGTTGTGATGATACATCAGTTTCAAAACTGTAATCAAGGCTTCATCAAAGGCGTTTAGGGAAGTATTTTTATCTTCTATTACTTTTCATTACTCATGCTCTTGTTTATCATTGGATTTACATTAAAACATTCATGTTCAAGTTATATCTTCATTTCCTAAATTATAATGACTTTATCATGAAATGTTTTGAGACAACATTTTCATAAAAGTGCATAAATTTTCATTCTTTCCTGATATGAAATGGAATTAAAGAGTCTTCTTAATTTCATAACTGCACATTTCAATTTAGTTTAATCTTTAGGCTTCTTTAGTTGTTTTCAATAAATAAATAAAAAAACAAAACAAAAAAAAACCTAATTGGATCTATTGTCTCATGACTTATTAAAACAAGATTTTTTTAGTCACTAATTTTTCTTTTAGTAACGGATATAGTTGTGAGATTTTGATTTACTTTTGGTTCCAGTTGTATATATATGTTTGATTTTATCATTACCACATTTTCTTTTCTTGTTGGTTTGTTTTGAGTTTTTCATGATTTCTATCATTTAAAATAAAAAGGCTTATCACTCTTTTACAGTCTTGAAATCTTATCTATAAAGGAAATCTTTATAAATGTTTTCTGCTTGCTGGAAGTCAAATGTTTTGATTAGTTAATCTCTAATTGTGAAAAATCAATAAAAGACTGTGTTGATAATTCTTTTTGAATCTTTTATCATTATCCTTAGAACTTTATCTTTAACTCAACATAAAAGTTTGAATTTAGTTACTTTTAAGGGAATCAGCTTCGGGAAAGAAGGTTTAAATCTATAAATATTAGTAAATCTATATATTTCTTACGCCATCCTTACTCTTAAGGACTATAGTCGCTTCCCCATCCATTAAACAATCTCTTATGAGATTAACATTAAACATAGCCCAATCCTTTTCTTTAACATCTCCAGGAATGAGCTGGGAAACAGGAGGTCTTATCATAAGCTGACCTGCTCATGGTCATGCCTTATTATGGAATGAATTTATCAAAATCTGGTCACCAAGCCAGGATACTGGCTTGTAGCCACAAAAATGGTTGCAAGACGGCGGGTCTCATTACGAGCCAACCCGCTCATTATCTATAAGTTGGTGAATGACACTATCACAACCTGATCACCAAGTCAGGACAGTGGTTTCCAGTTTCTTTCCTAGGATGCAAATCTTTAACAAGGATTGATAAGCTTTGTCTATTTAATTAGTGGATGGGATAAAAGCAACTTATTGGGTTAAAAGGCATCCTTGTCGCGGCTATAGACGCCGACTGGTTGTAATGTCCTGCCTATGGTATTGGAGTCATTTCTTGATACTATGTCTTATATGATTAGCTTGATTTCCCGAGGTTAATTCCCAGTAAAGTTCTTGATTCTTACATCTTGTGCATATTTTATTTTGAAAAATGAGTTTATCTTTAAAAAACAAAATTGGATAATGATGGGAATGACTTGGATTTTTTAGAAGCTTTGAAGTCTGACCAATACTATATCACTCAATGATGCTACTATTCAGATTATTTGAAATTTAGCATGAGAAGGCATTTCATCTTTGTCCCTAATTTTTATGATTTTCAATACTATAAGGTAGAGATAACTGCTTCGTCCCAGCGTGTCTCCATTTTTTGTGGCCACAACAGATCCCATGCTTAGATGAAGCATGAGAGCCCCATTTTTTAATAAATGCAAAGGTATTTGGGTGATTTTTCTTGCTAATATCAGTTTTGATTTCCATCTTAAAGATCCCTTACCCATGCTTTTTGCCTGCCTGTTTATCATGCTTCTGAATAATTTTTTCAGTGTTTTGGTTCAAAGAAAGCTCAAATTCTGAGTATTTTGTAATTTGCTTTCATCAACCCAAAACCCGACAGGTGCGGGTTGCGGGATCGTTGTTTTTAGTTTTCGATTTTTGCAATCCCAAAACCCGCAACCCGACAGGTGCGGGTTGCGGGTTTTATTGTTAATAAGTTTGGGAAATCTTCTTCCCGAAAACCGAAACCCGCATCTGCGGCTTTTGGCTTTCGGTAATTAGTTTTTGATTTACATTTGTTACCTGTTCCCGAAACCCGCAACCTGCACTTTCGGGTTTTGGCTTTCGGGATTCCTACATAAAGCTCGCCAATAAACCCCCATGTAAATTTTGTAAGTATTTATCTTTTGGTTTTATTTCATTTTATGTTGTTTGATTTGGTATGTGGTTTCATGGCTTGGTTTCTCTGATCCTTCAATGCTTCTTCTTTGGCTTGGTTCCCATTTTATAAGAACTTGGTAGTTTTTCCAATCCTTGTCCTATTCATCTTACGACTTCCAGGTTACTTAGTAAAAATTGCATGCCCTTATTTGAGTTTTTACAATTTGATCTCACATCTTGATTTGTAATGATTGAATTAATATTTTTATATCATTTTCAATGTCAATTTTTTGTAATTTTTTACTATTTATTGTTATATCCTTCTCCACAACATAATGGAATCAAGTAGTAGACCTATGGTCTTGACTCAGTTATGCTTATGCACTTTCAAATGTAATTTTGTATCGCTTCGGCTTGAAATAAAATTACGCTTTTTTTTCTGGGAAAAACATAATGGAATCAAATCTTACTTTCTTTTATTAAAGTTGTGTGAGAAGATATATATATATTTCTTTTGAAGACAGTGGGAGAATAAGAAAAGACTTAAATTCAGGAATATTCGTTTTATAATGACAAAATCTTTAAAATCATTTTGGGGTTATCACATTATATATTTTGATTCAAACTTGGTTGCATAAAGAAAAAGGGAATTAAAATGTTTCTTTTTATGAATATTTGTCATGAATTCCCAAGAAAAAAAAAGAATACAGTCTCATATTGGTATCAATCATAAAAGTTATATGTTTATGCATATTCATGTTAACTTTTGGTGATTATTCAAATAATTGATTATTGAGACTTTTTCCATTACCTTTATATAAATATGAATTTTATGCTACTTTATGGTTGATCATGATTTTTATGCAAAAGAATTCATATTCCTTTTACATGGAATTTTGATGAACCCTTAGGGAAATGTGATGAAGTAGTTGAATTAAATGTAAATCTTTTTCAAACGCTAAATGCTTTTCTCACCATTTCAATTCATTCTATTTAAGCGCTGAACCCTGGAGCATTAACTCTGCATATAAAATATTATTGTTTAAATCTCTCTTGATGAAGGAGTGAATGGTTTTTGTTTTATTTCTAGGAATGTGAAAGAGTATGCATAGGTAACGTTCAAGATCATTGAGATGGCTCATCCAATGATGTTCACGTATTAGTTTTACAAGTGGTGTAAAGAAGCTATTGTAAAGATTCCTCTACGTGCCAGCAAATGAATAAGCAAGAGATTCAACAAAGGAAATTATCATAGAGATTGTATTTCTTTCTCAAACAAAAATGGTGCACCAAGTTGTTTTGAACCGAAGAACTCTGGATTTCTTCGCCAACAAACTAGAACAGTTAAGCTTGCACCGAGCCGCGGAGTAAGGGATAAATTCAAGTTTTTGTTGCAAGAGATTTAGTCTTGGATCATGGAATCCAATACCAAGATTATCTTGTCCTCCGGAATTTCATCCACCAGATCGCAGCCTTTGAGGGTATGATCATTTCGCAAATAAGAAGGCACCATTATGCATATTTGAAACTTTATTTCTGCCTTGTGTTCACAGTATCAACGGCAAGAACCGCCTGCCACCATTACAGAAGGAAACGCTCTCTGCTTGTTTACCAGTCTACCATATTACATGGCTTCCGCCACTAAATTAAACAACAAAAACCGCCAAATTGATTAGAGTGGCCACGTATATAAACTCCTGTTACCTATCGGATTTTCTGTGCACCAGTCATACATTCAGCAATGAACTGCCAGGTTATCGAGGAAGTTGAGAGATTGCAGGATGCGCATGTTAGCACAAGAAAAGGGAGATTTATGTGGAGTTATCACGATTTGCAAAAGGAGTTAATCATTGACATGAAGTGTAACAATTCTCTGCCCCGACTGCCTTATTGATTGGTGGCATGTCATTTAGTTGAAACTAACACCAACTCTTCAGGGAGTCATTTTTAATGATCTCCCCAAATCATAATGCCAAAGAAGGTGTCATGATATAGAAAGAGCATCGAATTTCCACACAAGTGGATCGACCCCTACATAATTTATGGAGCAAAGATAGGGTTGCATCAATATTGGAAGGCCACCAACGAAAGCAATTTTGTTTCAATTTATCATTTTATTTGATTTATTTCGTAATTTTCCATTATTGCATTTTTAAATTTTAGATCATAGATTTTAGATTTGGTTTGTTTGCAATATTTGAATCCTAATAATTTGTTTTGTTACACGACAGATTTCACGGAGCTTTCTAATCTAGGAAGCAAGGAAATGCTATAGATGAGGTTCACGAGAAGGGAATAGATTGGATCATTGTAAATAGATCGTAGCAGTTTAACTAAATCACGGTAAAAAAGGATTGATTTCAGCAGCATCTCGTCGCAGGGAAAAGGGAATTGGTTGGTAAAATCATCCCTGTAATTGATTATTTAAGGAACATCAAGTCGACTGAGAGGGGGGCAGTCTCTACAGACCAAAGAAATTGTAATTTGTCTGCTAATTCCTTCTTCTGTGCATTTATGCTTGGAAAAGGGAGACTGAGGAGACGTTGCTGCTAGGGGGAATCGATGGAGCTGAGGAAACTTTAGTTTCTGTAAACTCTGTACTATTTCTCTGCTTGGGAAAGCCTTCTCCAGAGCTGGACAGATTTTTCTTCCAGAAACAAGGAGACATTTCCAAGGTTGATGGACTTTAGAGCTCGAATCAGCAAGGAGTTGTTGGACACACCCTGTTTTTGCAGACACTGTAATTTCTTACAGTTGTGTTAATACAACAAAGTTTCTCCATATGACTTTCTTGTTCACTCTTCAAGTTTCTTTGATCAGTTTGATGATTGCTCTGAGTCTATTATCAGTAATTGTTTATTAATTTGTAAACAATTAACATTCCTAGATCTGAGATTTTGGTTTATCACTATTGATGATCTGAATGTATGAATGTGTTGGATGAGTTTCTTTATGAAACATGTTTATTTATTTTTTACAAATGATATGCAGTTTGTATCACAGTTCAGGTTAATTTTTCAATTAACAAAAGGAACAACAGGATAACATTGGATGCACTGAATCTTTAAATTGTTTTCAATAATTTTCATTATCTGATAATTCTTTGAAGTAATAAGTTAACCATCTGGTTTTGCATTTCTGTTAAACTGGTTAAATTAACTTATTAATTTACAAAGCAAGTTACCCTACACACAAAACTTCCACTCTGTTAGATTAGATCTGACTTAGTTTAGACTTCATTCTAGATAGGATTAACCTAAGACTTAGATCAACCTTTAGAGTTTGGTTACCTTTGTCTTACATCTCTGTAGGACAGATCCATTTTGGATCAAAACCACACATTCCAGCAGAGGCCTTTGTATCCGTGGGTGATTACCACACCAAACAGCTCAAGGATAGAATTGCCCTTGCGTAGGGTCTTTCGAAGCCTTTGGCTGGGTTTTCATCCCCTGTTGTTTGCCTTGGACACCTTTCCAGCACCTGCATAACCGAGGCATCAACTAATGGCGCTAGAAGGAGGGCCAACGAGCAAGTAATCCCTTTTCAGTTGTTTTTCTTTAACCTCATTTATTTATTTTTATGAAATGGCTCATATCACTGTTCTAGATCATGCTTTCAATTTTCCTAGCCCTACTGGAAGTATTTCTAGAGAGACAGCTAATTTCTTGCAACGATTGAGCTTCAATGGAGAAGGTAAGATCTCTACATCTCAGCAACTTTCTGAATTTAATTACTTTTGTGATTTTATAAAGTTATCTAATGAGAATGAGAGATGCAGAATTTTTACCACTACTTTCGAAGGAAGAATTCGGAGTTGGTATGAATTTCTACCAGCTAAATCTATTCATTCATGGAAACAATTCACAGAGTTATTTCTTAGTGCTCATGAGAATTATAGTTACAGAAAACTTGGCTTTGAATTAGAAAATCTTCGTAGATGCAAAGATGACTCTCTTGATGATTTCTTTTCCAGATTTATGGTAATATGTTGCAGGTTTCATGAGAGGCACCAACTTTCTGAAAAATACATAATTGATTGGTTTGTCCATCTTAATTCTCTCTCTGATATACTTGATTTGGAAAAGAATGAAAAATCTGAAATTAATGAAATGCATATTGATAATTATCTTAGTTCATCAGTCAATGTTGATTTAGGATCTAATCCTATTAATTCCACTCAAAATAATGAGATTGTTGTGCATGAACAAGAGTTAAGATTTTGCGATACACAAGTTCAAGAACAAAAGAATAAGGATTGCAATTCAACTCTCATATCAAGTAACGATCCCAAAACTCTTGTTATAGATGATACAATGGAAGAAGAATCAAAGATTCTAGATCCTGCAATTGAATGTGCTAATGATGATTCTATTATTGATATTACATTATCTTCTTCTCATAATCAATCGGGTCCCCTCGTTGTTTCACAAAATTCATTATTAGATCAGATTTTTACTGATTATGCTTCTCTGGAAACTATTAATGAAAGCAATTTTATCAATATGGAAGCATGCAATTTTTATGATCATATATTACAAACTAATACTATGTTATGGTCAGATTTTGATAGGATACAAAGAAAGTCTTTTAAGAATGAGGGACATATTTCTATTCAATCTGATTTATCTCTAAATTGTTACGAAGAGGATAATAATAACCTTATTACCATTACTCATGCAATAAATGCATCTTCATCTATTTCATCTCATGTCATTAAGGATTATGATTCAGTCTTTAAAATGGAAAGGGATACAATATTTTCTCATATTGTATTAGACATTGGTCTATTTTGCAACATGATGACTACATCTGGATTTGATGTCATGAATTCTAAGCTTCAAATTGAAAGACAAAATGAGGTGATCAATTTCAAGGTAATACCAAATTGTCATTTTATTAACGATGATATTGTCTTAAAGAAATCATTTTCCACCGAATCCCTTTCACAATTTTTTAATCATATTCCTAATAAGATTCATTTTAGTTATGATACTCATAAGATATCAATTTTCTCTATGAATGCATTACAGGCATCATATCGCTTCCAACATGATTTTTATGATCTAATTTTGGGTTGGTCGGAAGAATCTTTTATCAAAAAGTTTCCATGTCATCGTTCATTCTTTGTACATAAGAAAATTGATTTGATTTGTCCTATGTTTTCATTTGAAGTATTGCTATTTCCAATACTAATACACAACTTGTTTCCTTTTGCAGGTTTCAAGTTACATAAATGGTTACATTGGAAATATGACTTCACTTAGTTTGGTGATATTCAACAAGTAGGATTTAGGGATAAGTTAGTTAATTTTGGTTTAAAGTTTTGTTAATAAAGCAGTTTTGATGATACATCAGTTTCAAAACTGAAATCGAGGCTTCATCAAAGGCGTTCAGGGAAGTATTTTTATCTTGTATTACTTTTCATTACTCATGCTCTTGTTTATCATTGGATTTACATTAAAACATTCATGTTCAAGTTATATCTTCATTTCCTAAATTATAATGACTTTATCATGAAATGTTTTGAGACAACATTTTCATCAAAGTGCATAAATTTTCATTCTTTCCTGATATGAAATTGAATTAAAGAGTCTTCTTAATTTCATAACTGCACATTTCAATTTAGTTTAATCTTTAGGCTTCTTTAGATGTTTTCAATAAATAAATAAATAAACAAAAAAAAAACCTAATTGGATCTAATGTCTCATGACTTATTAAAACAAGATTTTTTTAGTCACTAATTTTTCTTTTAGTAACTAATATAGTTGTGAGATTTTGATTTACTTTTGGTTCCAGTTGTATATATATGTTTGATTTTATCATTACCACATTTTCTTTTCTTGTTGGTTTGTTTTGAGTTTTTCATGATTTTTATCATTTAAAATAAAAAGGCTTATCACTCTTTTACAGTCTTGAAATCTTATCTATAAACGAAATATTTATAAATGTTTTTTGCTTGCTGGAAGTCAAATCTTTTGATTAGTTAATCTCTGATTGTGAAAAATCAATAATAGACTGTGCTGATAATTCTTTTTGAATATTTTTATCATTATCCTTAGAACTTTATCTTTAACTCAACATAAAAGTTTGAATTTAGTTACTTTTAAGGGAATCAGCTTCGGGAAAGAAGGTTTAAATCTATAAATATTAGTAAATCTATATATTTCTTACGCCATCCTTACTCTTAAGGAGTATAGTCGCTTCCCCATCCATTAAACAATCTCTTATGAGATTAACATTAAACATAGCCCAATCCTTTTCTTTAACATCTACGGGAATGAGCTGGGAAACAGGAGGTCTTATCATAAGCCGACCTGCTCGTGGTCATGCCTTCTTATGGAATGACTTTATCAAAATCTGGTCACCAAGCCAGGATACTGGCTTGTAGCCACAAAAATGGTTGCAAGACGGGGGATCTCATTACGATCCAAATTGCTCATTATCTATAAGTTGGTGTGAATGACACTGTCATAACCTGATCACCAAGTCAGGATAGTGGTTTCCAGTTTCTTTCCTAGGATGCAAATCTTTAACAAGGATTGATAAGCTTTGTCTATTTAATTAGTGGATGGGATAAAAGCAACTTATTGGGTTAAAAGGCATACTTGTCGCGGCTATAGATGCCGAATGGCTGTAGTGTCCTGCCTATGGTATTGGAGTCATTTCTTGATGCTATGTCTTATATGATTAGCTTGATTTCCCGAGGTTAATTCCCAGTAAAGTTCTTGATTCTTACATCTTGTGCGTATTTTATTTTTTGAAAAATGAGTTTATCTTTAAAAAACAAAATTGGATAATGATGGGAATGACTTGGATGTTTTAGAAGCTTTGAAGTCTGACCAATACTATATCACTCAATGATGTTACTATTCAGATTATTTGAAATTTAGCATGAAAAGGCATTTCATCTTTGTCCCTAATTTTTATGATTTTCAATACTATAAGGCAGAGATAACTGCTTCATCCCAGCATGTCGCCATTTGTTGTGGCCACAACAAATCCCATGCTTAGATGAAGCACGAGAGCCCCATTTTTTAATAAATGCAAAGGTATTTGGGTGATTTGTCTTGCTAATATCAGTTTTGATTTCCATCTTAAAGATCCCTTACCCATGCTTTTTGCCTGCCTGTTTATCATGCTTCTGAATAATTTTTCCAGTGTTTTGGTTCAGAGAAAGCTCAAATTCTGAGTATTTTGTAATTTTCTTTCATCAACCCAAAACCCGACAGGTGCAGGTTGCGGGATCGTTGTTTTTAGTTTTCAATTTTTGCAATCCCGAAACCCGCAACCCGACAGGTGCGGGTTGCGGTTTTTGTTGTTAATAAGTTTGGGAAATCTTCTTCCCGAAAACCGAAACTCGCATCTGCGGCTTTCGGCTTTCGGTAATTAGTTTTTGATTTACATTTGTTTCCTGTTCCCGAAACCCGCAACCCGCACTTTCGGGTTTTGGCTTTCGGGATTCCTAAATAAAGCTCGGCAATAAACCCCAATGTAAATTTTGTAAGTATTTATCTTTTGGTTTTATTTCATTTTATGTTGCTTGATTTGGTATGTGGTTTCATGGCTTGGTTTCTCTGATCCTTCAGTGCTTCTTCTTTGGCTTGGTTCCCATTTTATAAGAACTTGGTAGTTTTTCCAATCCTTGTCCTATTCATCTTATGACTTCCAGGTTACTTAGTACAAATTGCATGCCCTTATTTGAGTTTTTACAATTTGATCTCACATCTTAATTTGTCATGATTGAATTAATATTTTTATATCATTTTCAATGTCAATTTTTTGTAATCTTTTACTATTTATTGTTATATCCTTCTCCACAACATAATGGAATCAAATCTTACTTTCTTTTATTAAAGTTGTGTGAGAAGATATATATATATATTTCTTTTGAAGATAGTGGGAGAATAAGAAAAGACTTAAATTCATGAATATTCGTTTTATAATGACAAAATCTTTATAATCATTTTGGGGTTATCACATTATATATTTTGATTCAGACTTGGTTGCATAAAGAAAAAGGGAATTAAAATGTTTCTTTTTATGAATATTTGTCATGAATTCCCAAGAAAAAAAAAGAATACAATCTCATATTGGTATCAATCATAAAAGTTATATGTTTATGCATATTCATGTTAACTTTTGGTGATTATTCAAATAATTGATTATTGAGACTTTTTCCATTACCTTTATATAAATATGAATTTTATGCTACTTTATGGTTGATCATTATTTTTATGCAAAAGAATTCATATTCCTTTTACGTGGACTTTTGATGAACCCTTAGGGAAATGTGATGAAGTAGTTGAATTGAATGTAAACCGTTTTCAAATGCTAAATGATTTTCTCACCATTTCAGTTCATTCTATTTAAGCGTTGAACCCTGGAGCATTAACTCTGCATATAAAATATTATTGTTTAAAGCTCTCTTGATGAAGGAGTGAATGATTTTTGTTTTATTTCCAGGAATGTGAAAGAGTATGCATAGGTAACGTTCAAGGTCATTGAGATGGCTCATCCAATGATGTTCACGTATGAGTTTTACAAGTGGTGTAAAGAAGCTATCGTAAAGATTCCTCTACGTGCCAGCAAATGAATAAGCAAGAGGTTCAACAAAGGAAATTATCATAGAGATTGTATTTATTTCTCAAACAAAAATGGTGCACCAAGTTGTTTTGAACCGAAGAACTCTGGATTTCTTCCCCAACAAACTAGAACAGTTAAGCCGCGGAGTAAGGGATAAATTCAAGTTTTTGTTGCAAGAGATTTAGTTTTGGATCATGGAATCCAATACCAAGATTATCATGTCCTCTGGAATTTCATCCACCAGATCGCAGCCTTTGAGGGTATGATCGTTTCGCAAATAAGAAGGCACCATTATGCATATTTGAAACTTTATTTCTGCCTTGTGTTCACAGTATCAACAGCAAGAACCGCCTGCCACTATTACAGAAGGAAATGCTCTCTGCTTGTTTACCAGTCTACCATATTACATGGTTTCCGCCATTAAATTAAACAACAAAAACCACCAAATTGATTAGAGTGGCCACGTATATCAATTTAATATTAAAGACCATTATAAACTCCTATTACCTATCGGATTTTCTGTGCACCAGTCATACATTCAGCAATGAACTGCCAAGTTATCAAGGAAGTTGAGAGATTGCAGGATGCGCATGTTAGCACAAGAAAAGGGAGATTTATGTGGAGTTATCACGATTTGAAAAAGGAGTTAAGCATTGACATGAAGTGTAATAGTTCTCCGCCCCGACTGCCTTATTGATTGGTGGCATGTCATTTAGTTGAAACTAACGCCAACTCTTCAGGGAGTCATTTTTAATGATCTCCCCAAATCGTAATGCCAAAGAAGGTGTCATGATAGAGAAAGAGCATCGAATTTCCACACAAGCGGATCGACCCCTACATAATTTATGGAGCAGAGATAGGGTTGCATCAATATTGGAAAGCCACCAGCGAAAGCAGTTTTGTTTCAATTTATCATTTTATTTGATTTATTTCGTAATTTTCCATTATTGCATTTTTAAATTTTAGATCATAGATTTTAGATTCGGTTTGTCTGCAATATTTGAATCCTAATAATTTGTTTTGTTCCACGACAGATTTCACGGAGCTTTCTAATCTAGGAAGCAAGGAAATGCTATAGATGAGGTTCACGAGAAGGGAATAGATCGGATCGTTGTAAAGAGATTGTAGCAGTTTAACTAAATCACGGTAAAAAAGGATTGATTTCAGCAGCATCTCATCGTAGGGAAAAGGGAATTGGTTGGTAAAATCATCCCTATAATCGATTATTTAAGGAACATCAAGTCGACTGAGAGGGGGGCGGTCTCTGCAGACCAGAGAAATTGTAATTTGTCTGCTAATTCCTTCTTCTGTGCATTTATGCTTGGAAAAGGGAGACTGAGGAGACGCTGCTATTAGGGGGAATCGATGGAGATGAGGAAACTTTAGTTTCTGTAAACTCTATACTATTTCTCTGCTTGGGAAAGCCTTCGACAGAGCTGGACAGATTTTTCTTCCAGAACTGAGGAGACATTTCCAAGGTTGATGGACTTTAGAGCTCGAATCAGTAAGAAGTTGTTGGACACACCCTGTTTTTGCAGACACCGTAATTTCTTATAGTTGTGTTAATACAGTAAAGATTCTCCATATGACTTTCTTGTTCACTCTTCAAGTTTCTTTGATCAGTTTGATTATTGCTCTGAGTCTATTATCAGTAATTGTTTATTAATTTGTAAACAATTAACATTCCTAGATCTGAGATTTTGGTTTATCACTATTGATGATTTGAATGTATGAATGTGTTGAATGAGTTTCTTTATGCAACATGTTTATTTATTTTTTACAAATGATATGCAGTTCGTATCACAGTTCAGGTTAATTTTTCAATTAACAAAAGGAACAACATGATAACATTAGATGCACTGAATCTTTAAATTGTTTTCAATAATTTTCATTATCTGATAATGCTTTGAAGTAATAAGTTAACCATCTGGTTTTGCATTTCTGTTAAACTGGTTAAATTAACTTATTAATTTACAAACCAAGTTACCCTGCACACAAAACTTCCACTCTGTTAGATTAGATCTAACTTAGTTTAGACTTCATTCTAGATAGGATTAACCTAAGACTTAGATCAACCTTTAGATTTTGGTTACCTTTGTCTTACATCTCTGTAGGACATATCCATTTTGGATCAAAACCACACATGCCAGTGGAGGCCTTTGTATCCGTGGGTGATTACCACACCAAACAGCTCAAGGATAGAATTTCCCTTGCGTAGGGTCTTTCGAAGCCTTTGGCTGGGTTTTCATCCCCTGTTGTTTGCCTTGGACACCTTTCCAGCACCTGCATAACCAAGGCATCAGCAAATGGCGCTAGAAGGAGGGCCAACCAGCAATTAATCCCTTTTGAGTTGTTTTTCTTTACCTCATTTATTTATTTTTATGAAATGGATCATATCATTGTTCTAGATCATGCTTTCAATTTTCCTAGCCCTACTGGAAGTATTTCTAGAGAGACAGCTAATTTCTTGCAACGATTGAGCTTCAATGGAGAAGGTAAGATCTCTGCATCTCAACAACTTTCTGAATTTAATTACTTTTGTGATTTTATAAAGTTATCTAATGAGAATGAGAGATGCAGAATTTTTACCACTACTTTCGAAGGAAGAATTCGGAGTTGGTATGAATTTCTACCAGCTAAATCTATTCATTCATGGAAACAATTCACATAGTTATTTCTTAGTGCTCATGAGAATTATAGTTATAGAAAACTTGGCTTTGAATTACAAAATCTTCATAGATGCAAAGATGAATCTCTTGATGATTTCTTTTCCAGATTTATGGTAATATGTTGCAGGTTTCATGAGAGGCACCAACTTTCTGAAAAAGACATAATTGATTGGTTTGTCCATCTTAATTCTCTCTCTGATATACTTGATTTGGAAAAGAATGATAAATCTGAAATGAATGACATGCATATTGATAATTATCTTAGTTCATCAGTCAATGTTGATTTAGGATCTAATCCTATTAATTCCACTCAAAATAATGAGATTGTTGTGCATGAACAAGAGTTAAGATTTTGCGATACACAAGTTCAAGAACAAAAGAATAAGGATTGCAATTCAACTCTCATATCAAGTAACGATCCCAAAACTCTTGTTATAGATGATACAATGGAAGAAGAATCAAAGATTCTAGATCCTGCAATTGAATGTGCTAATGATGATTCTATTATTGATATTACATTATCTTCTTCTCATAATCAATCGGGTCCCCTTGTTCTTTCACAAAATTCATTATTAGATCATATTTTTACTGATTATGCTTCTCTGGAAACTATTAATGAAAGCAATTTTATCAATATGGAAGCATGCAATTTTTTACATTCTGAAACCTATTTCCCTTTGTATCCAGATATTTTTTATGATCATATATTACAAACTAATACTATGTTATGGTCAGATTTTGATAGGATACAAAGAAAGTCTTTTAAGAATGAGGGACATATTTCTATTCAATCTGGTTTATCTCTAAATTGTTACGAAGAGGATAATAATAACCTTACTACCATTACTCATGCAATAAATGCATCTTCATCTATTTCATCTCATGTCATTAAGGATTATGATTCAGTCTATAAAATGGAAAGGGATACAATATTTTCTCATATTGTATTAGACATTGGTCTATTTTGCAACATGATGACTACATCTGGATTTGATGTCATGAATTCTAAGATTCAAATTGAAAGACAAAATGAGGTGATCAATTTCAAGGTAATACCAAATTGTCATTTTATTAACGATGATATTGTCTTAAATAAATCATTTTCCACCGAATCCCTTTTGCAATTTTTTAATCATATTCCTAATAAGATTCATTTTAGTTATGATCCTGATAAGATATCAATTTTCTCTATGAATGCATTACAGGCATCATATCGCTTCCAACATGATTTTTATGATCTAATTTTGGGTTGGTCGGAAGAATCTTTTATCAAAAAGTTTCCATGTCATCCTTCATTCTTTGTACATAAGAAAATTGATTTGATTTGTCCTGTTTTCATTTGAAGTATTGCTATTTCCAATACTAATACACAACTTGTTTCCTTTTGCAAGTTTCAAGTTACATAAATGGTTACATTGGAAATATGACTTCACTTAGTTTGGTGATGTTCAGCAAGTAGGATTTAGGGATAAGTTAGTTAATTTTGGTTTAAATTTTTGTTAATAAGGCAGTTGTGATGATACATCAGTTTCAAAACTGAAATCGAGGCTTCATCAAAGGCGTTCAGAGAAGTATTTTTATCTTGTATTACTTTTCATTACTCATGCTCTTGTTTATCATTGGATTTGCATTAAAACATTCATGTTCAAGTTATATCTTCATTTCCTAAATTATAATGACTTTATCATGAAATGTTTTGAGACAACATTTTCATAAAAGTGCATAAATTTTCGTTCTTTCCTGATATGAAATGGAATTAAAGAGTCTTCTTAATTTCATAACTGCACATTTCAATTTAGTTTAATCTTTAGGCTTCTTTAGATGTTTTCAATAAATAAATAAATAAACAAAAAAAAAACCTAATTGGATCTAATGTCTCATGACTTATTAAAACAAGATTTTTTTAGTCACTAATTTTTCTTTTAGTAACTGATATAGTTGTGAGATTTTGATTTACTTTTTGTTCCAGTTGTATATATATGTTTGATTTTATCATTACCACATTTTCTTTTCTTGTTGGTTTGTTTTGAGTTTTTCATGATTTTTATCATTTAAAATAAAAAGGCTTATCACTCTTTTACAGTCTTGAAATCTTATCTATAAAGGAAATCTTTATAAATGTTTTTTGCTTGCTGGAAGTCAAATGTTTTGATTAGTTAATCTCTGATTGTGAAAAATCAATAATAGACTGTGCTGATAATTCTTTTTGAATATTTTTATCATTATCCTTAGAACTTTATCTTTAACTCAACATAAAAGTTTGAATTTAGTTACTTTTAAGGGAATCAGCTTCGGGAAAGAAGGTTTAAATCTATAAATATTAGTAAATCTATATATTTCTTACGCCATCCTTACTCTTAAGGAGTATAGTCGCTTCCCCATCCATTAAACAATCTCTTATGAGATTAACATTAAACATAGCCCAATCCTTTTCTTTAACATCTACGGGAATGAGCTGGGAAACAGGAGGTCTTATCATAAGCCGACCTGCTCATGGTCATGCCTTCTTATGGAATGACTTTATAAAAATTTGATCACCAAGCCAGGATACTGGCTTGTAGCCACAAAAATGGTTGCAAGATGGGGGGTCTCATTACGAGCCGACCCGCTCATTATCTATAAGTTGGTGTGAATGACACTGTCACAACCTGATCACCAAGTCAGGACAGTGGTTTCCAGTTTCTTTCCTAGGATGCAAATCTTTAACAAGGATTGATAAGCTTTGTCTATTTAATAAGTGGATGGGATAAAAGCAACTTATTGGGTTAAAAGGCATCCTTATCGCGGCTATAGACGTCGACTGGCTGTAGTGTCCTGCCTGTGGTATTGGAGTCATTTCTTGATGCTATGTCTTATATGATTAGCTTGATTTCCCGAGGTTAATTCCCAGTAAAGTTCTTGAATCTTACATATTGTGCGTATTTTATTTTGAAAAATGAGTTTATCTTTAAAAAACAAAATTGGATAATGATGGGAATGACTTGGATGTTTTAGAAGCTTTGAAGTCTGACCAATACTATATCACTCAATGATGCTACTATTCAGATTATTTGAAATTTAGCATGAGAAGGCATTTCATCTTTGTCCCTAATTTTTATGATTTTCAATACTATGAGGCAGAGATAACTGCTTCGTCCCAGCGTGTCGCCATTTGTTGTGGCCACAACAGATCCCATGCTTAGATGAAGCACGAGAGCCCCATTTTTTAATAAATGCAAAGGTATTTGGGTGATTTGTCTTGCTAATATCAGTTTTGATTTCCATCTTAAAGATCCCTTACCCATGCTTTTTGCCTTCCTGTTTATCATGCTTCTGAATAATTTTTCCAGTGTTTTGGTTCGGAGAAAGCTCAAATTCTGAGTATTTTGTAATTTGCTTTCATCAACCCAAAACCCGACAGGTGCGGGTTGCAGGATCGTTGTTTTTAGTTTTCAATTTTTGCAATCCCGAAACCCGCAACCCGACAGGTGCGGGTTGCGGGTTTTGTTGTTAATAAATTTGGGAAATCTTCTTCTCGAAACCCGAAAACCAAAACCCGCATTGTGGCTTTTGGCTTTCGGGAATTAGTTTTGATTTACATTTGTTGCATGTTCCCGAAACCCGCAACCCGCACTTTCGGGTTTTGGCTTTTGGGATTCCTAAATAAAGCTCGCCAATAAACCCCCATGTAAATTTTGTAAGTATTTATCTTTTGGTTTTATTTCATTTTATGTTGCTTGATTTGGTATGTGGTTTCATGGCTTCGTTTCTCTGATCCTTCAGTGCTTCTTCTTTGGCTTGGTTCCCATTTTATAAGAACTTGGTAGTTTTTCCAATCCTTGTCCTATTCATCTTATGACTTCCAGGTTACTTAGTAAAAATTGCATGCCCTTATTTGAGTTTTTACAATTTGATCTCACATCTTAATTTGTCATGATTGAATTAATATTTTTATATCATTTTCAATGTCAATTTTTTGTAATCTTTTACTATTTATTGTTATATCCTTCTCCACAACATAATGGAATCAAATCTTACTTTCTTTTATTAAAGTTGTGTGAGAAGATATATATATATATTTCTTTTGAAGATAGTGGGAGAATAAGAAAAGACTTAAATTCATGAATATTCGTTTTATAATGACAAAATCTTTATAATCATTTTGGGGTTATCACATTATATATTTTGATTCAGACTTGGTTGCATAAAGAAAAAGGGAATTAAAATGTTTCTTTTTATGAATATTTGTCATGAATTCCCAAGAAAAAAAAAGAATACAGTCTCATATTGGTATCAATCATAAAAGTTATATGTTTATGCATATTCATGTTAACTTTTGGTGATTATTCAAATAATTGATTATTGAGACTTTTTCCATTACCTTTGTATAAATACAAATTTTATGCTACTTTATGGTTGATCATTATTTTTATGCAAAAGAATTCATATTCCTTTTACGTGGACTTTTGATGAACCCTTAGGGAAATGTGATGAAGTAGTTGAATTGAATGTAAATCTTTTTCAAATGCTAAATGCTTTTCTCACCATTTCAGTTCATTCTATTTAAGCGCTGAAGCCTGGAGCATTAACTCTGCATATAAAATATTATTGTTTAAAGCTCTCTTGATGAAGGAGTGAATGATTTTTGTTTTATTTCCAGGAATGTGAAAGAGTATGCATAGGTAACGTTCAAGATCATTGAGATGTCTTATCCAATGATGTTCACGTATTGTATGCAGGGGCCTCTACACCTGGTAGACTGGAGCAACTTCCAGCGTCGGGCTTGCTTTTCCTGGCTCGAATGACTGAAACTCACACGCCTGCTATCTTTCTTCGATCGCTCCTTAACTTGCCGAACATGCACTGCTGCTCCCTCGAGACTTACTTTGTGACTTACTGCTATTCACGACCAGAACAATGAATCTTATGAGATAGCAAGGAATTCCAGACTCGGGCTAATGGGTGATACGGTTTAGACAAACCAGAAATACACAAATTCGAAACTGGGAATGGTACCCAGACCTTTATATTAATTGCAGCGGAATAATTACAGAGCTTTCAGATTACAAATAGTTCTCAGACTTCTAATATTCCTCTGCCTTATGCACGTAGGCTCATTTATCTTTGGGTAAGGGCCGAAGCGCCGAACCTACTCAAAGGCTTCTGGAAGCACTGCGCAGACAGATCAGAAAGACACCTATCTAGGACACACAGGCTAAGATATTCTGATGCGATGTTATACCAGTGCTGGCAACTCGCAGAGCATACAATCTTGCCTCGACACCTATTAGACCTTGCAAGCTTCAACTACTGAAACACTTGTAGACTCAAATTCTAGACTCTCTAAGGATGCGAATGCCAAATGAAGAGGGCAGGATCATATTTATAACATGGAAGAGCCTTGGATCCTTTGGGAGGATCCAATGTAGGTCCCGTGAAATCGAATCAAATCGTCCTTAAAGATGGCCTGTTAGATTTGTGTCGGAGATGTGGGTCAAACCGCACCAGAAGTCAGGAAAGTGTCCTGAGTCTCCATGTGACAAATCATGAACGTGGCTTTTACAAAGTGGAGATCACGGAAACTACTTATGATCGCGACGATAATACATAGTGGAGATTTTTATTAAGGAATCCCACGGAAAACCTTTTATGACAGAAGTGACATTACACAGTGGAGATTTTGAAAGAGGAAACCCACGAAAAACCTTTCATGATGAGGACACTAGCAATTGTCATCAATTAAAAAACTGTAGGCAGTACGAGTCTGGGGCCATTATATCATATCGTCGTATGGATGGCCATACCGACCCTGATAAGTGGGGTCCCACATTTTTGTATAGATGCTCCGGATGATGATGCGTTGCCCATTTCTGTTTTGTACTTGAATTTTGGTCTTCACAAGCCATTGGAATTTATTTGAAATAAAAGTATGTAGTAAATGAGTATTATCACACACATCACTTATATACATGTCTTCCACCTTGGAGCACGGGATACAGTACTGGCTATGTTCGTGCTGAATTATTGCAGGGTCCACTCCGCTTTTGCTGAAGCCGAAATCATTCCACCAACAATGAATCCAGTCAGGAATTTCATGGATCACATGGGCTCGCTGGAGGCCAAACTTGATTTTGGCAAAGTAATCATGGTCTCTATTGTCCTTTCTTAAGAAATCCCACCACATCCTCTGGTAGCTGCCATAGTTGATATCCGTGAGGGGGAATCTTAAGGTACCATCATTTCCTGGCCAAGCTGCCAGACCACGCATTTGATTAATACAATAATATTGTTCAAGGACTTGACCTAAAGCAGATTCTGTACTGATAAGACGCAAGTCTTGGAAATGTGTCTGGAGAGTATGGGAGGCATCTATGGCTTGTCGGAGTTGTCGGCCGTAAACCATGTTTGGGACGGTGACTGTTGACGTTGGATACCGTCGATGCTCTGGGACCAGGTTTATTAATAGGTTGGGATGCTGCAGATTTTCATCCAATACCTCCGTAGACCTAAGCTGCCAGGTTGGCTTCCATTGGCTAGCGTAGTCACTCCAGCTCATTTGTTCATCTAAGTATTTGCATGTGTTGCTTCCTTCATGCCATTCTGTGATAATCACCATGCAACTTGGGGTCTGGATTCCATATTTTTCCTGCAAATGTTCTCTGGTTAAAAAATCAGTAATACAATTCTGAGAACCCTTTATGTGCTTAATTTCAAACTCATACTGAGAAAACAATGCTTGCCATCTAGCAAACTTTGCTTTAGCAGTAGAGTTTCGTATTGGATTCTCCAATACAAACTTCATTGCTTGGCTGTCTGTTCTTATTAAGAACTTCTTATTCATTAGATGAATCTCAAATTTCTGTATTGCATTTAGACAAGCCTTTATTTCCTTATCAATAGTATGGTATTTTTTCTGTGCATCATTCCAAGTTCCTGAAGTGAACCATACTATTTCTTCATCTTTACCATTGCAGTCTTTCCTGCACTGCTTCAGTACTGCTCCCCAGCCTTCTTCTGAAGCATCAGTCTCAAGGATCTTCATGAGATCTTCATCAATAACATGAAGGATAGGAAGAGTTCTCACCTTTGCTTTTATCCTTCGAACCGCTTCAGTGTGCTGCTTTGACCATGGAGGAGGGTTTGTTCCCAATCTTTTATTAAGCAGCTTTCTATCTTGAGCACAATTTTCATAGTAAGCTGCAACATAGTTCAAGCATCCTAGAAATCTCTGTAATTGTTTTTTATCTGTGATTACATCAGGGAATTTTTCTGCAAATTCAATGGCATGCTTCTGAACTTCTATCTTTCCATGTTTAATTCTCTGTCCCAAGAATTCAATATCAGTTTGGAACAATTTCATTTTCTTTTCCGAAAGAACAAACCCATTCTTGTGTATAACATGCAATAGTGTTCTAAGATGTTTTATGTGTTCCTCAATGGATTTTGAAAATACTAAAATATCGTCAATATATACCATCAGCCAATCCATGTATGGTTCCAGAACAGACTCCATAATCCTCTGGAACTCTGAAGGGGCATTCTTCAGACCAAATGGCATTACCTTCCATTCATATTGTCCATGAGGCACATTGAAGGCTGTTTTATACTGGTCTTCTTGTTTTATGCCGATTTGCCAAAAGCCAGACTTGAGATCAAACTTTGAAAAGATTTTGGCTCCTGCTATTCGTTTGATCAAATCAGATTTGTTTGGAATTGGATACCGTATCCATTCCAATGCATCATTCAGAGGTTTGTAGTTGATGGCCATTCTAGGAACTCCTCGAACCTGCTCTGAATGTTTGTTGACATAAAATGCTGCACACGACCATGGACTTCTTGATCTTTGGATGAGTCCTTTGTGCAGCAAATCTTCAATTTCCCTTTTGCAGAGTTGTCTGTATTCCTTATTCATTGGGATGGCTCTACTTCTGCTAGGGTTTCCTTGGAATTCTTCTCTGTATTTTAGGTTTACCCAGAACTGCTTCCTATGCCAGAATGCATTAGGAGATGTGTGGCAAACCTTGTCAGCAAATTCTTTTCTTATTTCTTCAATTTTTTGATGTACACTAGGATTCTTTAATTCTTCTTCTAGCCTGTATAGGTGCTCAGCTTTCTTGATTGCTCTAATCTGGATCCCTTTTTCTTTTATCTTTTCTTTCACAGAATTTACTTCTAGGGTCCAGATAGAGTGGGTCTTTTCTTCAGATGACACTAGTGGAAGAAATATTTCTTTTCTTTTAACAGTAAAATGATAACCAATTTGGTCTCTGCTATTATACTTGACACCATGGGGAATTGTGGTAGATAGCAAACTAGTTCCAACAATACATTCATGAGTAAAGTCATCTTCAACCAGCAGAAAGATACAGTTTATATAAAAATTGCCAAGACATACCTTTCCAAAGCTGGTTTTATACTCAATTGCTTTTCTTCCTCCAAATCCCCGCACTGGAGTTCGACTTGGTTCCCAGTAGTGAGGATCAACATATTTCCTTTTTAGGAAACACAAGTCTGCTCCGGAGTCAATAAGTGCAAGTACCTTGACTTCATCTTCATGGATTTTGATATGCAAGTTGACCACAGTTTGCTGGTGTACGGCGACCATTAAATGCATATCTTCTTCAGGCTGTTCAGGCTTTGATCGTGATGATTCTGGTTGTTGTTTCATTTCTTCAATCAAGAGCCTAAGCTCTTTAACCTCCTGTACCAGCTTTAGATGTTCCTTATGTAGGGTATCCAGGTCAATCTTTTGTGGCTCTTGTTTCATTTGAGCCAAGAGAGGGTATACATTTTTTTTCATGCTCGGGAGATTAGCAGCTTTCCAAGACCATCTGAATTTTTCTTCTCCTGAGCTTTCTTTTTCTGATTCTGTTTCTTGGACATATTTTCTCCTGAATTTATGCTTTGAGCTTTGTCCTCCTTTGCCTTTCTTGTCGTCCAAAAAAATCTTGTTGAAGCTATTTACCAAGTCATTCTTTTTACTGCCTTCTTTCATTCTGGCAATAGCTTTCTTTATCAATTCTTTAGGATCTTCTTCATCTTCATCGTCGGTACCAGCCATGAAACAATTTACTGCTTCTTAGTCGCTTGAGGAAGAGGAAGACTCTGTTCAAGTATTTTGTTTAGTCCAAGCGGCAAACAACTCCTGCTCATGTGATTGCAAAGAACTATCTGAGTCATAAGTCACTTGCTCTTCTCGGCATTCAGTACATTTGCCACCACATTTGCAAGGATTATTGTACATCTGGTGGACATGCATGAGATCAGTGTTTTCTGGTTCACTATTTTCTGTTTCAGTGGTCTCATCTGTGTTCTCTTCATCTGATGCTGCTATATGCATCAAGTTGTGTTTTCTTGGAGGGGCTCTTCTGGGTATTCCTCTGAGATTATCATCAAAAGGTTCCACCTTGGGAAATACCTTTTCTCTGTTAGACCAAGTCCTTGTTCCTTTCTGCTTCCTCTGATAATCTTGATTTCGTTTGTAGCATTCAGAAGCAGAGTGGCCTTCTTTGCCACAATAGAAGCATTTCATTTTTCTTTTCTCTGGCTCTTTTCTTGGGTCTGGAGGATACTTTTCCTTCCATCTGCTAGCAGACTTTCTTTTATACTTTTTTGGTTTATGGCCGAGGTGATGTTTGTGAGCTTTTTTGGGAGGCTCAATGCCAAACATCCGACAGACTTCCCTACCGCCACGAAAAGAGACCGAGTGGGAGAGGTCTTTATCGAGCTTTTTATTTTCACAATATTGCAGGAAGATTTTTTCTGCAGCAGCTCTGAATTGGCCCCATGTGTGGAGAGACAGATCTTCTTCAAATTTATCGTGCAGAAGTTCCCGGAATCCTGAGGGCAGACCAGCAAAATATTTTTCTTTGAAAACCCTTTCTTCTGCTCTATCGAACTCAATCTTATAGATTCTCCTGATCCATTGCTTATGATACCAGTGATACTGGGATACTGTCTTGATTCTGAGTTGCAGCAGGATCTGTTTATGTTTTTCTGCAATCGTAGCACTATAGCCACAGAATTCTGCAATGATCGCAGCCAAGAGCGCACCAATGATATTTGGTTCACCATTTTTAGTGCTGGTCTGAATTTCCATTTTCTGAACATTTGGGAGATGGGTATTCCACCAAACACCCAAATTGCCATTGAATCCAGAGACAATAACATTGACTGCCTCTGCATGGTCATGTTTTCCTGTAGACATATAAGCTTGAAAGCATATCATCATTTTATTGACCATATCTAATATTTCACCTTCATTCTTATCATCCAAATTCCATGAATAAAAATTCTTTGGGTTAAAAGATTCCTGGAAGCCTGAATCTTCTTTGTGGAGATCTGGAGGCACAAATTTGCGCGGCTTATTATAATTCCAACTTGATTCTACAGTCATGAGAATGACTTCTTTGCCAGAGGTATTCGGAGTGAGAGGAGCAGAAAGTGTGATAGGTAGATGAACTAGCATGTCCACCAGATGTACAATAATCCTTGCAAATGTGGTGGCAAATGTACTGAATGCCGAGAAGAGCAAGTGAATTATGACTCAGATAGTTCTTTGCAATCACATGAGCAGGAGTTGTTTGCCGCTTGGACTAAACAAAATACTCGAACAGAGTCTTCCTCTTCCTCAAGCGACTCGGAAGCAGTAAATTGTTTCATGGCTGGTACCGACGATGAAGATGAAGAAGATCCTAAAGAATTGATAAAGAAAGCTATTGCCAGAATGAAAGAAGGCAGTAAAAAGAATGACTTGGTAAATAGCTTCAACAAGATTTTCTTGGACGACAAGAAAGGCAAAGGAGGACAAAGCTCAAAGCATAAATTCAGGAGAAAATATGTCCAAGAAACAGAATCAGAAAAAGAAAGCTCAGGAAAAGAAAAATTCAGATGGTCTTGGAAAGCTGCTAATCTCCCGAGCATGGAAAAAAATGTATACCCTCTCTTGGCTCAAATGCAACAAGAGCCACAAAAGATTGACCTGGATACCCTACATAAGGAACATCTAAAGCTGGTACAGGAGGTTAAAGAGCTTAGGCTCTTGATTGAAGAAATGAAACAACAACCAGAATCATCACAATCAAATCCTGAACAGCCTGAAGAAGATATGCATTTAATGGTCGTCGTACACCAGCAAACTGTGGTCAACTTGCATATCAAAATCCATGAAGATGAAGTCAAGGTACTTGCACTTATTGACTCCGGAGCAGACCTGTGTTTCCTAAAAAGGAAATATGTTGATCCTCACTACTGGGAACCATGTCAAACTCCAGTGTGGGGATTTGGAGGAAGAAAAGCAATTGAGTATAAAACCAGCTTTGGAAAGGTATGTCTTGGCAATTTTTATATAAACTGTATCTTTCTGCTGGTTGAAGATGACTTTACTCATGAATGTATTATTGGAACTAGTTTGCTATCTACCACAATTCCCCATGGTGTCAAGTATAATAGCAGAGACCAAATTGGTTATCATTTTACTGTTAAAAGAAAAGAAATATTTCTTCCACTAGTGTCATCTGAAGAAAAGACCCACTCTATCTGGACCCTAGAAGTAAATTCTGTGAAAGAAAATATAAAAGAAAAAGGGATCCAGATTAGAGCAATCAAGAAAGCTGAGCACCTATACAGGCTAGAAGACGAATTAAAGAATCCTAGTGTACAGCAAAAAATTGAAGAAATAAGAAAAGAATTTGCTGACAAGGTTTGCCACACATCTCCTAATGCATTCTGGCATAGGAAGCAGTTCTGGGTAAACCTAAAATACAGAGAAGAATTCCAAGGAAACCCTAGCAGAAGTAGAGCCATCCCAATGAATAAGGAATACAGACAACTCTGCAAAAGGTAAATTGAAGATTTGCTGCACAAAGGACTCATCCAAAGATCAAGAAGTCCATGGTCGTGTGCAGCATTTTATGTCAACAAACATTCAGAGAAGGTTCGAGGAGTTCCTAGAATGGTCATCAACTACAAACCTCTGAATGATGCATTGGAATGGATACGGTATCCAATTCCAAACAAATCTGATTTGATCAAACGAATAGCAGGAGCCAAAATCTTTTCAAAGTTTGATCTCAAGTCTGGCTTTTGGCAAATCGGCATAAAACCAGAAGACCAGTATAAAACAGCCTTCAATGTGCCTCATGGACAATATGAATGGAAGGTAATGCCATTTGGTCTGAAGAATGCCCCTTCAGAGTTCCAGAGGATTATGGAGTCTGTTCTGGAACCATACATGGATTGGCTGATGGTATATATTGACGATATTTTAGTATTTTCAAAATCCATTGAGGAACACATAAAACATCTTAGAACACTATTGCATGTTATACACAAGAATGGGTTTGTTCTTTCGGAAAAGAAAATGAAATTGTTCCAAACTGATATTGAATTCTTGGGACAGAGAATTAAACATGGAAAGATAGAAGTTCAGAAGCATGCCATTGAATTTGCAGAAAAATTCCCTGATGTAATCACAGATAAAAAACAATTACAGAGATTTCTAGGATGCTTGAACTATGTTGCAGCTTACTATGAAAATTGTGCTCAAGATAGAAAGCTGCTTAATAAAAGATTGGGAACAAACCCTCCTCCATGGTCAAAGCAGCACACTGAAGCGGTTCGAAGGATAAAAGCAAAGGTGAGAACTCTTCCTATCCTTCATGTTATTGATGAAGATCTCATGAAGATCCTTAAGACTGATGCTTCAGAAGAAGGCTGGGGAGCAGTACTGAAGCAGTGCAGGAAAGACTGCAATGGTAAAGATGAAGAAATAGTATGGTTCACTTCAGGAACTTGGAATGATGCACAGAAAAAATACCATACTATTGATAAGGAAATAAAGGCTTGTCTAAATGCAATCTAGAAATTTGAGATTCATCTAATGAATAAGAAGTTCTTAATAAGAACAGACAGCCAAGCAATGAAGTTTGTATTGGAGAATCCAATACGAAACTCTACTGCTAAAGCAAAGTTTGCTAGATGGCAAGCATTGTTTTCTCAGTATGAGTTTGAAATTAAGCACATAAAGGGTTCTCAGAATTGTATTACTGATTTTTTAACCAAAGAACATTTGCAGGAAAAATATGGAATCCAGACCCCAAGTTGCATGGTGATTATCACAGAATGGCATGAAGGAAGCAACACATGCAGATACTTAGATGAACAAATGAGCTGGAGTGACTACGCTAGCCAATGGAAGCCAACCTGGCAGCTTAGGTCTACAGAGGTATTGGATGAAAATCTGCAGCATCCCAACCTATTAATAAACCTGGTCCCAGAGCATCGACGGTATCCAACGTCAACAGTCACCGTCCCAAACATGGTTTACGGCCGACAACTCCGACAAGCCATAGATGCCTCCCATACTCTCCAGACACATTTCCAAGACTTGCGTCTTATCAGTACAGAATCTGCTTTAGGTCAAGTCCTTGAACAATATTATTGTATTAATCAAATGCGTGGTCTGGCAGCTTGGCCAGGAAATGATGGTACCTTAAGATTCCCCCTCACGGATATCAACTATGGCAGCTACCAGAGGATGTGGTGGGATTTCTTAAAAAAGGACAATAGAGACCATGATTACTTTGCCAAAATCAAGTTTGGCCTCCAGCGAGCCCATGTGATCCATGAAATTACTGACTGGATTCATTGTTGGTGGAATCATTTCGGCCTCAGCAAAAGCGGAGTGGACCCTGCAATAATTCAGCACGAACATAGCCAGTACTGTATCCCGTGCTCCAAGGTGGAAGACATGTATATAAGTGATGTGTGTGATAATACTCATTTACTACATACTTTTATTTCAAATAAATTCCAGTGGCTTGTGAAGACCAAAATTCAAGTACAAAACAGAAATGGGCAACGCATCATCATCCGGAGCATCTATACAAAAATGTGGGTCCCCACTTATCAGCGTCGGTATGGCCATCCATACGACGATATGATAGAATGGCCCCAGACTCGTACTGCCTACAGTTTTTTAATTGATGACAATTGCTAGTGTCCTCATCATGAAAGGTTTTTCGTGGGTTTCCTCTTTCAAAATCTCCACTGTGTAATGTCACTTCTGTCATAAAAGGTTTTCCGTGGGATTCCTTAATCAAAATCTCCACTATGTATTGTCGTCGCGATCATAAGTAGTTTCCGTGATCTCCACTTTGTAAAAGCCACGTTCATGATTTGTCACATGGAGACTCAGGACACTTTCCTGACTTTTGGTGCGGTTTGACCCACATCTCTGACACAAATCTAACTGGCCATCTTTAAGGACGATTTGATTCGATTTAACAGGACCTACATTGGATCCTCCCAAAGGATCCAAGGCTCTTCCATGTTATAAATATGAGCCTGCCCTCTTCATTTGGCATTCGCATCCTTAGAGAGTCTAGAATTTGAGTCTGCAAGTGTTTCAGTAGTTGAAGCTTGCAAGGTCTAATAGGTGTCGAGGCAAGATTGTATGCTCTGCGAGTTGCCAGCACTGGTATAACATCGCATCAGAATATCTTAGCCTGTGTGTCCTAGATAGGTGTCTTTCTGATCTTTCTGCGCAGTGCTTCCAGAAGCCTTCGAGTAGGTTCGGCGCTTCGGCCCTTACCCAAAGATAAATGAGCCTGCGTGCATAAGGCAGAGGAATATTAGAAGTCTGAGAACTATTTGTAATCTGAAAGCTCTGTAATTATTCCGCTGCAATTAATATAAAGGTCTGGGTACCATTCCCAGTTTCGAATTTGTGTATTTCTGGTTTGTCTAAGCCGTATCACCCATTAGCACGGGTCTGGAATTCCTTGCTATCTCATAAGATTCATTGTTCTGGTCGTGAATAGCAGTAAGTCATAAAGTAAGTCTCAAGGGAGCAGCAGTGCATGTTCGGCAAGTTAAGGAGCGATCGAAGAAAGATAGCAGGCGTGTGAGTTTCAGTCATTCGAGCCAGGAAAAGCAAGCCCGACGCTGGAAGTTGCTCCAGTCTACCAGGTGTAGAGGCCCCTGCGTAGCTATCGTAAAGATTCCTCTACGTGCCAGCAAATGAATAAGCAAGAGGTTCAACACAGGAAATTATCATAGACATTGTATTTATTTCTCAAACAGAAAATGGTGCACCAAGTTGTTTGGAACCGAAGAACTCTGGATTTCTTCGCCAACAAACTAGAACAGTTAAGCTTGCAACGAGCCGCGGAGTAAGGGATAAATTCTAGTTTTTGTTGCAAGAGATTTAGTTTTGGATCATGGAATCCAATACCAAGATTATCTTGTCCTCCGGAATTTCATCCACTAGATCACAGCCTTTGAGGGTATGATCATTTCGCAAATAAGAAGGCACCATTATGCAGATTTGAAACTTTATTTCCGCCTTGTGTTCACGGTATCAACGGGAAGAACCGCCCGCCACCATTACAGAAGGAAACACTCTCTGCTTGTTTACCAGTCTACCAGATTACATGGTTTCCGCCACTAAATTAAAAAACAAAAACCGTCAAATTGATTAGAGTGGCCACGTATATCAATTTAATATTAAAGACCATTATAAACTCCTGTTAACTATCGGATTTTCTGTGCACTAGTCATACATTCAACAATGAACTGCCAAGTTATCGAGGAAGTTGAGAGATTGCAGGATGCACATGTTACCACAAGAAAAGGGAGATTTATGTGGAGTTATCACGATTTGCAAAAGGACTTAAGCATTGACATGAAGTGTAACAGTTCTCCGCCCCAACTGCCTTATTGATTGGTGGCATGTCATTTAGTTGAAACTAACACCAACTCTTCAGGGAGTCATTTTTAATGATCTCCCCAAATCATAATGCCAAAGAAGGTGTCATGATATAGAAAGAGCATCGAATTTCCACACAAGCAGATCGACCCCTACATAATTTATGGAGCAAAGATAGGGTTGCATCAATATTGGAAGGCCACCAACGAAAGCAATTTTGTTTCAATTTATCATTTTATTTGATTTATTTCGTAATTTTCCATTATTGCATTTTTAAATTTTAGATCATAGATTTTAGATTTGGTTTGTTTGCAATATTTGAATCCTAATAATTTGTTTTGTTACACGACAGATTTCACGGAGCTTTCTAATCTAGGAAGCAAGGAAATGCTATAGATGAGGTTCACGAGAAGGGAATAGATTGGATCATTGTAAATAGATCGTAGCAGTTTAACTAAATCACGGTAAAAAAGGATTGATTTCAGCAGCATCTCGTCGCAGGGAAAAGGGAATTGGTTGGTAAAATCATCCCTGTAATTGATTATTTAAGGAACATCAAGTCGACTGAGAGGGGGGCAGTCTCTACAGACCAGAGAAATTGTAATTTGTCTACTAATTCCTTCTTCTATGCATTTATGCGTGCAAAAGGGAGACTGAGGAGACGCTGCTGCCAGGGGGAATCGATGGAGCTGAGGAAACTTTAGTTTCTGTGAACTCTATACTGTTTCTCTGCTTGGGAAAGCCTTCGACAGAGCTGGATAGATTTTTCTTCCAAAACTGAGGAGACATTGCCAAGGTTGATGGACTTTAGAGCTCGAATCAGCAAGGAGTTGTTGGACACACCCTATTTTTGCAGACACTGTAATTTCTTACAGTTGTGTTAATATAGTAAAGTTTCTCCATATGACTTTTTTGTTCACTCTTCAAGTTTCTTTGATCAGTTTGATGATTGCTCCGAGTCTATTATCATTAATTGTTTATTAATTTGTAAACAATTAACATTCCTAGATATGAGATTTTGGTTTATCACTATTGATGATCTGAATGTATGAATGTGTTGAATGAGTTTCTTTATGCAACATGTTTATTTATTTTTTACAAATGATATGCAGTTCGTATCACAGTTCAGGTTAATTTTTCAATTAACAAAAGGAACAACAAGATAACATTGGATGCACTGAATCTTTAAATTGTTGTCAATAATTTTCACTATTTGATAATGCTTTGAAGTAACAAGTTAACCATCTGGTTTTGCATTTCTGTTAAACTGGTTAAATTAACTTATTAATTTACAAACCAAGTTACCCTGCACACAAAAATTCCACTCTGTTAGATTAGATCTGACTTAGTTTAGACTTCATTCTAGATAGGATTAACCTAAGACTTAGATCAACCTTTAGAGTTTGGTTACCTTTGTCTTACATCTCTGTAGGATAGATCCATTTTGGATCAAAACCACACGTGCCAACGGAGGCCTTTGTATCCATGGGTGATTACCACACCAAACAGCTCAAGGATAGAATTGCCCTTGCGTAGGGTCTTTCGAAGCCTTTGGATGGGTTTTCATCCCCCGTTGTTTCCCTTGGACACCTTTCCAGCACCTGCATAACCGAGGTATCAACAACCCCCCAGCCGAGGTAAGATTACAATGCATAAAATCAATGCCCCATTTTGCGAAGGGGCCCAAGGAAATAACCAGGTGTAACGGGGCGGGATGGGTGTGCTTCTTTGTATGGAAGTGTTGACATGGAGGACATATTTTCACGGCCTCAATACAATCTTTGAAGATAGTAGGCCAATAATATCCTACGTGCAAAATATTCTAGGCTGTAGCCGTCCCAGAGAGGTGTCCGCCACATGCCCCGATGTGACAGTCATTCAGAACGCGTTCAGCCTCATCGTGAGTTAGACAACGTCGAAGAATTGAATCGATGCCATGGCGGTACAAAGTATCACTGATGATCAGATAATACTTCGCATGGTGACGTATTCTACGACGGTCATCACAAGACAGTTGGGGGTTGAAGCATTAGGTTTGAAGATATAACGTAATATATCAATACCACAAATTAGTCGTACTGATGAGAAATAATGATTCATCTGGAAAAGATTCATTGTGCTCAACTTCTGCATCAGGACAGGGAAAGTCATAGATAAGCTCATCAAACACCAAGGACTTTTTGGACTTGGATTTCTCGGAAAGAAGGTCGAATGCTTGCAGTATTATGATCCAGCGTGAATACTTTCCCCTAAGCACTTGACGTTTCAGTACATGGTACATGGGGTTCGAGTCTGCAATGATGGTGGTGGTGCGGAGCAAGATATAGTGGCAGAACTTTTGGACGGTGATGACTGCCGCGAAAGCAAGTTTTTTGACATGTGAATAACTAGTTCTAGTGTCAGAGAGACCCTTACTCGCATACTATATTACATGTTCCTGGGCATTTTGATCCTCCTGTACCAAGACCATGGCGATAGTGGTAGCAGAAGCAGTGAGATATAAGATTTAATCTCGGAATTAGTTTGGTGGTTGGATCACAGGGGCATGCGTGATTGCATGTTTGATGTTGTCGAAGGATTTTTGAGCTTGATCGTCCAAAATGAACGGGATGTCCTTCTTAAGTAGTTTCATATACCCCTGAGTCTTCTCTGCGAATTTACAAACAAAATGCCTTAAATAAGTCACCTTCCCTTGGAGACTTTGAAGTTCCGTCACATCAGTTGGAGGTGGTAGGTTGACAATGGATTCCACCTTTAAGGGATCGATGCGGATCCCATCCTTCGAGACTATGAATACTAAGAGGCATCCGGACTCAATGCAAAAGATACACTTATGAGGATTCAGACGGATATTGTACCATCTGCATCTGAGGAAAATGGTTGTAAGATTATCCATGTGGAACTCACGCTACTTTGAATGATCAGGGAGATCATCCAGGTAAGGTTCCACAAAGTCCTTAATGTCATGGAAGGCATATGAAATGGCCTACTGGAACGTGGCACTTGCATTTTTAAGGCCAAGTGAGAGTTTGCAGTATGCAAACGTCCCCCAAGGACAGATGAAAGTTGTCTTATGTTGGTTGGCAAGGTTGATCTCAATCTAGTTGTAACCGGAAAAGCCATCCATGAATGAAAAGATGATGCTTCCGGCACAATTGTCGATTATCTGGTCAAAGAACGGGGTCAAGTAGTTGTCCTTTGGACAAGCCTTGTTAAGGTCCCGATAATCGACAGAGACGTGAATGGTACCTTACTTTTTGTTCACAGGGATGACGTTTGAGACCCAATCCGTCAACGGGATAGGATAGATGAAGCCAACCTTTAAGAGATTTTCAATCTCTGCCTTGATCACTGCAGTCTTCCAGGGGTGTACCGGGTCGCAACTTTTGACGTACAAGTTTGATGTCGGGATAGGTTTTTATTTCAAGAGAAATAATTGCGGGGTCTATCCCAGGCATCTCCTCATAGCACCAAGTGAATACGTCTCGAAATTGCTTGAATAAGGCTGTACCAATAGTTATTTCTTCAGGGGAACACTTCTGGCATATGCGAATGTGTTCCACTACACCAGGTTTCACCGAAATTTATACCAGGTTGGTAGGCTCAATGTTGGCCAAGTTACCCTCAGTGTCTGAAAGACATGTAAGTATGGGGGAATGAGGAAACAGGTAGATATCCGGTGAAAATATGGTGCTAATGTTGTCCTCTATGTACTCCAAAGGAGGAAGAAAAGACGACCTACAGTGGAGGTCATCCCACGGACCATCATCAACATTCATAACTTCCATGATGGACTCGTCTGACTGAAAAGTACGAAGTAAGAGATCACGTAGAGATAATTCCCATCGTAGAGAACAAGGTGGAGAAGTCACAGTTAAGTGATTCTCCGACGCTGACTGGATAGCCTCATAAATACGTTCAGTGGGTGAAAAAGGCATTGCGTCTCCAATCAGGTGTGTTGTGGCTTCGTCAGGTACAAGCCAAGTATCAATGGAGTGAGATGAAATCTCTATGGAGATCATGTTCACCGAGGCAACATGATTGGGGGGTCCGAAGTTGGAAAAACGTCCATGAGAGATGAATCTTTCAAAAGGCCAACCCCTATACTCTCATACTGTTTGACGTTTGTCCAATGGAAGGAACATGGTTACCAAGATGAGTAGTAGTGTCCGGTGTGCAAAACTCTATTTCATCAATATTAACAATTCGTCCTTGGTGGGGGAATTGTACTATGCGGAAGACTGAAGAGGCTGCCGCCTGCATGGCGTAAATCCAATTGCAACCAAGCAAGAGATTATAATCTATTGGGACAGAGACCACTTCCACATTAATGGTTACGGTCTTTCCGTCCAACTCAGCTAAGAGAGCTTGTAGGATCCCATGAGGTTGAAAGCCATGCTCGTCGAATGCTTTCAACGTGGTAGGAGAACAATTCAATTTGGGAGAGCCGATGGATCTCCAATAGGCGATCGACATGACAGAAGTAGAGGCGCCTTCGTCCAAAATGGTACGATGGACAATTTTCCCGGCAATGTTCGCAGCTACTTGGAATGCGAGCTAATGGGAAAGCCTCGGCTTAAAGTAGTCAAGTCAGAACATGATGGTATTCGAAGAATCAGGTTCAACTGCACTGATTGCTGCAAGGAGAGTTTTGCATTGATTAGGACAATTCTGCAAAACTTCCAACGTGGACATGGCGCAAGGATCTTGTGCCAAGTCCTCTACGATATTGTAATTCTATGTTGCCCGAGCATTAGAATTGAAAACAACTTTTCGAATCATGCTCTTGGGTGGTCGCAATATCGAATCTAAGGATGGCTTCTCAATGGTGAGAGAAGATGATGGTACAGTGACATCAGGTAAGGAGTTGGAAGCTTTTTCAGTATTACTTCAAGCAAGTTCCTTCGAAGGGACTGAGTCGTATGATCGCGAGCGAGTGTTCAAATTGATCGTTTTGTTACGCACCATGAGAACATGTGTGGTATGGGATGGTTCCCCCTAGGTTGGGGGGGTTGAGAAATCATTTGTTGATTTTGAGTGGGAAACGAATCGTTGAGGACTGCGGGAGTCAGTTTACCCCTAAGAAACTTTTGAACTTTGTCTCTATGGGGAAACTCTTTGGAGAAGTGATCATCTCCGCACAGTAAACAAGGATACTTTATCTTTCGTTTCTATTTGGTGTCATAAAAAGTGCTCTTTTGTTCCTACTGGGTGGAAGACTTCTTAGGTTTCCCTTTGTTCTTCTTCTTGCCACCGGACTTCTGAGATGAAGTTGATTGGATAGAATTCACCTCTTCAGTTACAAAAAGAGTGGTCGATTTGGTGGTATTGTGGCCAGCCTAAGTTGGTAATGGGGAGGAACCATGGAGGTTCGACGATCCAACAGTGTTATAAGAAAGCTGGGTGTTAAGGGATCCAATGATGCCATCAGTTTGGGGTCCCTTAGGAGGTTTCGTGGGGTCTTAAGTGTAGCGGGGTGCGTCAGGAAGAATTTCAAACAGTGTGCTCGATTGAGCATAGACCAAGTCTAGGTAATGGGCATGAGCGATAGTTTGTTCTTCAGTGACAGCACCGCCCATGGCGACATCTCTAGATATGTGAGGGATGAGAGACTTCATAAACCAATCTACTAGGATTTGGTCTGGAATGGGAACCTTAATCAAGCGTCTTCTCCTCCGCCACTCATGTATATGAGTAGAGATATGAGTAGCAGTATTCTGGTGGAGAGAGGTGAGAAGGTCCGTACCAGTTTCGTACCGTATAGGCAGTTGGAATTGAGTCAAAAATTTCATAGCAAGAGAAACGAAATCATGAAAATAATGAGGTGGTAATTCGATATACCACTTGGCAGCCGAACCAGTGAGAGTTTGTTGAAATAATCTCAGACGGATCGAGTCGTCCATCAAAGAGTTGGATGAACACCATAAATGGTATGTCATCACATGGTGTTTAGGATCCTCGTCCAACTTACCGTCAAACTTAGGGATATCCGATGGAAGTTTCACCAGAATCGGGGGCCAATTAGTTCCATGGTAGATGGGGTCATTGATCAGTCGAGATAGATCAGGTAGGTCCAAAGTAGCCAAAAAGGGAAGCTGTTGATTAGGCTGTGGGTATTGGTAGTATTGATAAGGCATGTAAGGATTGGTAGGACCTCGTATCGACTGATTAAAAGGTAACCACGGAGGAAACTAACCATAGGGGGGTGTTCTCCCCGGACCGTAAGGGGGTCCACCACCATAAGATGGTCCATTCCCATAAGGTGGGGGTCCACCTCCACCACCGGGAGGAGGTGGAGGTCCGCTGCCACCACCAGGAGGAGGTGGGGGTCCATAACCATAATAAGGTGTCCCGCCACCACCTCCGCTTGGAGGGAGTGGTGGACCACTTCTGTTGCCAGAAGGATGGGGGACCCCACCACCTCCATCGTCAGAAGGATGAGGGTCTCCACTACCGCCACCGCCACCATAATAATTAGATCCACCACCACCTTCGTCTGGAGGGAGTGATGGACCACCTCCACCACCCGAAGGGAAATTTCCTCCCCCACCATAATAGGGTGGTCCTCTGCCACCTCTACCTTGGGGGGGTGGTGGACCATTCTCGCCACCGCCGGAAGGGTCGGGGCCATTTTTGGTAAAATGAGTTGGACCTTCTCCTGAAGGTAGAGGTACGCCTCCTCCAAAGTTAGGTGGGGGCCCGCCACCTCCAACAGGAGGTGGGGGTGGACCGATCGGGGTTGGTGGTGCTTGAGGGATAATTGGTAGGGTTCCATGTTGTAAAATGGGTTGTTTCCCCCATAGAGTGTAAGAATTTCCGAGATAGGGTATCCCGTATGATGCGTTTTCGAGATTAGATTGACCCGACGCAGGGTTAACGGAACCTGGATACGCTTGACTCCATGAGGGTTGAGTTACATTGGATGGCCCCCCAACATGAGATAATCCCATGGTGGATGGTCTAGCGGATTGGGAAGGTCCAACGGGAAGTCCGTTGGGGATTCCACTTCCTACGTTCCAGTTAGGAAACGAGGGTTTTCCCCCAGCCACAATAGGCTGACCAATATGCAAAGATTGAACCAACATAGGTTGTTGATTAGCTACTGTAGTAGTAACGTTACCAATGAGATAATCCGAGGGAATGGAGTATCCTCCCCTCGAAGTTTGAGGTGGGGGAGGAACTCGTAAAGTAACTGTGGTAGCAACAGGTGTGTTGGACTGTTGCTATTCAACAGGTTGGGTAGTAGGAAGTATCGAACTAGTCTCCTGTCTAGGAGATACATGTGTAGGGATGGATGGTTGACCAATTTCAATAGTGGTTGTGTGTTGTGTGGATGATTCCGGTGACTCAAAAGAGCGACCTGGGATCGGTTGATAAGAGTACAATGGCGGGTCTTCTACCCTTTGTGAAAGACTCTGTCTTCAAATTTCATCACCCCTAACATGTAATCGTTCCAGACGATCATGAATAGGTGCAAAAATTTCTTCAGGGGTAGGCCAACTCGGTGGGGGTGCAATGGAAAAATGGGCCATTGGGTGATCGGTAGAAGATGTCCAGTAAGCTGTTGAAGGACCAACAACTACTGTGGGGTTGTCCTGGGGTTGATTTATCCATTCCAATGATCCAGGATCTCCCGAAGCGACGGGAGGTAAGTCAGGTGAAGTGGGAATTTGTGCTTCTTCATCCTGCGGGGGATGAGAGGCAGGAGAATCTGGAGGATTCTATGGAAACAAATGTCCTCCAATATTCAAAGTGGGGTTTTCCACTTCATGTGACCCGACCCTGGTGTGTGGATCCATTGTCACCCTTGAAATTACCTCCTGGTTAAGGGGATATTCGGGTGGTAAGTGTTGGATTCTACGGGACCTTCTCCAAGGAAAGTCAGCCAGAGTGACTGAAACAAAAAGTTTCTCCTAAGGCAAGCTAAAAGAAAGTAGACCAGACAAAAACCTACACAAACTAAGGCCACAAGCAAACTTATGTGATAAGAGTGGATTCAAAGTCTGGAACCTCACGGGATTATCAAGGCATCGCAAACCGCTATATACTGCAGGGTCCAACAATATGACGCGACAAGGAGGATTGGGACCGTACCCTTTCCTACATTCCCGATTACCTGGACAGTACGTGCGTGCTAATCTCCCCAAGTGTTGTTCTTGGTGTATTACTTTTCCAAGACAGCCAAATGGTTAACTCAGTTGGTCTCAGGAATCCTAGTGGTGTCTCCCGATATACGCAAGGTACATGGGAGCTCAAATCCGTAGTGGTGTTGTCTAATGCACAACCGTTCAGCAAGAGACCTTCCGATATACTACCGAGTACATGATACACCCTTCGATATACGCCAACTACTCAAGGTGACTTGGTGGGTACGTGAAGGAGCTCGATATACCGATAAGTACATGAAAGACTACAATACCCCCAGGATACAGTGATGGAAAATAACGACAGCTTCCATGCTTAGCGACACCGGAACGCGTCTCTAACTTACACACAAGTTTCTAAATATTTTCCCCTAGTTCTACCGTTAATTTTATCTGGATGGCTAGGTGAATGCATGAGGTGAGTACATAATCGGAAACATAATGCAGGCCCTAACTACATGCAACAAGTATGTTTTTCTCTCAATGAATGCTACCTATGGGAGGGAGAAAACTTTTTTCTTTCCAACAATTTTACCAAAGCAAATGCAATACAACTCAATCCCAAATCTACGAAGAATGACTAATGAAGTATTCTTTTCATTTTGTGCGAAACGCAAAAAATTACAACACTACGAATCCAAATCACAACATTTTTTCCTTTTCTTTTCCTTTTCAAAACGAAAATGATGCTAGGTAATGAAAAGAGAGAATTCTAAGATGGAGTATGCAAGCTTTTCATTTTCACTATCGATGGCCTAAAAGCAATGAAAGTCAAAAATGCATCTACCTTTCCTTAGCATGGAACCAATTTTGCAAAAACCGAAGTATACTTTGGATTTTTCAAGAAAATGAGAAACTCACAATTCAAGAAAAACACAAGCGATCACACATTGATTCAATTTTTCCAAAAGATGCATAAGCAAAACATTCCAATGCACGAACAATTTTCTTCAACAATGCTTGAGAAACGGTGGTAAAGAAGCACTTTTAACTTTTCAATGGATGCATCAAAAATTTTAACTTGATAACAACTACGCTTTCAGGTGTAAATGACTGAAAAGAAAACACTGCTTGCAGCACTCAGTAAACTTAGAAAACTCAAGAAAAGACAAGCACTCAATAAAGCTGAAAGACACACAAGACTCAAAATCAGACAGTAGCAAGCAAACCAAGCAATCAAAGCTCAAACAATAATGTGAATGATTTTTTGGAGTTGATCTAATGCAGTAACCAGATCAGTTAAGGAGAGGAGGGAATGCAAGGGTGAGAGGATGAAGGTGGAGGAGACAAGAGTATCCACCACTATCGGTTCTCAAACTTGTCCAAGACGGAACCCAAAATCAATCCAAACAAAACCAAACACTCAACACACAAATCAAAGATGGGATCTCTGGCTGGATCTTGCAGCACAGAGGGAGTTCATACAAAAAACCAAAGCTCATATTAACAAATGGAGAGGGGATTCCTACATGCAAAATTTGACAAATCGACGCACTCTGTGCTTGTACACAGTGCGACATCACAGTTCACCAATGCGGGGAGTGTGACGATGTCACAGTATACCAATAAAAGGACTGCAACGAGTGGCTAACAGACAAAGAACAAAGACCAGGAATGGCACAGTGTCGCTCTATTTTCACCAACCAGGTGCAATATGCGAGATCTAAGTTTAGAAATGAATCAAATCTCCAAGCAATGAACTATGAAATGGTTTGAGAATGAGGAGTACAAACTTAAAGGAAGCAGATCAGAATCTTCGATGTGAAGAACTGATAGTGAAATCAACTCAAGAAGCAAATGACAAATAAAAGGCTTGTGTCAAGCAATCAACTGAAAATGACTCTCAGATTGACAACTATTAAAACAAGATGTATTCCCCAGTATGGTCGTCAGATTTGTTTTACGGACAATATACTGAAAGCGAACTCAAGGCCTGATCTCCCTAGATTAATTTAAGTCTAGAACAAATAAGACAGAACATAAAATACTTTCCTAGATCGTATAGAAATACAAATGAAAGAGTAGATCGTTTACCTTAGATTTGTAGATCCCTTTCTCCTTCGTTGATCCAATGCTCCAACACTGCCAGATTGCAGGTAGCTAAACCCTGTTGAACATGTAACAGACCACGAGAAGTGAAAGCATATATCTCATATGATAGATATAAGTTAACAGTTAAGGAGGAAAACTCTAGACAACATCAAAGAGACAACATTTATGGAAAGCAATTATACTAACTGTATTGAAGAGTGGAGAAGTACAATATAAAAGAGGATTACAACCATTTCCTTAACGCTGCAAGCTCCTTCCGACAAGCCATGCCAAAGCACCTAGAGAGAAGTGGATGTTCCCCAAGCTAGAGTGTTAGATCTATTGAGCTTGATTTCACCAGCATAAGAGTAGCATAGACATCCTCCCTTAGGATGGGAGTGAGCTTCATTTAAATAGGACTAAGTGGATAGGGTATGGATAGGATAGGTTGAGATATGATAGGAGAGGCTTAATGGATCCTTCCAAGGTGTTAGGAATAGAGTACCAACTCTCCCAAGAGGTCAAGGATAGGGTCCCAAGTCAGCAAGCTTCGAGAAGGGGCTCGAAGGGCTATTTTTGTCCATTAACTGACATCAGCGCACCCTGCAATAGAGAAAGATATGACGTCGCATGCTGCATGAGTGCAACCTGTGACGACCTCTCAAATCCTAGTACAAGTGGCTACAAATTTTTCCAGGTCAATCACTCAGTCAAGGTAAATCCAGGGATGTATACACTGAATCTCATGATGGGAAGATTTTAGGTGTAACAATGACACAGACATCGGTGGTTGTGTGGCATTAATCTTCCTCCATCCTCGAGAGTAGACATGACCAGCTCACAAATGCTAATTCATTATGCATTCAAGACGGTTCTTGCTCTGCGGCACCTAGTTTAATATGTTACAAGCAGAAGTCTAAGAACCCATTTTGACCTACTTTGCCTCCAGTGTTTTGTGCTCCACCTCTAGTGCTCTATGCTCTGGTGGCTTCCTGGAATTATAGCATGCTCATACTGATATATTGTGAGCATTCGGTGGGCAGCAGAATTGTAATGGAATTGGCAATATGACTCGAGAGCGGCATCGGGATCCTAGATGGTGAGGTCATGGTCGTCATGCACATTCATAAGATACCAGTGGAGCAGGCATTGCCCACCACCTTACTACGATGACGTACACGTTATTGGTTCTCCTAAATGATATCAAGGAGATGAATGAGGACATGCACTCTCGGATTCTGGAGATTCACAATAGGGTGCAAACTATTATAGAATGGTGTGTCGATATTGTCGATCTATTCCACCTACCTTCGCCATTGCTCATCACCTTTGGAAGGAGTGGCATAATCCACTACGGACTAGAAGAGGAAACCAGGAACGACCCATGATTTGTGGAGGATAATGATCAAGTGAATAATCTCCCAGTGGTTAAAGAGGAAGACCAGAATGTGATAACGTCTAACCTAGTGAATTCGGATGATATTCAACAGGATAACACCAGTGGCATCAAGCATGAAGCCCTGAGCAGCGATGTGGGTGCATGCAAGCCTCCAACGGCCAAGCGACGAACGAGCTACGACCTAGTCAAGTAGTGCTCCTTTTCTTTTAGCTTTTTGGTCAATTATGGAATGGTTAGATGAAAATATTTTTTGATTGTTGCAGACTGTATGCATGCATTTTTTTGTCTCTCGTATCTTTAGCAGACTTAGAGCCTATCAGTCATGTACTTTTTCCTCAACAAAGGCTACTAAGGATTCTTCTATTATTCCGTTTTTATGTTTCAAGGCTTTGAATATGGGTTATTTTTTCTTGTTGAGAAGCCTTATGACTTTAAATCTAGGTTTTTTCTCTTGATGAGAGACCAACTGGACTGTATTCTTATGTAATTTTTATTGTGATATAATGTAAGTTCCAAATTACAAAAAAAAGGAGCTTGATCAAGCTTAAAAGCTCGATCAAGCTTAAAAGCTCGATCTATATTTTAAAATTTCAATGTAGCAATTAAAAGCTTGATCTAGATTTTTAAAAAGTTTGATCTAGCTTTTAAAAGCTAGATCGAGGGTTAAGAAAAACCTCGATTGATCTATCTAGCTCAATTGAGAGTTTTTTCAACCCTCGATCAAACTTCTAAAAATGGCTCATTCGAGCACTTTATTAAGCCCTTGATCGAGCTTTCAAAAGCTCAATTGAGGGCTTAACAAAAGCTCAATCGAGCTCATTTTTACCATTCCCACGCCCTCTACTTGCCAAAAGTGTTACCCATCTTCATGGAACAACCAAAATTGATAAAAATACTTCTTACTAAATCAAATAAACTTCAAACTTTTAATTCTTAAAATTGTTTTAAGACATAAATTTATTTTTATTCAAATAAATTACAAAATATTTTAGACCAAATATTTAATATAAAATCATCTTTACATGGCAATTAAATTGTAGTTAGTCACTCGTACCTTTAGATAGATAAGCTAAGAGCTACTCTAGACTAAGGGACAAGCTTATGAATTGTTGAGTTTTTGTTTTTATAAGATACTTGATAAGATTGTACATAGGTTGGATGGCTAAAATCATTTGTGGTAGATGTTGGTTTCAAACACAAGGACAACCATATCACATTTGTGTTGGTAGATGTTGTTTTCGAACACAAGGATGACCATATCATAGACAAATAGATTTTATGATTTCTATTTTAATATATAATTTTATGGAGTTGTCTAAATATTGAATGATTTTTATTTTTTTCATTATTAATATAATTTAGTGATCTAATGTTTGGTTAGATGAAAATTTTTCATTATTCATAATCCATTTTGGATTGCAAAAATGGATTTAGTGCTTTTAAATATCCATCTTGCATTTAGATTGTGTGCAATCTCAACATCTTTTATTTGTGATCCCAACAACTCTTCTTAAATTTAAGACAAAAATGGTTGAAAAATAGATCGAAAAAGTGGTCCAAAACATCACTTCTTTAAAGTGTTTGTTTCAAGATACCCATAACCCTTTTGTCTTATATTTTCAAATAAACAAATAAAAACAAATATTAATTGATAATTTAAACAACAAGAACCATGAGGTGGCAATGTCCCCGCAGTTGCTAATAGCAATAACAGTTATTGCTATAAACTATAGAAATATGATACTCTTGCCACAAAATTGTAATAGTGGGAAAAATTCTTTTGCCACAAAACTACCTAGCCATCAAACTTCAAGTTCCCTGCAATAAATAAGATTATGAAACTTAAAATTTTATCATACTTTGATATATTATGTAAATTTTACTTCTTTTAAATCAATTTGTTAAACTATAATTTTGTTAAAACATACAATTTGCACCTAACCTATCCCAAACACACTTTATTTTTGGATGTTTATACCATTTTATATTGGATTGAATTGAAATTAAATTAATTTTATATTGTATTAGTGTTTTAAATTTTTTATATGGTTAATGTGATATTTATAATAATAATTTAATTTTTAAACTATGAATTTACTAACCATTGAATGATCATAACTAAAGTGTGAATTAGTGTATGAAATTTTGTGATTCTAAGAATCGTCATCAAATCCTACACAAATTTATAAAAATAAACTTAATAATTAAAATATTTATTAACATTGAATTCTACACCTATAATGTAGTTTAGTGGAGTGGAATGTTTGAGGGGTATTGTCATGTCAATCATGATAAAGTTGTGGTTGAAATGGAATGTTGCTACATAACCATGTTGTTAACCACATGGTATTGCTAAGTGTTTTGGGTGAAAAGAAACATTGTTGTTAACCACATGGTATTGCTAAGTGTTTCACATGAAAATAAAAATTGACCAAAATCTTAAATCCAAAAATATTAAAAGTGGCATTGCTAGGTTAGCCTGGCCTGATGTTGTTCTATAACCTTTAAGGATGAACATAACCCATCATTGAAAGATGCATGCCCACTAAGCCTAATTAACTATCGACTCAAGTGATATCATTACCACTAACAGGTCTATATAGTTGTCAACAAAATTAGAATATTGGAAACACAAAAAGAAAAAGACAACCACTCGTGAAACATGATGCAAGATATCTTAATTTAAAGAGCTGCATATCCACAACAGAAAACCCTAAAAATTCAAGAAAAAATCTTTTCCAAAGTGTTGTGGTTCTAGTATTCTAATGTGAAGTAGTAACAATTTTGCAAGAATTAGAAATCTTGAAATTAAGATAGGGTTTGGATTCAAAGTTGGAGGTGAGTAAAATCATACACAATAATTGATAGTGAGTAAGGATCAAATTTGAAAAGTGAGGTCTCATTTCACTTTGGAGGTCTATGGCATATTGAATCTTTCAAAGTTAACATTTAAAAATACTAAAATTTTATTATTTTGTTAAAAGCAATATAATAATGACAATATTTATAATGTTCATCTCTGTAGATTTTAATAAACAATGTATATATTAGATTCTTTGTTTTCAAAAAAATATGATATTTGTTCTCGCAATAATCAAAGTATTTTTGCTCTTCCAAATAATGTCCATCAAAATATTATTTTTATTTTTATTTTTATTTTTTTGAACTCTACCAAAATCACTTGAAATTGGGAAAATATCAAAAACGAAATTCAATATGGTATATAAAATTTATACACATGGTAATGGAATCCATCCTCGTTATTTAGGAAGCTCTTGTCTTTTTTATGAGGTGTTAAAAAGCACGTAGACCCATCTGGCAATGTAGGCCAAATCACAGCTCATGGCAAACACGCAACACATGGGCGTAGTAGGTAAGCAGTGATTCGGCAAATGCGAACAATGCACTAGTGCTCAGGTCGGGCACATAAAACATGGAAAATGACTAGGAAGATGCACAAAGGCCATCTATGCCACATCTATGCATCTCACAACAAAGACTCCAACCTTGAGCATAAACCACTGCGACCTCTCCACTACACACATGATAGATGTGTAGCTAATAGACTACGCCATGGCATGCGTTTAGGCAGATGAAATCCATGAGCTGGCGAGAGGGAAAACACAGAACTGGCAACCTGACACCACCACGTCCACGGAGAATTGATATTCTCATTGTAGGATTTTTACAAAATTCCTATAAAGAAGGTGTTGACATTATAGAGAAATATGAACATAATCTGGAATGGAATACTGCACACTCAAGGGACGTTGAATGGTCCTTTTACAGTTCCTTGGTTCTTCAGGGTCCTCAAATGGATATGCTCTTACTAACATAACAGAAAAATCCATAACGAACGACAAGACAGTTGTGCGTTTTCCTTTGATGAGGCCCTTCCTCTTCCACATGGTGGCCAGGATGTAATATTGCTCCTGCACCACAGATATAGAGGTGGTTAGGTACCCAACCATGTTTATATACACAAGGACACAAAAGAACACGGCGAGTATCGTAATTGTTTCCAAAAGAAACTCTCTTCAATTCACATATTTATCAAATCCCACAGTGTATATGAGTAGCAAGAAAGCCATTATGTAGGTCATGCCGCCGTAGTATGATCCAAGACGACTACAAAAAACCAAAGGAGAGTCAGTGACAGGTGATTCCAAACCCTGTGAATGATGGTCATAGCCTTCGCAAGGGAAACTTCATTAGTCGTGTAGATGGAGGTCTTCGTGTACATCACCGCCGCATTCGACAGCATCCAAAATTCAAAAAATATGGTCATCCTCTGGAGCCATTGAAAGCCCATCAATTCCAGGATTATTGTATACAACGACTAATTTCCAGCAACGGAGTCGACCAACTCAACCGCTCATCGACCACGTAAAAAATGTCCTGATTGGAATTATATAGCACTAGAGGGCCAGGCATTAGGAATAGCACCATAGTTGCAAACGAGAGAGGGAGAAGTAGGGTGAGATCGAGAGTGCACGCTAATTTACTGCGGGAGAAGGATATTGAGTGCATCTCCCTCGACACCAAGTAACTAGAGCTCCTCTGCCTCTCTCTCCATGGCTTTTGCTTCCAACGCGGATATCGATTGGAAACCCTCAACGCCTCTTATATATTGTTGTGTTGCCTCCTCCTGCTGCTGCCCAGCAAGTTCAAGGGCGGGCTTGGTCAAACTTGGGAGCCGGCTTGGTCAAGCACTGGAGTGGATATCTTTAATTGTTTGTGGAAATTTCACTTTCCATTGATTGATTGACCTATGCAAACGGGAGTCTTTTCACCTAAAATATTTAATTGTATTTGAACAGTATCTGATTGATTGATCAAAACAATGGTACACTATCTCTCTGCACACCTGGATGACGTTCGTCGGCCGCCGAGGCCCGGGCACCAAATATCAAGACTGAAGTCAGCAAGCAACGGCCAATGAGAATTGAGATAAATGTATTTTAAAAAATATATCTAATATTAAAAATCATAACTTTAACATAGAATTAAGAAAATAGTGAAATGTATGGCATGTATTGGCTTATTAATTAGACTGGCTGAAAAATATATAGTCCCCTGCAGGGACATAATAAAAACATAAACTACAAAACATTGAAATAATTTAGCAACATTACTTTTATTAAAAAATGCAATTGCAATAATATATATCATTCACTATTAATGTTGTGTTCTCATAAACACTGTAACTACAACAAGCTACATACCTATCGTAGATACAAAGTAAAACGAGATGCCGTGGATAAATCCGAACTTCAAGGCAATGAGGTTTAGTTTTGGTTGATAGCCAAACTAAGAACTTCCTGGAAATGGAGATGAAAAAACAATTTTAGTTGATGGCAAAATAAAGAACTTCCTAGAAACGGAGACTAAAAAACCGAATGCAACAATAAACACTCTTCGACATGTTGGATTTGTTTCAAATCCAGATTTTAAAATTAAACATTAAACACAATATTTTAAGTAGTGGTATAGGTTTATCCAGTACAACCTGAGTGATCCTAACAGTTAAGAGCACGTGTTTCCTCCTAGGATGTTACGAGTTCAAATCCGGAGGGGGGTAGGGTATGTACACCTCTGTAGACTTTAGCAGTTAAATCACTGCGCAGAGGCAGGTTCTTTGTCCCACAAACAAAGGGGTCTCATACACCAAATTGGTGTCTCACTTGGCGGTGACCTTAAAAATAAATTATTATTATGTTATTTTATCACAATAACTAGCTTTTAGACTCTTGTCATAGGACCACTCATTATGATGGCTTTTGGAATTTAATCACCCGCAACTTTAGTAGTATTTGTAAAAGCATACATTTGTCACAGTGGTTATTGTGATGTAATCGGACCAGAACGGGAGGAGGATGGGCATGTGAGTTATTGGTTATGACTCAAAGCTTTTGATTGTATATTACCATGTAAGGAAACTTTCAACAATCGTAGATGGTAAATCCATTGTAGGAGGATGATACAAGTGTATTGTCTAAATTGATTTTTTGGCAGTCGTTCCAAATTTGAAATAAACAATTATAAAAGAAAAAAGAATATAAAAAATAAGTGTTAGCTTATGCATGGATAATGAGCAGTTATGGCAGAGAAAAAATTTAATTAGAAGAAGGCAAGTGATAAATGTAACTGAGGCATAGACAATGGATGATTACAACTATGCATGGATAACATGTAACACATAACTTATTTGTAACACTTAACTTATGCCTTATCGGCATTCACCAACCACAATTTAAGTGGTTGTACTAGTAAGTATTCTTTTAAACAAATGAATGTTGTACAATAAAGTGGCAAAAGGAGGTTACCTAGTAGCCATGTACATTGGCATCTAAATTTTTTGCTTTGCATGTTGGACGCCTACATTTTTAAAACAACTTCCCATTCTAGGTACTTTACATCGAGATCCCCTATGTTGTCTAGCTTGGCAACTATTTCTTGGAGATCATAACCACTCTCACAACATTGTCTAGCCCTCTACCTATGACTCAGGACCTTTGTCTTTTGCTTTGTCTGCCTGCATTATCACAATCAAATGAAGGGAAACATCTTTTGAAATTATAAGATATGCGTATCTAGATGTTGAAGCTCCCAAGAGAAGGATTTAATCAGTGGCTTGTGATACTATTAATGCAGTTTTCCCTCACTTAATGTATCTATAAGCTATCCCAAGGTTTTAGAACCATATTCTTCATGTCGATAAATTGTGTTTTCGAACTATTCCGTATGTTTGTAATTGTTTGGTCTTAATGATAGTGATATGTTTCTATCTGGGGTGTTGCAGCTTGAGCATAATAAATCTTATTTCTCACCTTTTCGGTATGACATTACCACACTTGTGATAGGACGTGATTCTACCCTATTGTTTCTGAATAGAAACTTCTATTGTATTCGTTAGCCAGTTCATTGGATCATAATATCCTTTCAGCCTTAAATAAAATATCCCCAGAGTAATGTGTTTTTATACCTAGTGTTCAGATTTTTGTTATTTTGTGAGGAGCTCTACTGCTCTCCCAACGCCCCTTTGGTTATTTTAAAATGAAAATGAAGGATCTTAGATTTGGTGTATCTTTCCTTGGTTCAACGAGAACCATTTCAACGAACGAGCTTTTTAAAAAGAAAATTATATTTGTTATTAATTTCCGAAACTATCCATTGAAAATTTTAATCACATTTTGTACACGTGTGTGTACGTAATATTTTTTTACTAATTACAAAAATCGAGAAAAATACCCTTTTGAAGAGTACGTGTTGGTCTGGGGCATATATATTTTTTGAAATTTTTTGGTTGTGTACTTTTAATATTATTGATTTTTCTTTGTGTTGATAAGAAGTTGTGGACATTGTTTTGTAAGTGTAAGTTTAAAAAGAAAATATAAAAAAATACCATATGAACTCAGAAACCCATAAATTATATGCCAATGGATAGATGATTCATTGATGAATCTATTGGTATGAAGTTCCCCACCTAAGGTGCATCCTAGGAGAGAGTTTAGGAAGGGTAAAGAGGGAAGTAAAAATAAAATTGCAGAAAAGAGGGCTAAAAGATTGTTTTTAAAGCCCTCGATTGAGGTGTTAAAAACCTCAATCAATGTTTTAGGTGGATTTTAAAATACCTCAATCGAGGGTTTTAGTGTGATTAAGTAGAAAGCTCGATTAAGCGCTTGTGAAATAAAAATTTGGAAAAAAAAGCGCACGAGTTATTTCGAGTTAAGGAGCTTGATGAAGCATCCCAAATCAGGTGACTGACAGTAGAAGTGATGGCATTAATGGTGACAGGACAAGGGTGGATGCGCAGGACAGGCTGAATGGCGAGGTGGAAACAACACAGACATCGGTGTTTGCGTGGCATTAATATTCCTCCATCCTCGAGAGTAGACATGACCAACTCGCAAATGTTAATTCATTGTGCATTCAAGACGGTCCTTGCTCCTCGCACCTAGTTTAATATGGCACAAGCAAACTCGTCCAAGAACCCATTTTGACCTGCTTTTGCCTATGGTGTTCTGTGCTCCACCTTTGTGCTCTAGTGGATTCCTGGCATTATAGCATGCTCATACTGATATCTTGCAAGCATTCTGTGGGCAGGGGAATTGTAATGGAATTGGCACTATGACTCGAGAGCGACATCAGGATCCTAGCAGGCGAGGTCGTGGCCGTCATGCACGTTCATAAGATACCAGTGGAGCAGGCATTTCCCACCACCTTGCTATGATGATGTACACTTTGTTGGTTCTCCTAAATGATATCAAGGAGATGGAGGAGGACATGTAATCTCGGGTTTTGGAGATTCGCAACAGGGTGCAAACTATTATAGAATGGTGCGTCGATATTATCGAGCTCTTCCACCTAGCTTCGCCATTGCTCGTCACCATTGGGGAGGGTGGCATAATCCACTACGGACTAGAAGAGGAAACCAGGAACGATCCGTGCTTTGTGGAGGATAATGATCAAGTGAATAATCTCCCAGTGGTTAAAGAGGAATACCAGATTGTGATAGCAGATAATCTAATGAAGTCAGACGATATTCAACAAGATAACACCAATGGCATCAAGCGTGAAGCCCCGAGCAGCGATGTGGGTGCATGCAAGACTCTAACGGCCAAGCGACGAACGAGCTACGATCTTGTCAAGTAGTGCTCCTTTTCTTTTAGCTTTTTGGTCAATTATGGAATGGTTAGATGAAAATATTTTTTGATTGTTGCAGACTGTATGCATGTATTTTTTTGTCACTCGGATCTTTAGCAGACTTAGAGCTTATCATTCATGTACTTTGTCCTCAACAAAGGCTATTAGGGAGTCTTTTGTTTTTCTGTTTTTCTATTTCAAGGCTTTGAATCTGGGTTATTTTTTCTTGCTGAGAATCCTTATGACTTTAAATCTGGGTTGTTTTCTCTTGATGAGAGACCAAACTGGACTGTATTCTTATGTAAATGTTTACTGTGATATAATGTAAGTTCCAAATTACAAAAAAAAGGAGCTTGATCAAGCTTAAAAGCTCGATCTATATTTTAAAAGCTCAATGTAGCAATTAAAAGCTTGATCTAGCTTTTAAAAGCTCGATCTAGATTTTCAAAGCTAGATCGAGGGTTAAGAAAACCCTCGATCGAGCTATCTAGCTCAATCGAGAGTTTTTTCAACCCTCGATTGAGCTTTTAAAAATAGCTCGGTCGAGCACTTTATTAAACCCTTGATCGAGCTTTCAAAAACTCGATTGAGGGCTTAACAAAAGCTCGATCGAGCTCATTTTTTGTCATTCCCACGCCCTTTGTTTGCCAAAAGTGTTACCATCTTCATGTAACAACCCAAATTGATAAAAATGCTTCTTACTAAATCAAATAAACTTCAAATTTTCAATTCTTAAAATTGTTTTTAAGAAATAAATTTATTTTTTTTCAAATAAATTACAAAATATTTAAAACCAAATATTTAATATAACATCAGCTTTACGTGGCAATTAAATTGTAGTTAGTCACTCGTACCTTTAGATAGATAAGCTAAGAGCTACTCTAGACTAACGGACAAGCTTATGAATTGTTGTGTTTTTGTCTTTTATAAAATACTTGATAAGATTGTACATAGGTTGGATGGCTAAAATCATTTGTGTTGGTAGATGTTGTTTTCAAACACAAGGACGGCCATGTCACATTTGTGTTGGTAGATGTTGTTTTCAAACACAAGGACGGCCATATCACAGACAAATAGATTTTATGGTTTCTATTTTAATATATAATTTTATGGAGTGGTTTTGAATAATTTTTATTTGTATTATCATTAATAATATAAATTTTTCATTATTCAAAATTTATTTTGAACTGTAAAAATGGATTTAGTGTCCTTAAATACCCATCTTGCATTTAGATTATACAATCTCAATATTTTTTATTTCAACTCTTCCCTTAAATTTAAAGCAAAATTAGTCCCAAAAAAATCTAAAAAATTGTCCAAATCATCACTTCTTTAAATTATTAGTTTCAATATACTCCATAACTCTTTTTTGTCTTATATTTTCAAATAAATAAATAAAAATAAATATTAATTAAAATAATTTAAACAATAAAAACATAGAAATAATTGAGCAAACATTATCTCGGTGGGTTAGCTTAAGTGGTTGAGAGCTCTGAGTTGTAAGCAGAAGGTCTCAAGGTCAAATCCCCGGGTGGCTATGCATAGATGTTTAAGGGCCTCACTTGATGTGGCAATAGTGAACAAATCCATATAGGTGGGATTAATACGTAATAAGAATCCAAATTTCCCTACACGAAATACCAACATGCCAAGAAAATCCAAATAAATTATCTATCTATTTTATGTTTTTTGTTTTAAATAATAATAAAAATTGATAGACACTATGACTTTGTTCTTATTAATTAACCAATTATGTCTTGCTACAGAATTGTAACTACTTTCACTTATTTGTTGGGTTAAATTCCTGTAATGCAACATGCATTACACACTTATTATTTGGGTTCGCTTATTTGTTTAACAAATTCTACATCGAGTAGTTTTAGTGTGATATTGCTCGGGCATGGTTATTATGTCAAGTTTTTTTAATGTGGCGTTAAAAACTTTTTTCGATGCCAAGAAGCCTCGTAGCCGGCTAGGCAATAAGACCTGAAATTTATCAATCAATCGAATGGAAGATAAATGAATTGAAATATTTAATGAATGGTATGACGTGTTTGAAAACAATGGATAATTGAACCACATAAAATCATGATTATAAGAACTTTGTTTAAAAAGCAAAAATGACATCAAAGTAATAAGCGGTAAGCACAAACTAAATCGAATACAATATATACCATGCCTATCGACGGGTATAATAATGTTTTACATTTTGAGAAAGCCTTACTAGAGGGTCTTTTCATAGTATTTATCTTCTTTCATGCATATTTAACTTCAATCATACTTATATTTGATTTGATGATTAAATCTCTTAGTGTGTATTTAAAGTTTGTTTTATTTTTTTCACTAAGGAAAAAATTGTTACTTGTTATTTATTAAATAAATCAATGTAATACCTTGATTTTGACCCCATTGCATTAAATATATAAATGATGTAATATTGTTATAAAATTATGGTGAAAAGCTTAAGGCCAAAGTCTCTCCATCGATTTATCGTTCTTGTATCGATAATTAAAAATCGATGCATGAGGATCACGTGCTAACCTAACACGAAGGAAATTATAAATATGATGTATATATATATTGATAAAAAATACCCACAACTAGCTATCCAAGGCAACAAGAATATGGGGGCAGTATTTTTACAAGGATAAGGGGAAAATATTCAAACACATAAAGCCAATGATGTTAAGCCAAGTGTCAATGAGAGAACCCATGAACCATCAACTACCCATGTTGAATTTTGCACCCAATCATTTAATTCTTCTAAGAGGTGGTTGAAGTAGTTATTATTTTGGGAAATGGAGAGTATGGCTGTACAAAATTTCATGTATGGGCAAGCCACCATTTTGGAAAATCGTGTTTGTGCTTCTAAGGCAAGAAAAGACCCATGAAATTCCTCCCAATCCATCATTCATCCATTGTTTTTTGTTCACTAGCGTCCCTCTTGCTTGTTGGGTGTTTTCCTCCACAAATTTGCTGTGTTTTCCTTCATTTTCTAGCTGGGAAATCCATTTTTGATGTTGCAAAATGGCAGGGAAGAAGGGAAATCAAATTGGGGTTCTATGAGATCCGTTTTTTCTTGTGTACCTGTTTGGGATTCGATTTGTAGCTTCCAACTGTTGTTTCCCCTCTCAAAATTTCATTTTTGGTGTGCCCACAATTTGGAACACTCATGGATCATGTTTTGTGAATCCCATAGCTAAAAAAAATTTCCATGCCCAACATTTGTGCCTTGCTGTGTGTGGGGAGATTATTGTGGATTGGGTTATATGTATCCCTTATTTTGGCTTGAAATTGTATGTAAGCAAATTGAAGTAGATGAGGATTTGAAATTGGCTTAATAAACCTAGTGAAGGCGGTAACCCTACTAAAGATGATAGGGATTTGATGACCTTTCTATGCACACCCTAACTAGCTCTAAAAGGGAAGGTATGGCCTGAGGGAATATGGAGCAATGAAGGGGATATCTTCCTTGTGTTGGGTGCGTAGGTATTGTGGGTGCCAAGCTAGCTAATCTTGTAGAGGTTTTGGTAATTCTATGGATTGAGATCACTAGCTTAGCAATTCCTTTCCCTCTACTGCCTTGACTACTTAATAAACCCAGCTGTGGACTGGATTGGATGAGATGTGGTATATACTTGGTTATCTGTGAGTTGTTGTTCATTTTTCATTGTGGAAGTCATGACCAGCTCGGGGGTGGCAATTGTGTTGAGAGATTAATGAGCACAACTAGCCTATGGTTGGGTGGAACGTTGCACTTGCATAGCCTGCTCGAGATAGCTTCATTTCAAGATAAGTATTCTCTTGTATTTAATTATGCAATGTCTTTAATTGGTGCATGTTATAATTATGTTGGTAATTGCATGTTAGATGTGTGTATTAGAGTTTATTTTCATTGTGTTTATTTGGATTATGCATCTGCACACATGTTTCATTTGTTATGAATTCGTAAAATGATGATGGGGCTAAATTTGGAAGCCTGGATTTAGTTCTTGTTCCCTCCCTTAATTCAGATTGATGGGAGGGACATGAAATTGTTGTATCATAGCGATAGGTTGCAACATCGGGCCTTTATGGGGAAAAATCGACAACTTGCAGTGTTAATATCGCTTCTTGATCACCACCAATTATCCGGGAAAAAAAAATCTAAGTTTTTGCAAAAGTATGTGTGTCAGCGTATTTGAGCGAGTTGCACCAACATGTTTCAATGGACTTGGACAAGTTTTCCGATGACTTTCATGAAGTTCGTCGAAAAGCGTATCAGTGAAATTCAAGAAGTTTGCCGAAAAGCATTTCGGCGAAATTGGAGAAGTTCTCCGAAAAGCATTTCGGCGAAATTGGAGAAGTTTGCCAAAAAGCATTTCGGCAAAATTGGAGAAGTTTGCTAAAAAAGTGTTTTGGAGAAATTGGAGAAGTTCACTGACAAGCATTTCGGCAAGTTTTAAGAAGTTCACCGATGAAGTGTTTAGCGAGTTTTGGGAATTTCGTCGACAAGCATTTTAGCGAGTATTGAGAAGTTCGTCGACAAGCATTTCGGTGAGTTTTGAGAATCACACCGAAGCAATGGTAACTCAATAAATCACACCAAACAAAATAAACTGGGCAATTTTTCTAGGACTATATTTCGATCAGGAAGAGCTTGTTTTTCACAATGGATTTCGAGCGCTAGAAATCGAAAAAAGACATTGAACTTATGCTCCAGATTGCACAAAATTGAAATATTTACAACAACAAAAATGAGGGAGCAATCCCCCTTGACCCCCATTTTTCTTTTTATTATCCACAAAGTTAAATATTGGGTTCAGCCGCGACTATTGAAGTAGTGTAAAATTTAGTAGGTTGTGGATTTTGAAGGGGTAATTTAAAAGTTTCTGTGATTTGATCAAGATTGACAATATGGGTTGTTCCTAGGATGCATGAAAATAATTTTTATAATTTTCAAAGAATGTGATAAATCTAACAAATGTAATTATATGAACACGTTTTACAGATTCATATTCATATTAGTGACTATTAAAGGATAGCATTGAGTATAGTGCAGTTGGGAAATCTTTGGTCCTTGGTTGGGCCAACAAGATCATCATCATGGATGATGCACAGGATCCCTATGAGCCTGAGATAGATTCCATGTGAGAGAACATACAAGTTGATGATGTAGAGACATAATCCAATGGGAGAAGAAACCAAGAGACTCCCCCAGATATTGTAGCCACCATGAGGAGCCTAAGGGTGGGACTACAAAGTTGTAGAGAAGACAATGGGAGGCTTCTTAAATCTCAAGAAGAACAGAATCAAATGAATGTAGCTATGCTACAAATTTTGACATACATTCAAAGGAGGATTAACTCTTGGCATCACTCAGCAAATCCAGAAAAGAGTGGGAGTAGTTCAAAGTAAAATCCCCACAAGAGGACCAATAGCTCAAGAAGAGTTTCTAGAGACGGGACATATACTCCATAAATCTATTATAGTGGATCATCTGACTTTGAAGAATCCATTGAAGGTTCAAGCTCTTCATCTCACAGGAATAAGAGGAATATGAATTACAAGGACAATTCACATCGGGAATTTAAGAAGGCCAAACCTCCTACATTTTATGGTGAGGTAAAATGTAACTAAGAATTTGAAGCTTGGAGTTTTCAGATGAGGAAGTATTTCCAAGTCCAAGATTAATCTATAAATATGAAGGCAAGGGTGGCCATATTCAATCTAAATGGAAGAGCATCTATATGGTGGGATCACCTTAGGAAAGTGAAGAAGATCAATGAAAGAAATATTATGTGGAAGCATTTCAATAAGTACATCAAGCATAAGTACCTCTCTGATAGGAACTATGATGACAAAATCAAATAATTCCATGAACTGAAATTGGGGCAAATGACCATGGAAGAATATGCAAACAAATTCATGGAGTTGTTGAGATATGTCAAGTATATCATAGATGATAAGGTGAAAATTCATTGTTTCTAAGTAGACTACCTCAACTGATATAAATATAGAATTGTGTTTGATGAACCTCGAACTCTAGAGGAGGCCATGAGAAAGGCCAAGTATTGTTATGATCAAAACAAAAGAAAACATGATTTCCATAAGGCATGGAAGGACACGAAAAATGAGAAGCTTGACCAAAGGAGGAAGGGGTTCAAACCTCCTCATCTTAGAAATCAGCAAAGGCAGCCACCACCGAATGTGACTAAGAAAACTAGAATGATGGGATACAAGCGAAGAGATCCACTTCAATGTTTGGGATGTGGAGAGGACCATATGCTTAGGAACTGTCCACATCAGAATGGGAGTGTAAAGCAAGTTCACAACATCCAAGGAGTTGAAACTATGGATCAAGTGGCAAGGACCATCCCTAGAATCTATTCAACACTAGCGGGCCGCCAGGAAGACCATCAATCAACTATGATTGAAGTTAAAGGTAAGATTGCTAGGAAATATCTTTTTATTTTATTGACCATGGATCTACTCACAGTTATATCACTCCTTAAATTGTTGAGATTTGTGATTTTAAGAAATTAAAGCATAGTAAGTCAAGGTTATTTCAACTAGCCACTGGAACCAAGATAAAAGTTAGTGAAATGGTAAAGAAATGTCCATTAGAAATGGATGGACTATTCACCTGTGCAAATCTGAATTTTCTGCCACTTGGTTCCTATGATATTCTCAGTGGAATGGACTAGTTAGAAGCACACAGAGTTAAACTTGACTGCTAAAACAAGACTTTTGAATGCATGGATGAGGAAGGAAACCCAAGGTTTGTAAGAGGCATTCCAAAGATAATCTCCGTTAGGAATATTTCATCCATGCAGCTGAAGAAGTTCTGTAGGAAGGGTTGTCAATTGTATGCAGTGCACGTTTTGGAGACAACAAAAAATGAAATTTCCAAGTTGGAGGACTTCCATGTGTTGCAAGAATTCAAGGATGTTTTTCCTGATGAGATCCTAGGGCTCCCTCCAAAGAGAGACATTGATTTCACAATTGGCCTTGTGTCGAGAGCTGCACCAGTGTCCAAGGCACCCCATAGTATGAGTACACCATAATTGCTAGAACTGAAAATGCAGTTACAAGAGTTGTTGGAGAAGAAATACATCAGGCCAAGTATGTCCCCATGGGGATTACCTGTGCTATTTGTGAAAATAAAGATGGAACACTTAGGTTATGTATTGACTAGAGATAGTTGAACCAAAGTCACTGTGAAGAAAAAATACCCATTACCTATAATTGATGACATTTTTTATCAAATGAGAGGGGCAAAGGTATTTTCAAAGATTGACTTGAGGTCTTGTTACCATCAGGTAAGAATCAAAGAGGAAGATATCCATAAGACAACCTTTAGCACAAGGTATGGGCACTATGATTTTATATGTTTGTAATTGTTTGGTGTTTATGATAGTGATATGTTTCTATCTGGGGTGTTGCAGCTTGAGCATAATAAATCTTCTTTCTCACCTTTTCGGTATGACATTACCACACTTGTGATAGGACGTGATTCTACCCTATTGTTTCTGAATAAAAACTTCTATTTTATTCGTTAGCCAGTTCATTGGATCATAATATCCTTTCAGCCTTAAATAAAATATCCCCAGAGTAATGTGTTTTTATACCTAGTGTTCAGATTTTTATTATTTTGCGAGGAGCTCTACCGCTCTCCCAACGCCCCTTTTGTTATTTTAAAATGAAAATGAAGGATCTTAGATTTGGTGTATCTTTCCTTGGTTCAACAAGAACCATTTCAACGAACGAGAATTTTAAAAAGAAAATTATATTTGTTATTAATTTCCGAAACTATCCATTGAAAATTTTAATCACATTTTGTACACATGTGTGTGTACGTAATATTTTTTACTAATTACAAAAATCGAGAAAAATACCCTTTTGAAGAGTACGTGTTGGTCTGGGGCATATATATTTTTTGAAATTTTTTGGTTGTGTACTTTTAATATTATTGATTTTTCTTTGTGTTGATAAGAAGTTGTGGACATTGTTTTGTAAGTGTAAATTTAAAAAGAAAATATAAAAAAATACCTTATGAACTCAGAAACCCATAAATTATATGCCAATGGATAGATGATTCATTGATGAATCTATTGGTATGAAGTTCCCCACCTAAGGTGCATCCTAGGAGAGAGTTTAGGAAGGGTAAAGAGGGAAGTAAAAATAAAATTGCAAACAATAGGGGTAAAAGATTGTTTTTAAAGCCCTCGATTGAGGTGTTAAAAACCCTCAATCAATGTTTTAGGTGGATTTTTAAATACCTCAATCGAGGGTTTTAGTGTGATTAAGTCGAAAGCTCGATTAAGCTCTTGTGAAATAAAAATTTGAAAAAAAAAAAGCGCACGAGCTATTTCGAGTTAAGGAGCTTGATGAAGCATCCCAGATTAGGTGACTGACAGTAGAAGTGATGGCATTAATGGTGATAGGACAAGGGTGGATGTGCAAGATAGGTTGAATGGCGAGGTGGAAACAACACAGACATCGGTGTTTGCGTGGCATTAATCTTCCTCCATCCTCGAGAGTAGACATGACCAACTTGCAAATGTTAATTCATTGCGCATTCAAGACGATTCTTGCTCCTCGCACCTAGTTTAATATGGCACAAGCAAACTTGTCCAAGAACCCATTTTGACCTGCTTTTGCCTCTGGTGTTCTGTGCTCCACCTTTGTGCTCTAGTGGCTTCCTGGCATTATAGCATGCTCATACTAATATCTCGCGAGCATTCCGTGGGCGGGGGAATTGTAATGGAATTGGCACTATGACTCGAGAGCGACATCAGAATCCTAGCAGGCAAGGTCGTGGCCGTCATGCACATTCATAATATACCAGTGGAGCAGGCATTTCCCACCACCTTGCTACGATGACGTACACTTTGTTGGTTCTCCTAAATGATATCAAGGAGATGGAGGAGGACATGTAATCTCCGGTTTTGGAGATTCACAATAGGGTGCAAACTATTATAGAATGGTGCGTCGATATTATCGAGCTCTTCCACCTACCATCTTCATGTAACAACCCAAATTGATAAAAATGCTTCTTACTGAATCAAATAAACTTCAAATTTTCAATTCTTAAAATTGTTTTTAAGACATAAATTTATTTCTTTTCAAATAAATTACAAAATATTTAAAACCAAATATTTAATATAAGATCATCTTTACATGGCAATTAAATTGTAGTTAGTCACTCGTACCTTTAGATAGATAAGCTAAGAGCTACTCTAGACTAACGGACAAGCTTATGAATTGTTGTGTTTTTGTCTTTTATAAAATACTTGATAAGATTGTACATAGGTTGGATGGCTAAAATCATTTGTGTTGGTAGATGTTGTTTTCAAACACAAGGACGGCCATGTCACATTTGTGTTGGTAGATGTTGTTTTCAAACACATATCACAGACAAATAGATTTTATGATTTCAATTTTAATATATAATTTTATGGAGTGGTTTTGAATAATTTTTATTTTTATTATTACTAATAATATAATTTAGTGATCTAATTTTAGGTTAGATGGAAATTTTTCATTATTCAAAATTTATTTTTAATTGTAAAAATGGATTTAGTGTCCTTAAATACCCATCTTGCATTTAGATTATGCGATCTCAATCTTTTTTATTTCAACTCTGCCCTTAAATTTAAATAAAAAATAGTCCCAAAAAATTCTAAAAAGTTGTCCAAATCATCACTTCTTTAAATTATTAGTTTCAATATACTCCATAACTCTTTTTTGTGTTATACTTTCAAATAAATAAATTAAAATAATTTAAACAATAAAAACATAGAAATAAATGAGCAAACATTATCTTGGTGGGTTAGCTTAAGTGGTTGAGAGCTCTGAATTGTAAGCAGAAGGTCTAGGGGTCAAATCCCCGGGGAGCTATGCATAAATGTTTAAGGGCCTCACTTGATGTGACAATGGTGAACAAAGCCATCTAGGTGAGATTAATGCGTAATGAAAAAATCTAATACGAATTCGTATCCATATTATACTTATAGCGAATCCAAATTTCCCTACACAAAATACGAATACACCAAGAAAATCCAAATAAATTATCTATCTATGTTTTGTTTTTTGTTTTAAATAGTAATAAAAATTGAAAAATAAATTGATAGACACAATGACTTTGTTCTTATTAACCAATTAGGTCTTGCTCCAGAATTGTAACTACTTTCCCTTATTTGTTGAGTTAAATTCCTGTAATGCAACATGAATTACACACTTATTATTTGGGTTCGCTTATTTATTTAACAAATTCTACGTCGAGTAGTTTTAGTGTGATATTGCTCGTGCATGGTTATTATGTCAAGGTTTTTTAATGTGGCGTTAAAAACTTGTTTCGATGCCAAGAAGCCTCGTAGCGGGCTAGGCAATAAGACCTGAAATTTATCAATCAAACGAATGGAAAATAAATTATTTGAAATATTTAATGAATGGTATGACGTGTTTGAAAACAATGGATAATTGAACCACATAAAATCATGATTATAAGAACTTTGTTTAAAAAGCAAAAATGACATCAAAGTAATAAGCGGTAAGCACAAACTAAATCGAATACAATATATACCATGCCTATCGACGGGTATAATAATGTTTTACATTTTGAGAAAGCCTTACTCGAGGGTCTTTTCATAGTATTTATCTTCTTTCATGCATATTTAACTTCAATCATACTTGTATTTGATTTGATGATTAAATCTCTTAGTGTGTATTTAAAGTTTGTTTTATTTTTTTTACTAAGAAAAAAATTGTTACTTGTTATTTATTGAATAAATCAATGTAATACCTTGATTTTGACCCCATTGCATTAAATATATAAATGATTTAATATTGTTATAAAATCATGGTGAAAAGCTTAAGGCCAAAGTCTCTCCATCGATTTATCGTTCTTGTATCGATAATTAAAAATCGATGCATGAGGATCACGTGCTAACCTAACACGAAGGAAATTATAAATATGATGTATATATATATTGATAAAAAATACCCACAACTAGCTATGCAAGGCAACAAGAATATGGGGGCAGTATTTTTACAAGGATAAGGGGAAAATATTCAAACCCATAAAGCCAATGATGTCAAACCAAGTGTCAATGGAGAACCCATGAACCATCAACTACCCATGTTGACTTATGCACCCAATCATTTAATTCTTCTAAGAGGTGGTTGAAGTAGTTATTATTTTGGGAAATGGAGAGTATGGTTGTCCAAAATTTCATGTATGGGCAAGCCACCATTTCGGAAAATCGTGTTTGTGCTTCTAAGGCAAGAAAAGACCCATGAAATTGCTCCCAATCCATCATTCATCCATTATTTTTTGTTCACTAGCGTCCCTCTTGCTTGCTGGGTGTTTTCCTCCACAAATTTACTGTGTTTTCCTTCATTTTCTAGCTGGGAAATCCATTTTTGATGTTGCAAAATGGCAGGGAAGAAAGGAAATCAAATTGGGGTTCTATGAGATCCGTTTTTTCTTGTGTACCTGTTTGGGATTCAATTTGTAGCTTCCAACAGTTGTTTCCCCTCTCAAAATTTCATTTTTGGTGTGCCCACAATTTGGAACACTCATGGATCATGTTTTGTGAATCCCATAGCTAAAAAAAATTTCCATGCCCAACATTTGTGCCTTGCTGTGTGTGGGGAGATTATTGTGGATTGGGTTATGTGTATCCCTTATTTTGGCTTGAAATTGTATGTAAGAAAATTGAAGTAGATGAGGATTTGAAATTGGCTTAATAAACCTAGTGAAAGCGGTAACCCTACTAAAGATGATAGGGATTTGATGACCTTTCTATGCACACCCTAACTAGCTCTAAAAGGGAAGGTATGGCCTGAGGGAATATGGAGCAATGAAGGGGATATCTTCCTTGTGTTGGGTGTGTAGGTATTGTGGGTGCCAAGCTAGATAATCTTGTAGAGGTTTTGGTAATTCTATGGATTGAGATCACTAGCTTAGCAATTCCTTTCCCTCTACTGCCTTGACAGCTTAATAAACCCAGTTGTGGACTGGATTGGATGAGATGTGGTATATACTTGGTTATCTGTGAGTTGTTGTTCATTTTTCTTTGTGGAAATCATCACCAGCCCGGGGGTGGCAATTGTGTTGAGAGATTAATGAGCACAGCTAGCCTATGGTTGGGTGGAACGTTGCACTTGCATAGCCTGCTCGAGATAGCTTCATTTCAAGATAAGTATTCTCTTGTATTTAATTATGCAATGTCTTTAATTCATGCATGTTATAATTATGTTGGTAATTGCATGCTAGATGTGTGTAGTAGAGTTTATTTTCGTTGTGTTTATTTGGATTATGCATCTGCACACATGTTTCATTTGTTATGAATTCGTAAAATGATGATGGGGCTAAATTTGGAAGCCTGGATTTAGTTCTTGTTCCCTCCCTTAAGTCAGATTGATGGGAGGGACATGACATTGTGGTATCATAGCAATAGGTTGCAACATCGGGCCTTTATGGGGAAAAATCGACAACTTGCAGTGTTAATATCGCTTCTTGATCACCACCAATTATCCAGGAAAAAAAAATCTAAGTTTTTGCCAAAGTATGCATGTCAGCATATTTGAGCGAGTTGCACCAACATGTTTCGATGGACTTGGACAAGTTTTCCTATGACTTTCATGAAGTTCGTCGAAAAGCGTATCGGTGAAATTCGAGAAGTTTGCCGAAAAGCATTTCGGCAAAATTGGAGAAGTTCTCCTAAAAGCATTTCAGCGAAATTGGAGAAGTTTGTTGAAAAGCATTTGGCAAAATTGGAGAAGTTTGATAAAAAAGTGTTTTGGAGAAATTGGAGAAGTTCACTGACAAGCATCTCGGCAAGTTTTAAGAAGTTCACCAATGAAGTGTTTGGCGAGTTTTGGGAATTTCGTCGACAAGCATTTCAACGAGTATTGAGAAGTTCGTCGACAAGCATTTCGGCGAGTTTTGAGAAGTTCGTCGAACAACGTTTCGGTGAGTTTTGAGAATCACACCGAAACAAGGATAACTCAATAAATCACGCCGAACAAAATAAACTGGGCAATTTTTCTAGAACTATATTTCAATTAGGAAGAGCTTGTTTTTCACAATGGATTTCGAGCACTAGAAATCGAAAAATGACATTGAACTTATGCTCCAGATTGCACAAAATTGAAATATTTACAACAACAAAAATGAGGGAGCAATCCCCCTTGACCCCCATTTTTCTTTTTATTATCCACAAAGTTATATATTGGGTTCAGCCGCGACTATTGAAGTAGTGTAAAATTTAGCAGGTTGTGGATTTTGAAGGGGTAATTTAAAAGTTTCTGTGATTTGATCAAGATTGACAATATGGGTTGTTCCTAGGATGCATGAAAATATTTTTTATAGTTTTCAAAGAATGTGATAAATCTAACAAATGTATTTATATGAATACATTTTGCAGATTCAGAATCATATTAGTGACTATTAAAGGATAGCATTGAGTATAGTGCAGTTGGGAAATCTTTCGTCCTTGGTTGGGCCAACAAGATCATCATCATGGATGATGCATGGGATCCCTATGATCCTGAGATATATTCCATGTGAGAGAACATACAAGTTGAGAATGTAGAGACATAATCCAATTGGAGAAGAAACCAAGAGACTCCCCCAGATATTGTAGCCACCATGAGGAGCCTAAGGGTGGGACTACAAAGTTGTAGAGAAGACAATGGGAGGCTTATTAAATCTCAGGAAGAACAGAATCAAATGAATGCAGCTATGCTACAAAGTTTGACATACATTCAAAGGAGGATTAACTCTTGGTATCACTCAGCAAATCCAGAAAAGAGTGGGAGTAGTTCAAAGTAAAATCCCCGCAAGAGGACCAATAGCTCAAGAAGAGTTTCTAGAGACGGGACATATACTCCATAAATCTATTATAGTGGATCATCTGACTTTGAAGAATACATTGAAGGTTCAAGCTCTTCATCTCACAGGAATAAGAGGAATATGAATTACAAGGACAATTCACATCGGGAATTTAAGAAGGCCAAACCTCCTACATTTTATGGTGAGGTAAAATATGGCTAAGAATTTGAAGCTTGGATTCTTCAAATGAGGAAGTATTTCCAAGTCCGAGATTAATCTATAAATATGAAGGCAAGGGTGGCCATATTCAATCTAAATGGAAGAGCATCTATATGGTGGGATCACCTTAGGAAAGTGAAGAAGATCAATGAAAGAAATATTGTGTGGAAGCAATTCAATAAGTACATCAAGCATAAGTACCTCTCTGATAGGAACTATGACGATAAAATCAAATAATTCCATGAACTGAAATTGGGGAAAATGACCATGGAAGAATATGCAAACAAATTCATGGAGTTGTTGAGATATGTCAAGTATATCATAGATGATAAGGTGAAAATTCATTGTTTCTAAGTAGACTACCTCAACTAATATAAAGATAGAATTGAGTTTGATGAACCTCGAACTCTAGAGGAGGCCATGAGAAAGGCCAAGTATTGTTATGATCAAAACAAAAGAAAACATGATTTCCATAAGGAATGGAAGGACATGAAAAATCAGAAGCTTGACCAAAGGAGGAAGGGGTTCAAACCTCCTCATCTTAGAAATCAGCAAAGGCAGCCACCACCGGATGTGACTAAGAAAACTAGAATGATGGGATACAAGTGAAGAGATCCACTTCAATGTTTGGGATGTGGAGAGGACCATATGTTTAGGAACTGTCCACATCGGAATGGGAGTGTAAAGCAAGTTCACAACATCCAAGGAGTTGAAACTGTGGATCAAGTGGCAAGGACCATCCCTAGAATCTATTCAGCACTAGCGGACCGCCAGGAAGACCATCAATCAACTATGATTGAAGTTAAAGGTAAGATTGCTAGGAAATATCTTTTTATTTTATTGACCATGGATCTACTCACAGTTATATCACTCCTGAAATTGTTGAGATTTGTGATTTTAAGAAATTAAAGCATAGTAAGTCAAGGTTATTTCAACTAGCCACTGGAACCAAGATAAAAGTTAGTGAAATGGTAAAGAAATGTCCATTAGAAATGGATGGACTATTCACCTGTGCAAATCTGAATTTTATGCCACTTGGTTCCAATGATATTATCATTGGAATGGACTAGTTAGAAGCACACAGAGTTAAACTTGACTGTTAAAACAAGACTTTTGAATGCATGGATGAGGAAGGAAACCCAAGGTTTGTAAGAGGCATTCCAAAGATAATCTCCGTTAGGCAGATTTCATCCATGCATCTGAAGAAGTTCTATAGGAAGGGTTGTCAATTGTATGCAGTGCATGTTTTGGAGACAACAAACAATGAAATTTCCAAGTTGGAGGACTTCCATGTGTTGCAAGAATTCAAGGATGTTTTCCTGATGAGATCCCAGGGCTCCCTCCAAAGAGAGACATTGATTTCACAATTGGCCTTGTGCCGAGAGCTGCACCAGTGCCCAAGGCACCCCATAGTATGAGTACACCGGAATTGCTAGAACTGAAAATGAAATTACAAGAGTTGTTGGAGAAGAAATGCATCAGGCCAAGTGTGTCCCCATGGGTATCACCTGTGCTATTTGTGAAAAATAAAGATGGAACACTCAGGTTATGTATTGACTAGAGATAGTTGAACCAAAGTCACTGTGAAGAAAAAATACCCATTACCTATAATTGATGACATTTTTTATCAAATGAGAGGGGCAAAGGTATTTTCAAAGATTGACTTGAGGTCTTGTTACCATCAGGTAAGAATCAAAGAGGAAGATATACATAAGACAACCTTTAGAACAAGGTATGGGCACTTTGATTTTGTGGTGGTACCATTTGGTCTCACGAATGCACCAGCTACATTCATGTGTCTCATGAATAGTGTTTTTAGCAAGTATTGGACAAGTTTGTTCTTGTTTTTCTAGATAACATTCTTATAGATTCTAAGAAAGAATAAGAGCATGAAGAACATATGAGAGTGGCCTTGAAATTGCTAAGGGAGCATAAGATGTATGCAAAGCTGAGCAAATGTGACTTTTATAAACATAAAATTCATTATTTGGGTCACATTATTTTAGAGGAAAGAATTTCACTGTACCCTAAGAAGATTGAAACCATTATGATTTGGTCAACTCCAAGGAACGTGACAGATGTGAGATCCTTTATGGGGCTTGCTGGTTACTATAGGAGGTTCATTGAAGGATTTTCCAAGGTCGCTAATCCAATTACTTTCTTGCACAAGAAGGGAATGACATTTGAGTGGACACCAAGATGTGAGGAAAGCTTCCAGTAGTTGAAGAGGCTTCTCACGAGTGCACCAATTTTGAAAATTGCAGACCCAGAAAAAGACTTTTTGGTGTGTATTGGTGTATGCAATCAAGGACTTGGAGGAGTTCTTATAAAACACAACCATGTGGTATGCTATGAGTCAAGAAAGTTGACGGAGCATTAGAAGAACTATTCCACCCATGATTTAGAACTTGCAGCCATAGTGCATGCTTTAAATATGTGGATGCACTACTTAATGGTCATAAAATTTGAGCTAAGGACAGACTGTTGTGGTCTGAAATATTTGTTTGAGCAGCCAACATTAAATGTAAGGAAAGCTAGATGGATGGAATTTTTGTGTGAATTTGATTTTGAGATCAAACACATAAAGGGGAAAGAAAATAAGGTGGTTGATGCACTCAGTAGAAAAGTACATGAAATGCATGTGGAAACCCTTAGTACCTTCCAATAAGATTTGAGGCAACGGATCATTAACTCTATTGTTGAAGACGAAATGTATGTGAAGATAAAGGACAAACTGCAACAATAGAACTTTGAAAAGAGGTATGGAGGGTATCATTTGGAAGGTGATGGAATTCTTACTTATAGAATAGAATTTATATTCCAAATGTGGAAGAATTGAGGAGGGTTGTTATGGATGAAATCCATAAAGATCCATATTTTGGTCACCCAGGATATCAGAAAGCAATTGCTACATCCATAAAACAATATTTATGGCCGGGGATGAAGAAGGAAATCACTGAATACATTTCTAAGTGCATGAAATGTCAGTAGGTTAAGGTTGAACACCAACACCCAATAGTTTTATTGCATCCATTTCCAAATCCATAATGGAAATGGGAGATAATTTCCATGGATTTTATTACGGGTTTTCCAATTACAATAAAGCAACATGATTCCATCATGGTGGTGGTGAAAAAGTTAACAAAGGTACATTTTATATCGGTTAAGTCCACGTATAAAACCGATGCCATTGCAAAGATTTTCATGAAGGAAATTTTCAGATTGCATGGATTTCCTAAGGAAATAATTTCTGACAGGGATATCAAGTTCACTTCAAAATTTTGGAAAGGTCTTTTTGCAAATTTGGGTACACAACTGAACTTTAGAATAGCATAGAATTCTCGAATATATGGGAAAATATAAAGAGTAAATCAGGTGCTTGAAGACATGCTTCAAATGTATGTGATGGACAAACCATCCAAGTGTGAGGATTATCTACACTTGGTAGAGTTTGCATATAATAACGAGAAACAATCATCATTGGGATGATCCATTTAAGGCTTTTTATGGCCAAAAATGTAGGACACCAGTGACTTGGGATAATCTAGTGAACATAATTGTACTTGGGTCGGAATTGATTAAGGAAATGGAACAAGAGGTTGCAAAGATCGAGCAAAATTTAAAAGCAGCCCGAGATAGACAGAAAAGCTATGCAGATAAGCATAGGGTGCATAGGGAGTTCAATGTTGGGGATCATTTTTACCTTAGAGTGAGGCCAAAGAAGAGTTCCTTGAATCTTGGGAGTTGTGCCAAGCTATAACCCGGATATTGTGGGCCATTTGAAGTGCTTGAAAGAATAGAGTTAGTTGCATATAGAGTTTCATTTCCTGCTAACAATAGAGCTCATAATATTTTTCATGTTTCTTTGCTTAAGAAATATGTACATGATCATAACCATGTGATTAATTGGGATGTGCTCCAGGTGGAACTCAAGGGAGAGTTCCAAACAAAGCCATTGTGCATCCTAGACAGGAAGCTGGCATTGCTCCAGAACTGAACCATTGGACAGGTAAAGGTGAAATGGAAGCACTACGGTCCCGATAAGGCTACATGGGAGCTAGAGGATTCCATGATAGTGGCATATCTAGTTTTTTTTCAATTTTTAAGAGCACTGAGGACATTGCTAATTTAAGGGTGAGGGGAATGTAATACCCCGATTTTGACCCCACTGCATTAAACATGTAATGATGTAATATCATTATAAAATCATGGTGAGGAGCTTAAGGCCGCCAAGGCCTCACCATTGATTTATCGTTCTTGTATTTGCAATTAAACATAGATGCACAAAGTTTGCATGCTATCCTGGCATGAAGGAAATTATAAATATGATGTAAATATATATATTGATAAAAAAATACCCACAACTAGCTATGCAAGGAAACAAGAGTATGGGGGACTGATTTTTACAATGATAAGGGGGAGAATATTCAAACCCATGAATCCAATGATGTCAAGCCAAGTGTCAATGAGAGAACCCATGAACCATTCACTACCCATGTTGACTTATGCATCTAATCATTTAATTCTTCTAAGAGGTGGTTGAAGTAGCTATTATTTTGGAAAATGGAGAGTATGGATGTCCAAAGTTAGTGTATGGGAAAGACGCCATTTTGGAAATTCATGTTTTTTATTCCTAGGAAAGAAAAGACCCATGAAATTGCTCCCAATCCATCATTCATCCATTATTTTTTGTTCCCTCGCGTCCTTCTTGCTTGCTGGGCATTTTCCTCCATGAGTATACTGTGTTTTCCTTCATTTTCTAGCTAGGAAATCCATTTTTAGTGTTGCAGAATGGTGGAGAAAAGGAGAAATCGAATTGGGGTTCTATGAGATCCATTTTTTCTTGTGTACCTATTGAGGATTCGATTTGTATCTTCTAGATGTTGTTTCCCCTCTCAAAATTTCATTTTTGGTGTGCCCATGATTTGGAACACTCATGGAGTTCATGTTTTGTGAATGCCACAGCTAAAATGTTTTTCCATGTCCAACATTTGTGCCTTGCTATGTGTGGGGAGATTGTTGTGGATTAATTTATATGCATCCCTTATTTTGGCTTGAAATTGCATGTAATCAAATTGGAGTAGATGGGGATTTGAAATTGGCTTGATAAACCTATTGAAGGAGGTAACCCTATTGAATATGATATGCCTTTGGTTACCTTTCGATTCACACCCTGAAGAGAACTAGAAGGGAAGGTGTGGCCCAAGGTAATGTGGAGCAGTGAAGGGGATACATTTCTTTTGTTGGGTGTGTAGGTATTGTGGGTTCCAAGCTAGATAATCTTGTAGAGGTTTTGGTTTCTCTATGGATTGAGATCACTGTCTTAACAATTCATTTCCCTCTACTTCCTTGACAACCTAAACCCAGCTATTTATTGTCTTGGTTGATATGTGGTATATACCTGGCTACGTGTGATTTGTTTTTCCCTTTTCCTTGTGGAAATCATGTCCACCTCGGGGGTGGAAGCTGTGTTGATAGATTGATGAGAACAACTGGCCTATGGTTAGGTGGAATGTTGCACTTGCATAGCTAGTTTCTTGGGACAACTTCATTTCAAGATAAGTATTCTCTTGTATTTAATTATGCAATGTCTTTAACTGATGCATGTTATAATTATGTTGGTAATTTCATGCTAGATGTGTGTAGTAGAGTTTATTTCCGCTATGTTTATTTGGATTATGATTCTGCACACATGTTTCATTTGTTATGAATTCATAAAATGATGATGAGGCTAAATTTGGAAGCCCATATTTAGTTCATGTTCCATCCCTTAAGTTGGATTGATGGAAGGGGACATGACAATCAAAGATAACAAAGTCAGATTACATCTTAACTTTCATAAATTCCATGTTCTGCTACACTAACTATGATCAATATCATATATGATAACTATCACTATAGTGCCATCATAATTACCAACCCCAAAATGAAAATGTAGAAACTATTACAAAAATGTCCTCCCAAACTCCAAACTGATCATTGAATAAGAGGAAATTTCATCTACATCAAGAAGACAAAACCTACTGCTCAAACTTTAGTGGAAAAATAGAAAATAGTTAAAATAAGGACAGGGATCCTTTTGACACAATATCCCTAGCTTCAATTTATTTAAAGTGTAGCAAACCATCCATAGGACCCATAGCAGTCTTAGATAAACTATCTACCACAATATTGAGTTGACGATAAATATGAATAAAGGAAAGATCAGAAAATATCATTTGCAATTCCAATATCCTCGAACACCACTGATCTAATGAAACCACATGTAAATTTTGTTTTGTTGTATTTCATTCTACAAACACTTTGGAATATCCCAAAACTTAGGGATACAATACCTTTATAAGAAGCAAACTAAAGAAGTCCCCAAAGTGCCAGAATCTCATCTCTCATGTTTGAGCCATTTCTGCAACCCATCCAAAGATGGAAATGATGGTTATTAGTCAACTCTAAGATCATGCCAGCACTGCACAAACCCCAGTTGTTGAGCATTATAAAAGTCTCCAACAACCATCCCCTTAGACAAGACATGCATTGTGAGGTCCCTGGGCATCATATATTTTTCTTCCTAATGATAATCCAAACATACCCCATCAATTCTAGAACTGGTAGTAGAGACATTTTGAGGAATGTTTTAAAAAATAGACAAGTTTCTGGTTATCCATATTTCCCAGGAAACAAAAGTGGAACTTCTTTGAAATCTCTAATATTATGTACCCATGTTTCCAAGCTTTGATTAAATGAAAGGCCATTCTAGTACATAAAAATCATTAGTTTCCATTTAACATTTGTCCAAACATCCCTTACAAAATCACATATCTCCCCCTCTTTGTTGGACGGGGTCCAAGTTGGGATTTTGCACAAGTATTGAAGAGTGCGCATTGCGCGCAGCGACAAACCAGGGGCAGTTTTGATAATTGCGCATGTCGCGTAGAGGCAATGGTAAAGCAGAGTTACGTAGAACGCAGAATGCATGGGAGCTATTTTTGGTATGCAGTATGGGTAAAGGTTAAATGAGAAAGTGACCTATTTTGGGTAAGGGACAGGTGGAAGAAGGATGGGAGGGACCTGTCAAAGAGAGTGGCAGCAAGCAGTTTAGAATCTAGTCCATGACATCGGCGGTGATAGGCAGGCGGAAGCAGCGGAAAGGGACAGGCCATGATGCAATGTAACCATTTTGAGGACTGCGGTTGTCAGAGGCGCGTGTGAACAATGAGTGGCCCAGCTGGGGCAAGCAGAGAAAGCTGTCAATGGCGACAGTTAGGGTGGCAGTTTGCCAAGTCAATTTTGGAAACCTTAGGGTTTCGGCCCACTGATTGTAAAGACACAACCCATGGGCGTGATCTATAAATAAGGGCATTTTGTATGGGAAAGGGTTAATCTCTCGTAGAGCCAGTCATGGTTGAGCATTGTTAGCATCTTTTTGAATCTTGAACCTATTGTAAAGGCTCTGCAGCTGAGTGCGCAGAGACCTATCTGAGAGAGAAGAAGAGTCTAGAGCTGAGTGCACGGACTAAGAACGGTTGTACCCTTCCCATAAAGATCAATATTAACAACCATTCTTGTGGACGTAGCCTCCATCTAGGGGGTGAACCACGTTAAATTTTGTGTTATGTGATTAATGTGTGTTTATGATTGTTCATTTGCTTGGTATGAATGTTTAATACTGCAATTGTTTGTTATGTGATTGCTTTTATATGTATTCGCTGCAAGAGAATGGGAATAATATGTTAAGTAATACATGTGTGGATGAATGTTAAGTATTCAACACTTATAAGTCTGTGAATGTATGAATCTGCCAATTAGTCACATAGTTGAACATTGAATTTAAGCGCAGCATAGGAGCGCACAGTATTGTATGTTTATTCGATTGCATGCAACATAATGATAAGAACCTGAATGTGTTGAATGGATAAAGAATGTTAAGTAAGATTGGTTAGAGTTAATCAAGTCTTGGAATAGACGTGCGGTCTAGTTGACGCACTAAACCATTGAGATTTGCTGCGAGGTAAGATGTTGAAAGCTTATTTCCGTGATGCAAGAAGAATCCCATACCACGCAGCCCTTGGAAGCGTTGGTTGTGCAAGCGGCTCCACTTGTCGAAGTATCCGACGTGAAGTAGAGACTTCGCGCAGTTGTCTACCTGCAGCAGCCCTTGTGATATCGCATTGCTTATCAATCCTTCTGCACTCGCATCACTAGGTTGTGGAAACTTGATTCCGCAACCACCCCCTCAGCTTCTCGTTGGGTGAGACCTCAGGCTGCGCGCAACCTATTACCGAAAGGGCCGGTGAATAGGGGTTTTTTTAGTTCCTTGAACCGCGAAGTACCTGGACCTACAATGGAAACCTCTAGCTCAGTTATATACGCCAACAAATGGTTCCATTGCTCGGCTAAGACCAGTGATGCGATAGTGTGTTTGAAAAGTAATGTGTGAAGAAGAATACTAGTTCCCATTGGGTTCAAACAATTGGCATCCCGAGAAGAAAGAGATCTGGGACTGGTGTGAGAAGATAGAAAGAGATTTTGCAAAGAAAGAGAATAGACACCCACGTCTCTCTGACGTCTAGTGGTTGAACAGATATTTGTGGAGAGAGATTCACGATATTTTATGGACTTCGTTTGGAAACGAGCTGCACGCGTGGATATCGCGACTCGCAGAAAAGAAAACCTGTTTTCAAGAAGGAGTACCTATAGAGTGGACTCCATAGCTCACAGCGGAGCTCAAGGCAATAAATAACCCACTGTCGCGAGCAGTCGACTTATGGGTTGATAGCATACTTGAAGGATTTGTAATGGAATTTGTTGTAGACATGCTAAAGTCCTACAGCCAAGCTGAAGCATACTTTTTTGAAGGATTCAGAGGTAAGTTCCTGAACAATCTTAGTCTAAACATTAAAATGCTTTTAGCTGAGAAAGGCATTTTAAGAATGCAGTAATATTTTTGAATCTATCATGGTCAATAGCATTTTTATTGATTCTGACGAAGAGACACATAATTTGAGAAGTGGAAAGAGATATAGGTTTAATAAAGAAAAGAATCCCGGAGGACCTAGACTCTGCATGAATATTGAAATCCCATGTGACCTTAATAATCATACCGCGCTGTCATCAGCCACCATCCACCCCATCACACCTCAGAATCAGTTGGTCGTAGAAACCACGCCACCCCTGGATCAGAACCCGCTCGCTGCAAGCATAGCACAGCCCACCCCGCAGTATGTCGATACTGCTAGCATTGCAAGAGCAGGTGCTCAAACCATCCCGACTTAGACTAGCCCATTTCACAATACCCAGCCTCAGAATACCACTAGTCCGAATATTCCCTTTATTTTTTATGCTCAAAACCCCTCGCAGAATCATAGCACTACTCAGGGTGGAAGGAGAATGACAGATAATGATATAAAAATGCCGATATTCAAAGGAACGGATCTAGAAGACCCTGATCAACACTGGTTTCTATGTGAAGCCGTGTGGAGTGCAAAGCAAGTTCAGGATGATGCAGTGAAGAGAGCACAACTCATCACCACTTTCAGAGACCGCGCATTACATTGGTTTATGAAATATTCTCAGACACAGCCGAGAACCCTAACAGAAATTAAGGCTACGCTCACAACAGAGTTTAAGAAGCTGAAATCAAAATTGGAGTGCATAACAGAGTTAAAAGAAATTAAGCAGAAACCTCCTGAATCGGTCTGGGAATTTGACCAAAAATTTAAGACGTTGCTAGACCAAGTGAGCTTTGTTATAGCTCCGCAACAGCACCAGGAATGGTTCATCGCTGCGATGTTGCCCCATATCAGACAACCATTGATGCAACAGAAGGTTGTGTCGCAGGCAAAGGCCTTAGAGATCGCAATGAAGTTGGAGGCTTCACCGATTGGAGAAAGTAGTTATTGGATGTCACAAATCCAGAACCAGTTGACCACCTTAACATTATAATTGCAAGGTATGAAGAATGGAAAAGAACAAAGATATGAACACAGACGTGAAGTTTGGTGCACAGGATGTAAAGGAGAGGGCCACACTAGAGAACATTGCCCTCTATTTCAATATTATCTTGACAGTGGTGCTCCAAACCCAATGAATATGAATCACAATCAGGCGCCATGGTGTGAAATCTGCAGAAGCAGAGGACAAAGGCTTGAGGACTGTTATCTCATCAAGAAATATTTAAAGACACCTAAGATCTTGTATTGTAATTTATGTAAATCAATTGGACATGATGAATCCAACTGTTGCGCATACGAGCTCATGAATGAAAGAAATCGAGATATGGAAATGATGTGAGGTGATGGAATGTACTGCATCCAAGAAGAAAATCACCCGAAATAAGAAAACACCCACTATGATCAGGGAGGATATAGAGGCCGTGGTGGTGGATACCGCGGGAGAGGAAGAAATGCCGACCTAGCGTAGGGGAGAGGCCATGGCCAGGTAATTTGTTATAACTGTGGCCATCCAGGCCATGTATCTTGAGATTGTACAAATCCATGCACTACGTGCAATTACTGTAAATCATTTGAACATGTTATCCAAGACTATCCTGTGCTAGAGGTAGAAATGCAGAAAAGACGGAGGACATAACCCCCAACTCCTAACATTCATTTGATCGCAGCAGAGAACAGAACTACGGATCCAAGTGTAAATGTAGTAACGCGCAGTGGCGCTAATATAGGAAGAGATGGAGGCGCAGAAGCTTCGACTTCTGGAACGCGCAATCCTAAGCAAAATCCTAGTGAACCAGTATGGATTAGAAAATCTATTGGGAGAACATCGGGTCTGGACCTTCAGAAAAATAAAAGGGCATTTACAGAAGCATGGGATATCCTTAGAGAGTCAAAACCTCAGTTGATGAGAATACCACTGCGCAGTGAAATACCACAAATAGAGGATATGCCAATATCAATTGATTAGACGAGCACTGCAACAAATACAGGGACCTCTGTTGTGAAGTTCCTACGGAGTTGCATGAAGTTATTAAAGAGCGCAGATGCAGACATGGTATTAGATGGGAAAACCCAAGTTACAGTGGTCACCTCTACAGTTAAGGATGGCTAATCAAGGGATAGTTATACCTTTGGGGAGGTTACCCAACACTATTGTTGACATTGACGGTGTGCGCAGCTATGCAGATTTCGAGGTGATCGAGATCGTGGATGATAGCCATCCTTATCCAACGCTGTTGAGTATCAATTGGGAAATGAATAACTCCACCATTATCAATTTGAAAACCATGAAAATGATATTTGAAGGCAATGATATCAGGATCATCGCGCCGCTGGATCCCTCACAGGGCGAATGATATGTTGAACCAATTCCGGAGGAATCCAGAGCCCAAGACTTGGACCGTATTTACAAGATGACAACCAATAATGTTGATTATATTAATCCAACTGGGGATGGGACACTCAGTTGGTGCTGTGATAGTTATTGCATTTCAGACTCTAATGCAGGACTGGAAAATTGGCAAAGCAGATTGCATGAAGTATTTTCCAGGAGATGCGCGTGGATCACAAAGTCTTTGTGCTGGATTGGGAAGGAGATAAGCCCAATCCCCGACTATTATGGTTTCTCTAACATTTATTCTTTTATTAATGAATATAATGCAGCAATTGCAGAAGAACATCGCTTGCAGGCATTAGACATAGCACTGTGCGATACACTTGCCAGATGGTGGGCCGCGCATAAGCAGACACTGACAACATGGGATCAATGCAGAATTAAGATGCAAATCCAGTTTGCTGATAAGGTTACCTTATCATTTGAAAATATAATGGACAGACAGATCCAAGGGAGCATATTTGAGTTTGCTCAGAAGCATGGAAGGAAAGGCCACAAACAGAATGGGTGCATCTATTTGTACACATGTTGGAAAAACTGATTCCAATGAAATGGTACCTAGACCTGGAGTTGCGCAGAGGCACGGTGGACTGGTCTGACCTGACTAAGAGCTTCCAGCAGGATTTCAGTTTCGAAGCCGAACATCCAAGTATCAATGATGCACTGCAGGTTATTAAGGAAAGAATATTCCTCCCAGATTTTACTCAAGAAAACATGACCCTAGAAGAATTCTTTGGAGTAAACAGTGTACCTACGCGCCTACAACCAAAATGGGAAAAATAGCTAGAACATGCTCTTGATTGTTATCATATTGATGGAGAACCCAAGGATAAAGCAGATAGTGATGAGGAGGACCCACACAATATACAAATACCTGAGTCAGAAGGATCGCGCGAGGTAGAAGGACCTCCATTGGAAATTCCAGATATCAATGGACCTGTCAAAACAAGAAAAGTGAACATTGGCACCAACGAAGAGCCAAAGTTCGCAGTTATCAGAGACTATTGGGATGAAGACACAGTTGAGGAGGTCACGGGAATTCTCCAGGAATATAGAGAATTATTCCCAACCAAGTTCACAAAGATGAAAGGCATTTTGGGAGACTTAGGAGTGATGACAACTCCTCTTAAACCTGGCGTGAAGCCCGTGAAGCAAAGACCATATAGACTGAACCCGTGCTACAAAGAACGAGTTAAGGCAGAACTTGATAAGATGCTCGATGCAGGGATCATTGAGCCGGTTGAAGAATCCAAGTGGATAAGCCCAATGGTTATCCAGGATAAGAAGACAAAGGGTGAAATCAGGATCTGTGTGGATTTGAGAAAGTTGAATGACGCTTCAATGCATGACCCATTTCCTACACCTTTTACAGATGAGGTACTAGACAATGTTGGAGGGAATGAGGCCTATTCTTTTACTGATGGATTCTCTGGATACCACCAGATTAGGATTGATTGCGCAGATAGGCAAAAGACTACTTTTGCTATAGAATGGGGGTCGTTCCAGTACACCGTGATGCCATTTGGTTTGAAGAACGCGCCCGCCATATTTTCTAGAGTGGTCGTCGTAGCATTTAAAGATTACTTCCATAAGTTCTTAGAGGTTTATTTTGATGATTGGACCATTTTCGGCTTACTGAAGAACCATGCTGCGAACCTCAGAATGATGCTAGAAAAATGTAGGCAGCATCAGATTTCCTTGAATTTGAAGAAATGTATCTTCTGTGTACCCTACAGAATTTTGTTGGGACACATTGTGTGCAAACAGGGCTTGATGGTAGATCCGACCAAGATCGTAGTAATTGTAAATTTTCCTGCACCAAATTTAGTCAAACAGTTGCGCACTACATTGGGGCATACCAGCTATTACAGGAAATTCATAAAAGGGTATGTGTAGATAACCGCCGCTATGGAGAAGCTACTGAAGAAAGATGCATCATTCATCTAGAACGAAGAATGCGAACAAGGCTTTCATATGTTAAAAGAGAAGATGGTCACTATGCCGATCCTAGTTTTTCCAGACTGGGAGAAGCCATTTCATGTCCATGTTAATGCCTCGTGTATAGCATTGGGCATTGTTCTTTCTCAGCCGGGAGAGGGAGGTATTGATCACCCCATTGCATTTTCAAGCAGAAATTTATCATCCGCTGAGAAGAACTATACCACTACTGAGCGAGAAGGACTCGTTATGGTCTATGCGCTGCAAAAATTCAAGCATTGCTTGCTTGGCACGCACTTATCCATGTTCACTGACCATTTTGCTTTGAAATACTTGGTCAATAAGCCAGTGTTAGGGGGGCACATATGCAGATGATTACTACTCTTTTAGGAGTATGAATTTGAAATTGTTGTTAAGCCAGGCAGATTGAATTTAGGACCTGATCATCTATCAAGGATCGAGTCAGGAGAAGAACCTACGAATCTCGAGGACAATATGCCTGACACGCGACTATTTTCTATACAAGTTGCAAATGATTACTATCAGGACATCATTGAATTTTTAACCACAGTATGGCACCTAAGGAGCTCACTATGCAGAAAAAGAACTAGCTGGTAGTGCGCGTGGCAGACTTCACCATAATCGCAGGTTAGCTATATAAGTTGGGACCAGATGAAGTACTATGCAGATATGTATTAGAGCATGAGAAACCATTCATATTAGTTGATGCACATTCAGGAGTTGCAGGAGGCCACTATGCAGGCAGAGCTACGACACAGAAGATATTGCACGCAGGGCTATGGTGTCCTACAACTCATAAAGATTCGAAGGAACATTGCCAGAGTTACAATGTCTGTCAGAGGACAGGGAAGCCATCGCGCAGGGATGAAATGCCCTTAAATCCAAAGTTAACATTGCAAGCATTCAAGAAATGGGCTATTGATTTTGTGGGTCCTATTAACCCACCAGGGAAACGAACGGGTGCGAGGTATATTATTACCACTATCGATCACCTCACCATATGGGTAGAAGCAAAGCCAGTAAAATACTGTAGAGCAGCTATAGTCGCAGAGTTTATATATGAAAACATCCTTACAAGGTTTGGATGCTCGAATATTTTGATGAGCGATTAGGGCACTCACTTTTTGAACAAAACTATTGAAGCTTTGATAGAAGAATTCCACATTCATCATCAGCGCAACACGCCTTATCATCCACAGGTGAATGGAACTGTTGAAGCATTTAACAAAGTGCTGGAGAATCCGTTAACCAAGATATGCAACGTCAATCGGGACGATTGGGACCTGTGCATTCCATCCGAGTTATGGGCATACAGGACTACATGCAAGAAATTGACGGGACACACACCTTTTAGGTTGTCTTATGGGCAAGAGGCAATAATGCCAATGGAATATATTGTTCCCAGCTTAAGAATCGTTGCGCTAGAAGAAAGGCTCCTACACTTGGTTGGGATGGAGAAAGATTGCTTCGTCGTAGGCTTCCACCAACAAGTACAGAATGAGCACGAAAAAGCATGGCATGATCGCCACATCAAAAAGAAGAGCTTTCAGGTAGGCAATCTAGTCCTCCTGTGCGATAGCAAATTCATGAAATTTCCTGGAAAGTTTAAGATGCATTGGCTCGGCCCATATAGTATAATGCATGTTACTAATGTCGATGCAGTCCAGTTAGCTACATTAGCCGGAGAGACCTTGCCAAGTATGATAAATGGTAGCAGACTAAATATTTTCCGCGATAGTCTGGCTGCGCAAAATCCTATATGATTAAGGGAGGTGTAACGCGCAACACTGCTGAAGTTCCGCGCACGAAAAAAAAAAAAAAACTGCGCAGAGCAAGTCCAGATACCAATCGCCTAGAAAAGGCGGAACGACAGCTGCACAAAAGAGACAGTACCATACGCACGCAAAAGTGACACGCATAGAAGAACCTCCAGCATACCGTCACGGAAGCCATTACCATTGCAGTCGTTGGTCGGTTAGTGGGTTTTAACCAAATTGGTGGCAAAGGCACACTTCAAACTTTAGGGTGGATGTAACATTTTGGAACTCCATAAAAGCTGAAATAACTCCTGTAGTACCGGAATCCAGCTGGTAGATCAAGCATTTAACACTTACTAGATGGAGTCGACGCGCTGACCTACCTAGCAACCTTTTGGCATTTAAGGAAACCAAATTCGCATGATGGAAAAGATCGGACGGCAAGGACGAATCATAGCATGATCTGGATAATTAAATATGGCATCAAGTGCCTCAGAAACCGCCGAAGGCCACGTTGCAGACCAACAGAAGCTATAAATACACCTTTCCTGGCCACTATTCACGTTACGAAGTTTTTGTCAATAGTTTTTTGAACTTTCAGAGAGCCGAGCGAAGAAGAGCAGCGTATGAACGAGCCAACCGACTTGCACAATCTATCCTAGTTATTTGAGCCATCAGCAATCCCACCAATTATGATGGCGACGAAGGGAGATTCATCCAGAAGTTCAGCAAGGCAGGCTGCAGGGGCCAGCAAGGGAAAGGAAACAGTTGCAGAGCAGGCTGGGTTAGGCACACCATTAAAACAGCAGTCGACCATGATCCAGAACCAACCTATCTACCTGGTGCCTAACTATATCCCTCCATGGAAGGACGACGCACCACCAGTGCACCTGGATAAGAATGTTGTATATGAAATCCTGATTCCAATGATTTCTACTCGGGTAAAGATTGCAGAGAACCTGCTCGGTGAAGTGCCGAAGTGCAAGTTGGAGGATTAGGACTTGCTGGAGAACACATTGGCCAAACCAAAGAACTATGCGCAGTTTCGTCCCAGTGCTTACATCAACTGGGTTGTGAATGAATAGACGGGTGCTGAAAGTCTCCAAATCCAAGATTGGCTAAAGCCACTCCAACCATCCATCCTATTCAATCTGCTACAAATGCCTCACTTCACTAAAAGCCTTGAGTACATTGCCGTGGTGCGCAAATTACGGTCCTGCGTGCATGAAGGATTTCTATGGTTGGATACGTGCGTTGATATGAGCATAGATCTGATACATCAGATCACAAATCTCAACAAGTGCGAGGAGGACCCCGCTGACCTAATGGTGAAGCGCGCGCAGGATCGGGGTTTGTCCATGGAAGTTGCAAAGGAATTTGGCGTCGTCCGCAAGGGGCAAGGATTCCCCACCAACGACATCAATGATCCTTCCACAAAGTTTATTGTTCAGTTGATCGGAGGAAAACTATTGTGCAAGTGTCAACTACTTAAGGTTCCAGCGGCCGCGATAAAACTAGTAGCGAACACACTGCGCGGGGTACCTTATAATTGGTGCCAGTATCTACTCAACAAATTTCTAGCAGACGTTGAGGTGACCCAAGACGATGGAACACCCTTCCATTACGGCTGGCTACTCGTATTGATACCCTTTGTGGGATGGAAAGAACCGGATATGTATCAAGGCGTCCCAACCTTAGCAGGACAGGGCCGCGGGACGCACTTTAGTAACATATGGGCCAGCTTGAAGGCAACCAGACAACGCCACACAACTGAAGTTTTCCATGTCTTCTATCACCAGCTGCACAATGCGATTTTTTCAACCCCGCGCATATCAATACCAATAGCTGACACATCTACATGCATTATGAGGTTTCTAGCCAAGAGGCATAGGTCCTACATTCAGCCACGAGCTGACGCAAAGGAAGGATTATGGTATCCAGGGTTTTATCACCTGGATGAGGAAGCAATCGAGGCAATGATGGAGAGATGGGATGCGGACTGGAAAGTTCCCTCCCCGCGAGATGATGCATCTAATTATGAACAAAACATCCCACCCATCTTGGAGAAGATTCACATAAAAAGTTCAGATGAAGAAAATAGCGAAGGAGATAGTGAAGCTGCAACAAAAGACAAGGGAAGGAAGAAGGGGGGGTTAACTACAGGTACTCCCATTGTTGAAGAAAAGAACCCTGCTCAAGATGAGGTCGAGGAGTTAGCAGAGCGCAAAACGAAGGCTACCGAAAGCCATTCAGAATCAAAAGGCCTGCGCAAGAAGCGAAAGGTTGAGAGGGCAGATTTCAGCCCGTAGCTCCACCCGGATGACTGCAAGACGATCGCAACAAAAGTACCGAAATTTTGGGAAGAGACCCATGCCGAAAAAGAGGCCAAACAGGAACAACTCCAATTGACCATAATCCAAGCTATGGAGGAGGTCAAGATGATGGTAGTGCAGATGGGGTTGGGGAAACCAAGTTCAGATTCTGACTGGAAGTTAGGGGCGCCAAGCGCGCAACGAAGACCACCTGTTACCATAAGTAAGTATCCGTGCGTCTTGAACCTCAAACCATGATACCTCATTTATCCAAACGAAGCGGTTAAGGAGGCAGTGAAAACTAGGCGCCTTGACTTGAATGAGTTGCACATAAAAGTGGCGGAAGAGATTCATGAGAGAGGATTGGCCTCATATGATCAAAGTGCCAAGTTGGATGAATACATTAATCAGCTAAGGCAGGAATCAACTCACAATCTGCAAGAGCTGAGTGAGGCTAGAGAAAAAGACCGCAAACTGAAAGAAATAATTTTAGTAGTATGTGCAAGCATTGAGGAATGCGTCGAATAAGAGGATGTAGAGGATACCATAAAGAAAATCGGGGCCAAGGTCAAAGCCCTCACACCATAAATGGCATAGATGGAAACTTCCTACAAAGGAAAGATTGCAGAGTTGGAGGCAAGGCACCCAAGTATCCCATCAGATCAGTGTGCAGCTCCAGCTGAGGAGGTAATGGCAACCATGAATAACATTTCGTCGCAGGTGACGAAGTGCTAGGATTTACTCAAAGGAGTGAATACAATTGTGTTGGGGTTGAACGAAGATCCTATGCTGCAAAAGATCAAGGAGGATCTGTAGAGGACACAACAACAGGTGGAAGCCACGAATGCAGAATTAAAGAATGTGTCGGCCAGGGAGAAAATCCAAAAATTCAACGAGATAAAGGACCTGCAGAAGGAACTGGCCGCGCTCAGAGAGAAAGAGGCTGCTGCATTTGAAAAATTGCATCCCACTGAACAAGAAGGCCTTGAATTGATACAGCAATTCGATGAGAAGTTCGTAGAACTTCAGTCGAAAAAAGGCACCATGAAAGAGCAGGTGGCCAAAGAAACGGTCTCGCAGGCCACTCTAGAGACGCTGTGAGAATTTGAGAAGAAGGCCAAGGACATGGTCGCAGAGTTAGCAATTACTCTCCAAAGTTTTGCTTCAAAGATAAGTGCACTAGAGGGCGCAACACCCTCGTCCGGAACTGAAAGTGTCTCGGGACGAGCAACAAGTGAGTGTTAGGGGCCTGTTGGACGGGGTCCGAGTTAGGATTTTGCACAAGTATTGAAGAGTGCGCATTGCGCACGGCGACAAGCTAGGGGAAGTTTTGATAATTGTGCATGTCATGCAGTGGCAATGGTAAAGCAAGGCTACATAGAATGCGCAAGTATCGTGCAGGATCTATTTTTGGTATGCAATATCGGTAAAGGTCAAACGAGAAAGTGACCTATTTTGGGTAAGGGACAGGTGGAAGACGGACGAGAGGGACCTGTCAGAGAGAGTGGCGGCAAGCAGTTGAGAAGCTAAGCCACGACATCGACAGTGACAGGAAGGCGAAAGCAGCAGAAAGGGACAGGCCATGATGCAGTGTAACTGTTTTGAGGACTGCGGCTGTCAAAGGTGCGTGTGAACCATGAGTGGCCCAGCTGGGGTTGGCGGAGCAAACTGTCAATGGTGACAGTTAGGGTGGTAGTTAGCCACATCAATTTTGGAAACCTTAGGGTTTCGGCCCACTTATTGTAAAGATACGACCCATGGGCATGATCTATAAATAAGGGCATTTTGTATGGGAAAGGTTTAATCTCTCGTAGAGCTAGTCATGTTTGAGCATTGTTAGCATCTTTTTTAGTCTTGAAACTATTGTAAAGGCTCTGCAACTGAGTGTACAGAGACCTATCTGAAACAGAAGAAGAGTCTACAGTTGAGTGTGCAGACTAAGAACGGTTGTACCCTTCCCATAAAGATCAATATTAACAACCGTTCTTGTGGACGTAGCCTCCATCCGGGGGGTGAACCACGTTAAATTCGGTGTTATGTGATTAATGTGTGTTTACGATTGTTCATTTGCTTGGTATGAATGTTTAATACTGCAGTTGTCTGTTATGTGATTGCTTTTATATGTATTCGCCGCAAGAGAATGGGAATAATATGTTAAGTAATACATGTGTGGATGAATGTTAATTATTCAACACTTATAATTCTATGAATGTATGAATCTGCCGATTAGTCACATAGTTGAACATTGAATTTAAGCGCAGCATAGGAGCGCGCAATATTGTATGTTTATTCGATTGCATGCAACATAACGATAAGAACCTGAATGTGTTGAATGGATAAAGAATATTAAGATTGGTTAGAGTTAATCAAGTCTTGGAATAGACGTGCAGTCTACCTGACACGCTGAACCATTGAGATTTTCTACGAGGTAAGCTGTTGATAGCTTATTGTCATGACACAAGAAGAATCCCATACCGCACAGCCCTTGGAAGCGCTAGTTGCGCAAGTTCCTCCGCTTGCCAAAGTATCCGATGCGAAGTAGAGACTTCGCGCAGTTGTCTACCCACAACATCCCTTTTGATATCGCATTGCTTATCAGTCCTTCTACACTTGCATCATTAGGTTGTGGAAACTTGATTCCGCAACCACCCCCTTAGCTTTGCCTCGGGTGAGACCTCAAGCTGCGCGCAGCCTGTTGCCAAAAGGGCCGGTGAATAGGGGTTTTGTTGGTTCCTTGAACCATAAAGTACCTGGGTCTACACTGGAAACCTCTAGCTCAGTTATACACGCCAACACTCTTAATCAGGTTATCCCAAGTTAGAATTTTATTTTCTAGACATAACCAAGTAAAACACTTCAACTTTAATGGCAAACTCCAAATTTCCAAATTTGTTATGCTACCACTTTCCAACAAAACAACAGAAATGGCATAAATACCATCATAGGCAAGATTTGAATTAACACTGCCAAAAGAACCATTCCAATTCCAAACTAATGCATCCTCACATTAGACTAACCTTATTCTAGCTTGATTTAATCCAATAATATAAGAACTCCTTTCCACAGCAAGAACACCTTATAATCCCAAATCTCTAGCTGAAAACCAATAAGAAGAAGAAAGACCAACAATATCAAATCTTTTCACATGAGCTAATTAATTGAAACCATGTTATAAGAGATCACGGGGGCTTCACTAAAAATGGAATATCATATCACGTCCATTCATATATGGGGTTTGAATACTCCTAAAAACCTCAAAAATATATTTCCTTGTATTAAGGGGTTAAGGGGGGGTTTTAATTTGACATAGTAATATAAATATTTGGGGTTATTTTATTTCGGTGGGTTAAGGAATAACCTCCAAATCATGGGATGGATTCATACCTTCAAATCGTGGGATGGGTTCATACCTCTAAATCATTGGCTCAAGTCATACCCACCTAAAACTTAAGGGCCCTCCATTTTTATTTGATATTTCTTATGATCCTAAGTTTTGAATAAATTCGATAATAGTGTACCAATAATAATCTCGATGGAAGTCTCTTTGGATTAATGGCCTTGATAAATCCTCATTTAATATCTTATTTAGGATTGGTTTGAATTGATGTTATATTGTTTTTCATTTTTAAGTTTGAGCCTCTTATTAGAAAATTTTATCTTGGTTTGTTACATCTTACTAATTTCTATACCATCAACTTCTTTTAAATAACTTTAGTTGCATCTCTAGGATTTCACTTACAATGTTGTTGGCATGATTTTGAAATTGTTCTTTAGAATTGAGTCAAAAATCCATCATTGTGTTTTCAAAAATATTCTCTCTTATTTTGAACGCCATCAATGGCCCATTGATGACTTTTAAAAGATCTATTGTTATATTTTTTAAATTACGTTGATGGTGCTTTCAATTTGGGTCTCAACATTCAAACCCTATTTTTTTATAATTATCTAAATAATATTTTAAATTAAGAGATGTAAGAGACATAGCTAATCAAGAGTTCCAGAGTTGAACAATTGTATTGTAATTTTTGTAGGAATTATAGTAAAAATCTAACTCTTCATTTTTTAGGTTGGGATTTAGGTGGGTATTGAGATTCAATCAAACCTTACTCCACAACAACCAAGAAAAGTGAGATCAATCTTTTTTGGCTCACTAGAACCAATAAAAGTTAGATCAATACTTATTGATTAATTATTTCTTTCAACTTTTATTATTCTTCTTTAACATTTTCACATTGCTAGTTAGGAATAGTTGTTAGAGTGAGTTATATTTGCCACATTCATAATTGTAATTTCACTTCTTAGATTCAAGGCATACGTCTTAATATTGTATGGGAATTGACACGAACATAGGTGAAGATAAAAATCCTTATTTACATACCCTATGTGTTATCATTACCATGAAATGGTATCATATAAGTTTCATCATCTGTGTATCTTTATAACTATTGCATGCTTGAAACTTAAGAATGTAGATTTTTCCTTCTCCTATAAAGATTAAAAAAACTAGATATAACCCAATAAAAAGGCAAATAAATGTTGTTAATTCCCTTGATTGCAAGAATACATGTAGATGAAATGGAGGCAATCCATTGCATCTTGTGAATGATCCAAATACAGGTTATGCACATGATCATATGGTGTTATTGGAAAGTAAGAGGAATTTTTCTATGTTCATTTGGGTTCAAACATCAATGGTGTTTTTTTACAGGAAGGTAGGGAAGTCCATCCACAAAAGGGTTTGAATTTTTCATTTTTATGGAGTTCAATTTATTAATATTATAGAAAACATTGTTCGGGTACACAGGGTACTACCAAAGGACCGAACACCAAGAGCAACCACTTCACACAAACAGATCACAGATCAACACACCGATGTTTTGACGTGGTTTAAACCCTCTTGAGGGAAACACTCCACGGCCCTGACCAAATAGCTTCTACGGAACAATTTATTATGCAAAGGAAGAAAGTTACAAATGAACTTCTCATAATCGATCAACTAAACAATGAACCTGCATGATCTTTAAATAAAGATCATGGACCAATTGGGTGTTAAGCAACGGATCAAGGTTATGTATGATCTAAAAGAAGTTGAGTCGTCGGATCACTCTATATCGGGAACATATCGTGACCGTCGGATTAAGTATTTACAAATGCATACTAATGCATACTAAAGAAACACACTTTCCCTAACAGATATATTACACAAGTTGATCTTAACTAACTCCTAAGTGTCTAAATATCCTAACATACCCCCTTAAGAACAACTTGGGATAGGATTGAAGGATTTACAAAAGTGACACTATTAGGAGAAGGAAGGAGGCATTAGAGCCTATCCCCCCTTAATGACAAGTTCCTGAACTCCTAACATAGATCGAAGTTTAGAAAACTTTGCTTCTGTAAGAGACTTGGTGAAGATATCTGCAACTTGATCATCTGTAGGGCAAAAGAGCACTTCAAGAACACGATCATGAACAAAATTTCTGCTGAAGTGCATATGTAGCTCAATGTGTTTGCTGCGTTGATGTAGAACTGGATCTTTGGAAATCTTGATGGCACTTTGATTGTCGCACCAAAGTGGAGTAGGCTGCTGCTGCTCGAATCTGAACTCTAAAAGGATCTATCGAAGCCATAAAGCTTCCTGACTGGCATTAACTGCGGCTCGATATTCTGCTTCTGCTAAAGAAAGAGCAAGAGCTTGTTGTTTCTTACAAGCCCAAGTGATAGGTCCAGATCCCAGACTGAAAACATAACATGCAGTAGACTTTCGATCATCAGGATCGCCAGCCCAGTCTGAATTAGTGAAACCAACCAATAAAGGTTTCCCCCCTGTATTGTAATGAATCCCAAACTGAACTGTACCTTGAATATATCAAAGTATTCTTTTAGTTGCTTCCCAGTGACTTTCATGAGGTGTCTGCATATAACGGGAAACACGACCAACGGCAAAGGAAAGGTCAGGATGGGAATGAGTCAAGTATAAGAGACTACCAACAAGCTGACGATACAAGGTGGCATCGACTTCGGGTGAAGTACAAGTGGCAGAAAGTTTGACTCTAGACTGGAAGGGAGAAGGGGCTAGTGTACAATCTTCCATGTGAAAGCGACGAAGAAGGTCACAAGCATACTTAGACTGAGAAAGAAAGATTCTTTCTTTGGTTTGCAAGACTTGGAGACCAAGAAAATAATGCAAATGTCTTAAGTCTGACATTTCAAAATTTTGTTTAAGACTAGATTTCACATGGGTTATAAGCTTAGGGTCACTACCAGTAATAATAAGGTCATCAACATATAGAACAAGTATGATGAGATGGTTTCCTACTTTCTTGGTATAGACATTGGGGTCAGAATGGCATCTAGAAAAACCAATGTCAAGGAGAAAGTTATCCATTTTGGCATACCAAGCTCTAGGAGCTTGCTTAAGGCCATATAAGGATTTTTTAAGGCGGCAAACAAGGCTAGAGTTATTCTGAACATATCCAGTAGGTTTTTCCATGTAAATTTTCTCCTGTAAATCACCATGTAAGAAGGTAGACTTGACATCCATTTGATGGACTTCCCAGTTGTGTAAGGCTGCAAGGGAAAGAACAAGGTAGATGGAGTTCATTTTTGCGACAGGAGCAAAGGTTTCATTGTAGTCAATCCCTTCAACTTGGGAAAAACCTTTGGAAACTAACCTTGCCTTAAGTCTTTCAACACTTCCATCCGATGCATACTTAGTTCTGTAGACCCATTTACATCTGACAAGTTTTCTTCCTTTTGGAAGAGGTACAAGATCCCAAGTATTGTTCGCCATTAAGGAACAATATTCTTCATCCATAGCTGCATCCCAATCTGGATTTCTTGAAGCTTCTGCAAAAGTTTCTGAATCATGATTCTCGGAAACTTGAGCCAAAAGAGAAGAGGCTCGCTGAAACTGAGAATGTGTTCTACGTTGATCTCTAAGATCACCAGCTGCTTCACATGTTGAACGGACCCATCGAGGAAGCACTTGTGCTGGTGCAACTGGAGGAACATGAGCAGGAAGAGGTGGATTTTCATCCTCACAGTCATCATCAGAAACTGGAGTTGGAAACCTGTCAAGGAAGTTGGAAGAAGAAGAAGGCACAATCGCCGAATCAAGCTCGCAGGCCAAAGATGGCACAATCGCCGAGTTAGGCTCTCAGGCCAAGAGATTTCCATTAAATTTAACATCTCTTCTAATGATTACATCATGAGAATGTGGTTGAAGAAGTCTCTAACCTTTTACATCTTTAGAATATCCAACAAATATGCACTTTTCACTTTTGAGCTATAATGCTTTCCGTTTTTCATCCGGAATGTGAGCCCATGCTTCACTACCAAACACATGGAAGTGACTTACATCAGGTTTAGTTTTACTCCATGCTTCTTCCGGTGTGATACCTTGTAATGCTTTAGTGGGGCTGCAATTAACTATGTAATTTGCACAATTAATGGCTTCAGCCCAAAATTGAAGACTTAGTCCCTTAGATTGGATCATACAATTAGTCATTTCTTTTAAAGTGCAGTTCTTCCTTTCAGCTACACCATTTTGTTGTGGTGTATATGGAACAGGGTGTTACATTCATGCATAGTAGAAAATATGGCTTGATCCTTATCCATATGATAAGATGCTCCAGAATCAATGAGCCATTCATTTGAAGTAGAAGAAGAAGATGCATTATAAGAATAACCAGAATCACAAAGTGCATGTCCATGAGAGGTAGATTCTAAAGGCAAATCTAGGCTGATGTGGTGCTTCTTCATTGCTGCTTCCAAGCCTGTCATCTTCTTGAAACATTTAGATTCATCATAATTATCTTTCCCGCAATAGTTGCAATGACGCTCAGTCTTCTTTCCTTTTGGCTTGGATCCTTTGTCATTTTTTAAAGAAGGAGCCGACTGAGAGGGTTTGGGACCCTTGTTTGACTTATTATTGCAAAAATTTTGTTTCTTCGGAGGCTTGGACTTTTCTTTCTATTGGGACAATAAGGCTTTCCTAGATGTATATGCATTGTTGATTATTCCAAGATGGATTAGTTTATCTTGCTCTCTAATCAAGGAATCACAAAAGGATTCAAGACTAGGCTCTTGATAGCTAGTTTCATTCAAGGATTCTTTCATGGAGTAAAATGTAGATACAACAACAGAATATGCAGGTCCAAGTTTTGAAATAATATGATAAATGCATTGTTTGTCTTCCCTCTTAATCTTACATTCTGCACATAAGAGTTTAAGAGTTTTGTATTTAGATAAATAATCTTGAATGCATGAAAAATCACTCTGATTTAAAGAAATCAACTCATTTTCAAGTTGATGACTTCGAATTTCATTGTGTTTACCAAACACAGATTCCAACTTGTTTCAAGCAGCATCAGGTTCATCAATTCTAGATATGTGGAATCACAAATCAGTAGAGATTGACATCCCAATCAATCCACGAGCTTCGTCACATCTATTTGCTCATTTTATTTTCTTATCATTAGTGGGTTCTGTTTCTTTCCCTGAGGTAATTCTGAAAGGTACCCTACTTCGTAGAACATCCTCCATACAAGATTTACATGAGAAATAGTTAGAACTGTTAAGTAGAATATCACAAGGAGCGGCCATATTTATAAATTAATGGTTGTAAAAGCAGAAACCAATATTCTAGATGCAAATAGCTCGAAAAAATAGGCGGTTTAAAAAAAACGGCACTGAAAACTGACTTCGGATGATGAATTTATGCTTGAACAAAGAAACTATTGAAGATGTCCCCAATAGTGACGTGGCACATAGAGAATAACCAGCTAAAAGAGAACCCCCCTCTTCCCAAGATGAACCTTTTGACAATCACTCTACAATAAAGTTGCTTTAAGCGAATCACTTTTGTAAAATAAGTGATTTCACTTTTACAATGATATTACTTTTAAATAGTGCAACAATAAAAAAGAACTTAAGTGACCCACTTTTTTTTTTTATTATGTAAATGAGATGCACTTTTACAATAAATTAACTTGAAAATAGAAATTGTATGCACTTTTCTTTTAAAAATAACTTCCTAAGACTTGGACTCAAGACCTATTAAGGAATAAAGCAACTTTGAACCAAGTAAGCTAGATTAAAAGGTATGTAAAATATGGAAATGAAGAAGGGTTTTTTTTTTTTACTCTTCTTGCTCGGTTTTCGTGCTTGCCTTTTTTTCCTGCAAATCACACCACGAACCAAAACAAAAAAACTTTTCCACACTTCTAGACTTAGATCTCATTAGCTTGCCCGAAAAGTCTACGTTTTCTCTTTGTTTCTGATTTGCCGAGATCGCGCAAGGTACACGGCAAAGAGCATATGCAGCCGAGAAAAACCATTTCCCTTTCTGTTTCTGATTTGCCGAGATCGCTCAAGGCGCACGATAGAGAGCATACACAGACAAGGAAAGTGACAATTCGAAAACAAAAAAATTCAAATAGTAAAAACTGATAAAATATGAGATTTTTTTCTTTTAAAACAGAAAATAAAATAAAAATGCGTCACTGTAACATTATACCTTCAGATTTGATGAAATACGCGTTTCTGAAGCAACCCGGAATTGTTTTCGATCAAACAAAAACTATTTCTCAATGGAAATGACGCTCCGGACGCAATGGAACACCTCCCATAGCCCAAAAATGCACAGAAAAAACAGAACCAGAAACCCTTTCGAGTTTCGGCAACAACAGTTCAAGATCTAGATCATAACTGGAAGTAGCTCTTCATAAAAGCTCTGATACCATGTTTGGGTACACAGGGTACTACCAAAGGACCGAACACCAAGAGAAACCACTTCACACAAACAGATTACAGATCAACACACCGATGTTTTGACGTGGTTTAAACCCTTTTGAGGGAAACACTCCACGGCCCCGGCCAAAAAGCTTCTATGGGACAATTTATTATGCAAAGGAAGAAAGTTACAAATGAGCTTCTCATAATCGATCGACTAAACAATGACCCTCCATGCTCTTTAAATAGAGATCATGGACCAATTGGGTGTTAAGCCACAGATCAAGGTTAGGTATGATCTAAGAGAAGTTGATTCGTCGGATCACTCTATGTCGGGAACATATTGTGACCGTCGGATTAAGTATTTACAAATGCATACTAAAGAAACACACTTTCCCTAACAGATATATTACACAAGTTGATCTTAACTAACTCCTAAGTGTCTAAATATCCTAACAAACATAAGCTCTCTATGGCTATACTTGTATTTACATGATATAAAATTGGTAGATTGGTGGGATATGGTGTGAAACATCTGCAATTCTCATCTTTTCTAAGCATTGCACTAACTATTGGACTATCATTCTTTTACATTCTTTGTTATATTGATATCTTGATTGGGTTTCCTTTTACGCATTTTTCCTTCCCCATTACAATTGCATTGGGTCTTCCACTATCCAATGCTACAAAATGATCAGTCCCCCTCCGATCCCTGTGGGATCATTACTAGCATTATACTAAGATGTGTTAGGGATCCTGTTTGTTGAAAATTGATAGTATGATATAAAGGGGGTATTAAAAATGGGTTGATAAAAATGGATACCTACAATATCTGGTGAAACTAGGGGTTTTATTAATTGGAAAGGTATATTGGGAGGGGGGTTCAACAATACAATTTTAGGAGGCATTTTAAGATATTTAATGAAATTAGGGATATTCTTTAATTTCCTGTGAACGATCATGCTATGTAACAAGTTCACTAAGTGAACCCCCTGTGTAAGAGATAGGATAAAAGTGGTTTATACAATCTATAAAAGTACACACCTCCCAGAAAAGGATCAACCCCAAGGTTGACATGCTCCTTCTCCCACATGATTGCCTCCTTTTTAAGCTCCTTCCACTTTATTACCAGTCTTTGCATAGAATATTCTTCACCCGTCACCAGAAAGGAGTTCCATTTTTCTCTCACCAAACATTAGTAGTCTTCCTCCTCTAACCTGGAGTGATTAAATTTAAAAGGGAAATTCAACTTTGAAGGTTCAATCTCAATCTGGAGACACAAGAAGATGATCTGAGATACCAAAAGAAACCGACCAAGTCCTATACATCTCTACATGTTCAACCAAATCTTCATCAATAAAGAACCTATCCAATCTTTTAGCCACCCTAACCACACCAACCCTCCCATTCATCCAAGTAGGAACCATCACCGTAGGATTCACATAAATTAGCCTGGAATCTTCAAAAAATTGGTGAAACTAATCTGACAAAGGATCCAGACAAGTACCATTCCCCCAAATTTTGGAAGCCGACATAGTCAAATCAAAGTCGCCACCACGAATCAACCAAGAATCCTTCAATATTCCATCATTTACGATTCTACTCTAGAACTCTTGTCTATTACTATAAGGACCATAACAATTAATAACCGTTATGTCCTAATCCAACCCATTGATTTGTCCTTCAAGAAGAATACCTACACAAGTAATGTAAGGTCTAAAATCAACAAGTAATGGATTCCAGGATTCCAAGAGTCCACCAAAAATCCCATTAGCATCTGAAGCACAACATTCCCAATGTGGAAACAACTTCAGAAAGTAATCACGGGCCTTGATCCCATCACACATCATCTCTTGAACAAGCATTACATCCAGCTTAACCAGTTCAAATAGTCTCTTCAGTGCAGTGTATTTAGGGGAGCCCCCAGTCCCCCTAACATTATAAAGTTTGTTTTATGATAGAGATGTTCAATTAATTCTATTTAATTTGTTTTTTATAAATGTTCATTTTAATTTAAAAAATAGAGTTAATCATGACAATTGACCACATGCTTCTTGTGAAAATTGTTGAACTTTTTAGTCAAAGGAGAGGGATACATGTTTTGCATTGTTTAATCTTCCTTTCACTTCACTCTATCTATTGAGAAAAGGTTTTCAATTTTATAGAATGTGAATGAAATGTACAATAGTTTATTTACAAAGGAATATTTAACATAAAAAGGATAATATGTTGAAGTTTATATAGGCAAGTGTTTAATAATTGAATAATGAATAATAGATATGATATAATGGAATAGATTTCTTGATGCATGTTAGAAACCTAGCCCTAATCATAAAGTCCTAATTACCTTAACAACCTTATTGTTACTTGGCAGTTGAAGGTAGTTACTTGTAAACATCGTATATATGTTATGTTCATAAAGAATACAAATTGAATTGGCTCATGCCCTCTTTCCACCATCTTCTTTCGGATTTTATTGTTTATTTAAAATTTGTCAATTGGTATCAAAGCATATGGAGTTCTTGAGGTTGTGAAATATTTTGTGAGAAGTTCTCCTCTTGATATATGTGTTCTGGTGTGAGGATCGTAACCCTTTGCCAAAGGAAAAAGTAGGAACCCTATGGTTCTATGCAGATGGCCATCCTCATGAAGAGAAACAAACATCATAGGGAGGATGGATGTTCCACGTGATGGAGAACATATGTGGGAGCATTATTGCTGATCAGATAGGTCCATACAAGTGGAAATTTTTGGAGGATTATCATTGGATTCTCTTCCAAGAGGAGAGTTTCATATTCTTAAGAAACCTTAGCTGCTTGTTTGCTAGAAATCGATTACTATAAATTGCAGGTTTTTGGTATTGTATCACACCCGATGAGTCACAATCCAGAAAACCCTAACTGCATGATTGAAATAAATTGATTGTCAGATAGCAGGAGGTTCATAGGTTCTCTATTCCATTCCACTTCACTCCAGATCAAGGTTAAAAATGACTTTTTCGATGAAGGTTTATTTTGTGGTGATCACATGCATGATATTCTGCGCATGACAATGAATCTCTAAGGAAGAATATCATGTGAAAAGTGAATCACCTGTATGATACCATAAGGCTCATTATTAGAAGAGAGTTCCTACCAAAGGATTGCGCCAACCTTGATTTGTCTTACCATTTGAAGACCGCCTAGCTGAGCTATCACTCATATTTCCTATATTCGATTTGATAATTCCATTATCAATTTAGATCACTTTGCATCACAATATCATCAAGTCAACCTTGAATTGGTTTTCTTTTGCATGGGAAGTTCATCAAATGCTCTAGGATGTGTTCAATAGTCATTATGTTTTTAATATGCTTATAATACCACCGTACAATGTGTGCATCATGTATTTTTAATAGAGGTGGAAATGCATGGAATGAAGTTTACTTAGATCTTGTAAATCAAGAGCATGTATAATCAATTTTATGGAACTACTTCTATCTGTAAATGGAGAATGACAATATCCTTGCCTCCACATTCATAGTCCGAGCATACTAAAAAATATTAGTTAATAGGACATTCTTTATTAGCATTTTATACATACATTTATTTGAAGTTTCCAAATGTGCGGTATTTTCCAAAGCATAAGCAGATGGAGCACAATTTGAGAAGAAATGTGAAGGTAATCACTATCACGAAGCCATTTCTTGAAGAAAATTCCCACATAGTTATAGTGTTTGAAGTTTATGGTGTGCACCGAGTTTGGAAGCCACAATTGTTGTCGCTGCCATGTTTGAAATTCAGGCCCGATATTGGCACTAGTAGGAGCAATGAGAAGAAGAAACAAGCAACATGATTACTATGCACATAGGAAACATTTTAATGATATCCTCATATAAGTGGTGAAATATACACGAAAAAAAAGAACAATAGATCTCAATTCAAGGTATGACCATGTAATTTATCACCATCCCGGAATAATAAAATCAAGGAGCAACAAAACATAAGAGGGTGCGTCAGTGAGGAGGGCCCACTAACGTAGACACAAACACTTAGGAACACACTTTCCCACTTCCACTTGCTCGTAACATCATGGTTCCTCATACTCTTTTATGTGGCATCGATCGATATCAACTGTTTTATTTTATTAATTAATAATAATAACAATTTGCAAATCATAGTCCCAGCACCTTGTGTTATAGTGTCACGACATCAAAATAATAATAACATGTACATGGGATAAACCAGAGAGTATTACATCCCCCTCCCCTTAAATCATGCATCATCCCCTATGCATATTACATACATGCTTTTACAAAAGGATAATAAACATGCCGATACATGCCTCAGAAACATAACATCTTTCTAACCACAATACTTCCCACTACCACCTACTTCCTTGTCCGTCTCCACTTCCCATGGGGGAACCGAGACTACTAGAGTGGACTTAAGGAAGAAAGGTTCAGTCTTCAATCCCCATCACAGGGTCTTCAAACCTTCAACAAAGATACATCCACCTGAAAATCATATTTCAATCACTCATATGATCAACATCATGTATATAAAAATATGTGATACATGATATAAATATATTCTTCTACAAAGATACTTTTTACGTTCCAACAAACACACGATCAGTAGCAAACATGTATATATATTGTTCATCTAGATACATAAAATACATCTTCAAGATACATCATACATGAAATAAATCACACGAAATAGATTAGTATATACAAGGTACATGAGATATTACTACTTCTTTGACAAAATACTTGAAATGCATCTACCTGAATCTTATTCTAATCAATTCAATCATATGAAATGCATCAGGTTTATCAATTAATTTCATGAAGGGAATCAAGTATACCATTCAATCTCATGAAGTGCATTAAGAGTGTACTCTTTCTTCATGAAATGCATTACAGTCAATCAATCACATGAAAGGCATATACTTTACCTATAGATACATGAAAAGCATCATGCATGTGCCCTATCAACAAAATACATGAAATGTGCATCTAAGATATACAAAATGAATTTTGATTAGTCAGTCACATCAGATGCGTTTACACGATTTATCACCCAAATAATTCCTCTACAAGGATGCATGAGATTTAACATGATACTTTACAAATATGCCTTTCAACAAAGGTATTTGATATACCCCAAGGATACCCTAACAAGATGCTTTCAGCAAAGATCACAAGGATATTTTTCTAACAAATATTGCAAAGATCACCTGGACATTTTATGCACTTAATGCAATAGATAAGCGAAATTATATGCAACAATTCCAATCTAATTAAGAAACCAAAGAAAAGGGCCATAACACCAGTAGTTAAACATACTACCTTTCATCTCCACACAAAAGATAATTCTTCTTTAGAGAACATCCAAAAATCCATTATACATCAACAAATAGTAATTAGTATCAACCAGTAACATCAACCAATATCAATCATACATCAGTCATACATGCGCTGGTCCATAATACATTAATTCATAATACCTCAACCATATATCAATCATATTTGATCATATATCAATCATACACCAATATCAACTAATGACACACATCAATTGTCCATACAAACATCAATCATAGTACATCAACCAGAATACATCAACCATAATACTTCAATGAGAATACATCAATCATACCAATATCAACCCATAACGAAAAATAACAACCAATAGAAACCATATGAATAACAATATCATCCATACATCATCCACTCAACATCAACCATCGTTCATCAATCATACACACAACAACCATAACAACCAAGAACAACCAGTAATATCCATACATACAGTAATGACAATATCATACATGTATCAACCATTAATTAGCCAACGTCAATCATTAAAAACAAATAGTATCAAACAACATACATCAACCATTCAAATATCATACATCGACCATAGCAATCATTTCAAATAGTTACTATTTATCATAACAGTATATATAATTATTAGCACATGAATATATATATAATTTATCCATATATTAATAATACATGTATACAACCAACAACATCACATAAACACTACTAATACTACACTTATGTAAACTCTCAACACATACACAATCATACATCTTGGTTCATACATACTCCATCATTGGCAATGTTATACAACACATACGATACTATATCGTATCAATATATATAATGAAATATATAGATTATATACTTACTATATTACATACGTACACACTTATGTGGTATACACATTTTGTAAACAATTATAGACAACTTTTCTTAGTTTCCAAATTTTATTTTCAAATAGTTTCAATTTCAAAATTTCAGTTTCCGAGTAAGTGTGCAACTTAAAGGAGGTCTGCTCACAAATTTTCTGAGACATTTCATAACTCAACTATGCACCCAAATCATACAAAAATGTATGAAAACATGAAAATCAAACCTTCCAAAACCCAATCCAATCATACAATAAATTGATCTTTAATCTCTTAACTTCTGAAATTAAAAGGTAGAATACAACCGAACTGATATCTGAAGTGAGGCTTTTGAATCTTACATTAATATATGGCAAGTTAAAATTATTTCACAAAGCACATTTATAAATTCTAAATGTACATATACAAAACATTTATAACTATGTACAAGGCCCAACAGTCGCATTGCTGGAACATATGCTCTAACACCACCTGTAATGTCCCCCGAGGCTATCAAATGGACTTAGGGACATCATTTTTTTTGTAACTAGGGGAATAAAAAACTGGAGACTGGACTGGTAATCGCGTGACACGGTGTCTAGGGATCCAATCCCGCTACCACTATACCCCCAGGTGCCCCACACACCCCGCAAGCATGGGACACAGGTAAAGCAAGGTGTGATTTGAACTCGTGACCTCCATTTACAATTGTGACTTCATAACAACTGAACTGCCAATGATCCACACCCGTGCGAGCTACTTAGGGTCATATCATTATCTCTAAGAGACTAATTACAATGTTTAAGCACCGCGGAGAAATAGAATAAATACTTAATTTCAATTTCCACAAATTAATTACGACAAAATATCGATAATCGCAAATTAATTAAAATAAAATTTACATCTGAGCAAGAAATTGAACCAAGGCTGAGAAATATTATCCAACACTGTCTAACAATATTATACACCCATCCCAAGCCATAACACATGTTACTTGCACCCAAAAAGTTCATTTCCAATAATATGTCATTAACTAGTTAATTAAGGTAATTAATGTGCTAATTACAACATTGAACTTACAAATGATGACACTTAACATAAAATAATTTGTTCATCTAATTAACGCAATTTATCAAGACCAATGGTTTATTAACACCTACAACCATGTAAATATGGCCAAATAACCATTTTTAAATATTTAAACATAATATACACGAAAATGAGATACCAAGACTAGTCCACTAGTTTCACTACGCAAACAACTAGTTTTGTGCATTTTTGACACACAACCATACCAACTATCCAAAAAGTGAACCTATAGTTATTATGTGCATAAATAAGCGTGCATGTAGGGAAAAATAAAAGTACATTTGCAACTTTGATCCGAGTACATAAGCGAATAATCTTTCAAGTTTAATCAGTACAACTAGTTAATAAAAACTACTAGGAATTCAATCCCTATCGTTGGGTTTGAGTTGGGACTGGATTCGTTCCAAACATCTCTCGAAAATTATGAGTCTTCGATCACCTTTATCTTGAACAGGTACTTCTCACTGTCATTGTTCCCCATTAGAAGAAAATTATGTCCTCCCATTCCAGTGATTGATGTCGGGCACTCCATCTAGGTTGATATTCTTTGCAAGTGTACCTTCGTTCACCACATCAGACATGATAGTGCAATGTTGATCACAATGCTTGCAATACAATGACATGAATACTACGAAATGTAAAAGGACCTATCAGAGAGGGTGGCATCCTCACTCTGCTTGAATATGAAAAAAAAAAAACACGAGCAACACCCTATAAAGGTGATGCATGCATTGACAATTGTATGAAGACTTGACAGTTGTATGGAGACGTATTTTGGCATATGAGAATCATCCATCTCTAGTTTGCATTTGTGAGGGATTGATCCATAGGAAACCATTGCATATGTTTTATATGCTTCCAAGGTGTGAAATCTTTTCTTAATGGAGAAAAATTATTTAAAATCATTTAAAATCAATGTGTGGTTTAATGGAGTTATTTGAAAATGGGTTATAAGCCTATATTATTTGTTAAGAAGGTGTATATCACTTTTGTAATGGGGTTATAAAAGTTTTTGGAGTTATAATGTAGCATTAATTTTTGTTTTCCATAAAAATTGTAATTGGAGTTATAAGGTATTATTGCATTTTTGGAGTTCTAAGGTGTGATGTTATAAGGGTGTTTACAAATATTGCAATTGGATAAAGTGTTTTTCTTGTCTTGCGTCCTAGACTTGCCCGAAACCAAATAAGAGCATCTTAGGTTTTTTTTTTGGCCTTTTGACCATTGATGTGGTGATTCTTTTATTCTTTTTGCTCTAATTGGCTCCAAAGAGAGTTTTTCTTTTGGTTTTTTAAACAATTTTTCAACTTCAAGAATGGCTCACATTGAAGAACTATTCAAAAAGTTACATGCATTTACCAAAACCGCTCCAGAATCTCAAATTTGTATGATCAAAGGGACAATTACAAATGTTCTTACATGTTTTCATGTAATGAAGAGAAAGGTGGACATGTTAAAAATTGAAAACAACTTCTTAAGTTTTAACAAATGAGTTAAGTCTTGTTCGACATCAAATTTCAGATTTTATAATCCTTCAAAATAACCCATTGTTTGACAACATTAAGGAATCAAACTGCAAACATGTACCTGTTAATTGTGAGAATGGTTTAGTATATTTTGTATTGATGACACTGACAAAAAAGCGGATAAAGTGAAAGAATTGAGGGATCAGCATAAAAATCAGCTTAATTTTGTTCGATCTTGGGAAGAGGTTCAATTTAAACGAAACAAATGTGGTTTAGGCTATGAAAATGATCAATATGGTGACCTTTTTCATATAACTAATTATTCCAAACCAAACAAGTATGTGAGTGGTGGTTTTCCATTTGATGGTGATAATGAAGGTAATGATCATGAACAGGTACATGATGATATGGAATAGGAATAGGTATAGAATGTTGATCAAGGTGCTAATACAAATGTTGATATGGAATATGATACAGGTATTGAGGATAATTATTATGATTTGTTTGACGAAGAGCCTGAACAGTTCCAACAACGTCATCGAGTTGGACATCAGGAATTCCATTGTTTTTAATCTTCACCCATGTTGTTTTTATGGGAAGAAAAATCATGTTTCAGATAAGTGTTGGAAACAACCAAAAATTAGGAGGAAAAAGGATCCATACACATGTACAAACATGTTTGATTGGTGATCTTATTGTCGTAGATGGACATGAGTGTTTTGATTCAGGATTTGATGATATAGGGCATGACCGAGGCCCACACTTTATGCTATAGTATTTTGAGTTGAAGATTGATTCTTCATACTCTGCTCAAAGACATTTTTTATTACCCTTTTTTTCACCTTCAGGAGGGGTACATCAGATTATTTATTTAGAATTCTTACCTTTCAATTGACAGGGGGTAGTATTGATGAGGTTTTTGAATTCAAGTTTCAAAGTCTACTTTTGATTATGTTTCAAGGATTGATTACATGTTATCATGATTGAGGATGGATTATGGATTCAAGACACATATCGACTTTTAGGATTGATTTTTGATTATTCAGATTGGATGATTTGGATTGGTCAGTTTGACCTTCACTTTTGATGAGACATTTCAGTACTTGGCATTTTAGGGATTCGGGTTTTTGATGGATATTGGATGGATGGATGACTTGCCACTTTTTGGCATTTGATGGATTTCAGTCACTTTTTCATATTGATGACAGTTTGACATTTTTTTTTAGTACCAGCGATTGACCTGTTTAACTACCCACATGATTTTTTATTGACACGTGATTTTATAAATACAGATTTCAGATGCCTTTCGACATTTTTTTCTTCTATCAATTGATTTTTGGAAGTTCTTTTTTACGTGTCATTATCTATTAGAATTTGTGAACTTATTTGTTCACTTACAGGGATGACCTTCGAATCTTGCAGAAGACAGATGAATATTCTACATTTTTGCTTGGCGCATTCAGATTTGTCAAGCATTTTCAGGTTATGAGATATGTTGGACTTTCAATTCAACCCAGTTCTATTCAAAGGTTTTATCTCATTAGATTTATCTTCATCGATGCCCATGAGGTTTCAAACCATGGGTTACAGGTTGAAGACATGGATGTGATATCATTTCTTGCACTAGTTTTTGTTGCTAGCTGATACTTTTGCATGGACTTATGATGAAGGGGGGGATTGTTAGAAACCTATCCCTAATCATAAAGTCCTAATTACCTTAACGACCTTATTGTTCCTTTACGGTTGAAGTTAGTTACTTGTAAACATTGTATATATGTTATGTTCATGAATAATAAAAGTTGAACGGGCTCATGCCCTCATTCCGCCATCTTCTTTCTGATTTTATTGTTTATTTAATATTTGTCAATGTAATTCCATGTGACTATATACTTATATGCATTGACTAGTCATGTCGTTGATGGGCCATGTCCCTTTATTAGGTCATGTCCTCTAGTTAAGATGTGTCACTTTGTTTTATCATCATCATCATCATTATTATTATTATTGGATTTTATTTAAAGATTTATGTTCACCACATTATCTATCCCTTCAAAGATGCTTTATCCTCGTAGCATTTTATAAAGGAGCTTAGGTCTTTGTTTTGGCTTGTTATGCCTTCTCATGATTCTCTTTTCTTGAAGTTATGATCGATGACAAAACAATATTATATGAGTTACAAACCATTAATAAAAATTGTATATTATGAAATGGTCAGATAATTTTTTTTTTCATAGCTATGTGGTGATAACTAGTGTGATTTGGGGAAGAATAAGATTCCACACTTTAGCTTCTCTTAAATATAATAGAATCTTCATTTAGTTTCTTGTATTGTTTTCATATTAGATTAGTTCATTGTTGACCTTTATAACTGTCATGATAGTAAGGCATCCTTGTATCTTATGTTTTGGGACCTTCATTTTTTTATACTCCTTGCAACTTGGAACCTTCATTTCAATATAAGCATATTTATGATTGTTGGTGTCGAATGGATCTTCATTGTCATTTCTCAAAGGTTTGTGTTTTCACATATGATGACTTCTCTATTTCAATGAAGTCGATCAAGTTGCTCTAGTGTTTCTTGTTGCAACTTGATTTCATTTTTTAACTTCTTGTTTTGTTTAAGTTTTAATTATGATACATTAAAAGTATTAAAGTTCTTCTCATTTTTTTGACTTGTTGAAATTATTTTAATATCTTGATTTTATTGCTTCTCACATTTTAATATTTGATTCCTCGGGTGGGAACTTTATTTTTTATTTTTTGATAATTTCCTCTCAAAATCTTGATTTTCCTATTATAATTTATGATTGCACCTAAATGTTATTTTGAAGCTAATATTCTTTAGCATTTAGTCACTCGTACCTCTAGATAGATAAGGGAAGAGCTACTCTAGTAATATTTATATTCATATTTATATCTAACCATATTTATATTCTAATAATTTTAAACCAAATAGACTAGCAAGATCACTAAAAGAAACATAATCACAAGATAGACACAGAATTTACCCTGGGAAACCCTCATGGGGTAGAAAAACCAGCAAAGCTTTCCTCAATAAAATGATCAACCAAAATACAAGATGTGCTCCCTCCTTCTCTACCTCCTTAGCAGACCTCCCAGACAATTGCGCTACTTTTCTGAGTTGTACAAGTGTGTCTAATGAGGAGCTCACCTCCTCTATTTATATTAGTTCCCGACTGACTAAAAACCCTAATGGGGCCGACCTCTACTGGAGAAGTCTAATAACCCTTAAAATATAAGATCAGGGCCGACCCCCACATGGTGGGTCTAATAACCCTAGTTGCCACAACCCATCGGAGGAATAATCATCTCCGGATACATAATAGGGTTACCTCAGAGGGATGAAACATCTTCGGAATAATAATGTACAAATATAATATTCTTAGAAGTTACAATATTCAACACTCCCCCTTAACGAGAAGGATATTATAACAATGTCTGCAGGAGCAAGGAGTCATCGACTACATCATACATGATACATCTATAAATCATCGAAAGCTTTCTTCAATTCATCATCATCAGTAACTCAACCAGTTACTGGAATATCAATGTCATCAGCATCGTCATCACACGATCATCAGCATCGTCATCATACGATCATCAGCATCGTCATCACACGATCATCGGCCTCGTCATCATACGATCATCAGCATCATCATCACACGATCATCGGCATCGTCATCACACGATCATCAGGATCGTCATCACACGATCATCAGCATCGTCATCACACGATCATCAGTATCATCATCACACGATCATCAGCTTCGTCATCACACGATCATCGGCATCGTCATCACACGATCATCAGCATCGTCATCACATGATCATCAGCATCGTCATTACACGATCATCAGCATCATCATCATACGATCATCAGCATTGTCATCACACGATCATCATTTTACAGGATGATCAATCCTGCTCTCTTTAGGACATAGGTCCATGGATGATACAATCCAGATCAAGTTCCAGGATGATCAGTCCTTATCGCTTTAAGACAAGTCTCATGTCTAGGGACGATGCAATCCCATCATGTACATTTTGAACCCATTTCATGGATGATGCAATCCTCACATGTACCTATCTTCAATTCTCGGAGACATCAGTCTACGGATCAATTCTGGGACCAAAGTCCGGGGAAGATACAATCCCCTACCTGTTCATTCAGGACTTCATTATCGGAGACCCAATCTACGGCTCAATTCTGGGACCGAAGTCCGAGGAATATACAATCCCCTACCTGTTCATTCAGGACTTCATTATCGGAGACCCAATCTACGGCTCAATTCTGGGACCGAAGTCCGAGGAATATACAATCCCCTACCTGTTCATTCAGGACTTCATTATCGGAGACATCATGTCTATGGCTCAATTTTGGGACCGAAGTCCAAGGAAGATACAATCCCCTACTTGTTCATTCAGGACATCATTATCGGAGACATCATGTCTACGGCTCAATTCTGGGACCGAAGTCCGAGGAAGATACAATCCCCTACATGTTCATTCAGGACTTCATTATCAAAGACATCATGTCTACGGCTCAATTCTGGGACTGAAGTCCGGGGAAGATACAATCCCCTACCTGTTCATTCAAGACTTCATTATCAGAGACATCATGTCTACGGCTCAATTCTGGGACCGAAGTCCGGGGAAGATACAATCCCCTACCTGTTCATTCAGGACTTCATTATCGAAGACATCATGTCTACGACTCTCTTTAGGACTAAAGTCCAGGGATGATCCAATCCTCACATGTCCACCAAGGACTTCATTCTCGAAGACATACATCTACGGCTCTCTTTAGAACGAGTGTTCAAGGATGATACAATCCCTCTTCTTTCTCGGAGACACCTGTCTACACCTCACTTTAGAATGTGTGTTCAAGGATGATGCAATCCTCACATGTATTCTCATCAATACAAGTACAAGTATCCTCAACCATACAAGTACATTAGTCGATACATGTATCATCAAAAGCATGTATTCTCACTAATACATCTATCATCAAAAGCATGTATTCTCACTAATACATCTATCATCAAAAGCATGTATTCTCACTAATACATCTATTATCAAAATCATGTATCAAAAGCATGTATAAGTAAAACTAAGTATTCTAGATATAAGGGTCCTAAATCTAAATATTTCTAAGTAACTAGGTGTAGTGAACAGGTAACCTCATCATCGACTTTGTTGTTCGATGAGACAATCCCATCATCAGTGACTATACTACTCCCCCTTTCGAGGAGGGTCCTTTTGAACTACACCAAGTTTGTCTCGGAAGTATTCAAATTTCACTCGAGACAGAGGCTTGGTCAAGATATCAGCAATTTGATCCTCAGTACTCACATACTCGAGCTTGATAGCTCCTCTCTGCACCATATCTCGTATATAAAAGTATCGGATCTCTATGTGTTTTGACTTATCGTGGAATACAGGATTTTCTGTCATCTTAATGTAGCTTTGATTGTCACACATAATCACAGTGGGATCCATTTCTAAGTCAAACACTCCAGATAATAGCTTCCGAAGCCATACTGCTTCACAGCTGGCAAAGCAGGCAGCTATATATTCTGCTTCAGTAGTACTGAGGGCCACACTAGATTGTTTCTTGCTGAACCATGAGATCATGGCAGATCCAAGACCATAACATCCACCTGATGTACTCTTTCTGTCTGAGACACTTCCTGCCCAATCAGAATCTGAGTAACCATGTAATCTGAGTTCATGACCTCCAAAATAATATAGACCAAAATCTAATGTACCTTTTAGGTACCTCATTACATGCTTTGCAGCTATTAAATGAACCTTTCTAGGTTCTACTAGATACTGACTTAGGGTATTTACAGCAAAGCATATATCTGGCCTAGTATTTGTCAAATACATCAATGACCCAATGATTTGTCTATATAGAGTTAGGTCCACTAATTCTGATGAGTCATTAACTAATAACTTCAAGTTGGAGTCCATGGGAGTGGCCATGGGTTTACACTCCAACATATCAAACCTTTTTAGAATCTCCACAGCATACTTACCTTGATTTAGAAATATTCCTTTTGGTTCTTACCATACTTCTAGACCTAAGAAGTAGTGCATTAATCCGAGATCTTTCATCTCGAATTCTGAAGAAAGATTCTTCTTGCATTCAATAATTTGTTTCTCATTTTCAGTTAGAAATAGATTGTCTACATATAACAACAGTATAACTGGTTCATCATCCATCACTTTGAGATAAAGATTTGGGTCAGCTTTGCTCTTGGTAAAACCCATGCTTGTTAAGAAATTGTCAATCCTTCTGTACCAAGCCCTGGGAGCTTGCTTCAACCCATATAATGCCTTTTTCAGTTTGCATACATGAGTTCTTCTGTCTTTAACCTCAAACCCTTGTGGTTGCTCTATGTACAGTTCTTCTTCAATTACACCATTCAGAAAAGCTGCCTTAACATCCATTTGGTGTAATTTCCACTTCATCATAGATGCAAGTGCCATGATAGTTCTAATTGAAGTATACCTAGCAATTGGTGCAAATGTTTCTTCATAGTTAATTCCCTCCTTCTGAGAGAATCCTCTGGCTACAAATCTTGCCTTATATTTTTCAATGCTACCATCTGCAGCATGTTTTATTTTGAAAATCCATTTGGAAGAAACCACACTTTTATCTTTTGGTTTGGGAACTACATCCCAAACATCATTTTTCATTATTGACTGGTATTCTTCTATCATTGCTTCTATCCATTCTTTCTTCTGAGATGCCTCTTCATAGATAGTAGGTTGTTGATCCACAAGATCACACATCAAGGCCATATAGTTGGACACTAACTTTGGTTTCTTTCTTTCTCTAGTGGAGCCTTCAGGAGCTCCATATCTTTCAGCTCCTTGAATAATATCTCTAGCCCATGCTGGCCTTCTTTTCTTAGATAAATCTGTAATAGGAGGTTCTTGTGGTTCCAACATGTCATGATCCTCTGGTGAATCATCTTCAGGGATGTGCACAGCCTCTGTGATTCTAGGAGATGTATCTTCTTCATAGATTTCTTCAAGTTGGCACTTCCTAGATTTCTTGAGAGCTGCTTCTTCATCAAATGTTACATCTCTGCATATTTCTATATGATGAAAACCTGGTATGTAAATTCTGAAGGCTTTGGATGATTCGAAATAACCAACAAATATTCCCTTCTTACCAGAAGGATCCAACTTGGTTCTCTTTTCTTTTGGAATGTGGATGTACACAGGACACCCAAATATTTTAAGATGACTTACCTCAGGCTTCTTTCCTTTAAACACTTCTTCTGGAGTTTTGAAATCAAGAGCACTATGGGATAGTCTATTTTGCACATATACTGCTGTCTTAGCTGCTTCAGCCCATAGATACATGGGAAGATCTTGATCATGTATCATAGTCTTTACAGCTTCCATGATGGTTCTATTTTTCCTCTCAGCAACCCCATTTTGTTGGGGATTGTAGGGAGTGGTTAGTTCTCTTTTAATTCCGGCTTCTTTACAAAAGTCTTCAAAGTCTTTTGAAGTATATTCTCCGCCATTATCTGTTCTGAGAATCTTGATTCTCTTTTCTGAGAGATTTTCTATTAGAGCCTTGAACACTTTGAATTTTCCAAAGACTTCATTCTTACCTTTTAGAAAGTATATCCAAGTTTTCCTTGAATAGTCATCAATGAATGAAAGATAGTATTCAAACCCACTTAGAGAAGTGGTGGGCATTGGTCCACATACATCTGAGTGTATTAGCTCCAAAATGTTATTAGTCTTTGTTTCACTCTTTGGAAAGGGGTTCTTGACATTCTTCCCTTTCTTACATCCTTTACATGAGCCATCATGATTAGCCTTCAAGTCTGGTAATCCTATAACCACCTTGCTTACATAGGGTAAGGCTTTGTAGTTAATGTGAGCTAATATTCTATGCCATAGCTCACTGGGGCTAGAGATTTCATGAGCAAGGGCAGCTTCTGGATGACCCTTGAGCTTATAGAGACCTCCTTCTTCTTCACCAATGACAACTGCATCTTTAATTGATTTTCCTTTGGACCACATGAGTACTTGTCCATCTATGAAAGCCACTCTAAAACCTTTCTAATCTAGTGCTGAGATAGAGAGTAGGTTCTTCTTTAAACCTGGTACATATAAAACTTCTTTCATTTTCAAGGGTGTTCTAGAATCAAGCTTGTAGCTTGCTTCACCAATTCCCTTGATGGGATATTGATAATCATCTCCTAGAGATACCTTTTGTGGTGAAGACTTTTCTTCAATTCTTGAAAGAGTTTTCTTTTGACCTGTCATGTGCTTTGAAGCACCATTGTCAATGAGCCATGTACCTTCACCAGGAGACACAGATCCAAATAGTGCAGAAAATAGTACATACTCTTCCGGATCTTCTTTCTTTACTTAAGATCTTTTCCTTTGAGGCCTTTCCTCTTCTTCTTCTTCTTCTTCTTCTCCTTCTTCTTCTTCACTATCATCTTCTGCCATATGTGCATGATGTCTTTTGTGGACAAACTTTTTCTTCTTCTTTTCTGGTAAAGTACAGTCTCTAGCATAGTGTCCTAGTTTAAGACAATTAAAACATTGGACTGTGGAGAGGTCTCTTTCTAAGTTTGTTCCTCCTTTCCTTTTGAATCTATGAGAGAGTTGAGACCTTTTGTGGTTCACTTTCTTGAAGTGACCCCTTTTTCCTCTTTTGGTGTGGGTGGCCAAGGCTTGGTCATCCTCTTTGAGAAGAGCTTCTCTGTTGGCTACCCTAGCCTCTTATTGAACACAATCCTCCCATACTATATCAAACTTCATGCTTTCTTTTCTGGCACACATGGTTTGTATGAATGATTCCTAAGGTCTAGTGAGACCATTTAGAGTAGTCATCACAAGTTCATCTTCATCAAGAGTATCACCAATGGCATCTAGTTGCTCCTTGATTAGAGAGACCCTTGAGAAGTAGTCTTGAATGGATTCTCCTTTGTGCATCTTGGTACTCTTCAACTGAGTCCTTAGGTTCATCTTCCTATTCATGTTCTTTCCTTCATACATTCTTCCTTGGGCATCATACATTTCCTTTAGAGTCTTCTTGGAGGCCACTTGGGGAATCAAGTGGTCTTTAATAGAATCAGCTATGATTCTCTTTGCCCTAATCAAATCCTTCCTATGCTTCTCTTTGGCTTCATCTCCTTCCGGTTCTGCCACTTCATCCTTGACATAATGAGCAAGATCATTCTCTTCAAGAATAAGACCAATTCTGTATTTCCATGCCCGGAAATTCTCTATACCTTCTAGCTTGTCTTCAAGCTTAGTGTTTGGAGCCATCTTCTCTTGGGGGAGTCCAAGAGATAAGAGACAGAGTAGTACTTACCTGGAAATATTACCTTTTTACTTTTCCGGATCCTGGGACAGAATTTCTGGTTTATCGCACTTTTGGTAAAACTAGGGTTTGACTTTCCCGGAGTTGTACCCAACCAAAAATTTCAATCTAGGGCTCAAAAGATTGGTTTTGAGAAGGGCTATCCAGACATGTAATCAGAATTCAACAATGCCAACTTTTTGCTGAAACCAATTTTTGGTTTATCGCACTTTTGGTAAAACTAGGGTTTGACTTTCCTGGAGTTCTACCCAACCAAAAAGTTTGATCTAGGGCTCAAAAGATTGGTTTTGAGAAGGGCTATCCAGCCATGTAATCAAAATTCAACAATACCAACTTTTTGCTGAAACCCTAATTTTCACCGGAGAGAGAGAGAGAGAGATATTCTTACCTTGTGAAAGATGTCCTATTCAGGCTAGCTCTGATACCATGATAAGTTTAAACCAAATAGACTAGCAAGATCACTGAAAGAAACATAATCACAAGATAGACACAGAATTTACCCTGGGAAACCCTCATGGGGTAGAAAACCCAGCAAAGCTTTCCTCAATAAGATGATCAACCAAAATACAAGATGTGCTCCCTCCTTCTCTACCTCCTTAGCAGACCTCCCAGACAAGTGTGCTACTTTTCTGAGTTGTACAAGTGTGTCTAATGAGGAGCTCACCTCCTCTATTTATATTAGTTCCCGGCTGACTAAAAACCCTAATGGGGCCGACCTCTCCTGGAGAAGTCTAATAACCCCTAAAATATAAGATCAGGGCCGACCCCCACATGGTGGGTCTAATAACCCTAGTTGCCACAACCCATCGGAGGAATAATCATCTCCGGATACATAATAGGATTACCTCGGAGGGATGAAACATCTTCGGAATAATAATGTACAAATATAATATTCTTAGAAGTTACAATATTCAACATATTCAACAATGCAATCTCTTAGTGTGTATCTTGGTACATTTTTATGTTTTTTATGGTTTTGTTTATATAAAGTTTGTTTTTATTGTGGAGATGTTAATTAATTCTGTTTAAATTGTTTTTTCTATAAGCATTTATTTTAATTAAAAATTAGGGTCAATCATGGCACTTGACGACATGCTCTTTGGTCAAAAAAGAGGGTGGGGTATTTCAAATTTTTTATCTTCATTTCACTTTGCTTTACCTATTGAGAAAATAATTTCAATTTTAGAGAAGGTGAATGAAGTTCACAATAATTCATTTACTAATAAATGACAAACATAAGAAGGATAATAAGTTGAATTCTGTATATGACAAGTGTTTAATAAGGGAATAATGAATAATAGATATGATAAAATGGAATAGGTTGTTTGATACAGTGTCATGTGACTGTATACTTATATGCATTGAGTAGTAACGATGATTAATGGGTCATGTCCCTTTGTTGGGTCATGTCCTTTAGTTGGGATGTGTCACTTCGCTTATTATTATTATTTATTGATGATTGTTTAAATATTTATGTTCACTATATTTTGATCCCTTCAAAGACGCTTTTTCCCCATAAAATTTTATGGAGGAGCTTAGGTCTTGGTTTTGGCTTGTCATTCCTTCTCATGATTCTCTTTTCTTGAAGTTGTGATTGTTGATGACACAAAATTATATGAGTTATGAACCATTAAATAAAGTTTCCTTATTGTAAAAAGATCATATGGAATTTTTTTTTCGTAGCTATGTGGTGAAAAATTCTATGATTTGGGGAATGATAAGATTCCACACCTAAGATTCCCTTAAATACAATAGGATCTTCATTTAGTTTCTCATATTGTTTTCATCTTAAGTTAGTTATTGATGACCTTTATATTGTGATGACGATATTAAGTGTAATGTCACCCGGGGATATCAAATGGAATTAGGGACATATAATTATATATAAGAGGTTAATTACAAATTTTAAGAACAATGGATAAATAGAATACATACTTAATTTCAATTTCCACAAATTAATTACGAAAAAATATCAATAATCGCAAATTAATTAAAATGAAATTTACATCTGAACAAGCAATTGAAACAAGGCTGGGAAACCTTATCCAACACTATCTAACATCATTATACACCCATCCCAATCTATAAAACAGGTTACTTTCACCCAAAAAGTTCATTTCCAATAATATGTCATTAACCAGTTAATTAAGGTATTTAATGCACTAACTACGACACTTAACTTACAAATGACGACACTAAGCATAAAATAATGTGTTCAACTAATTAATGCAAGTTATCAATACCAATGGCTAATTAACACCTACATCCATGTAAATATGGCCAAATAACCATTTTTAAATAATTAAACATAATCTACACGAAAATGAGATACCAAGACTAGTCAACTAGTTTCACTACGCAAACAACTAGTCTTGTGAATTTTTTATGCACAACCATACCAACTATCCAAAAAGTGAACCTACATTCATTATGTTCATAAATAAGCGTGCATGTATAGAAAAGTAAAAGTACATTTTCATCTCTAATACAATTACATAAATTAAGAATCTTTCAAGTTTAATCAGTACAACTAGTTAATAAACACTACAAGCAATTCAATCAAACCAATCATACTGAGTTTTGATGCACGCGGAGGTGAAGGTAAAGATATAGAAAATAGAATTATACAGAAAAAATAAATACCAAAAATATATCATATGGTTGTACATTCATATTTTACCAAAAACAGAGATTCAAATCCAAAAACTAGTTACCAATTTCACCGTTTCGAAGCTAGTTTCCAATTCTAGTTTTCAAAAGAAATTCAACAAGAAGGAACTGAAAATCATAGGTTAGGATCATCATATTATATTTCATATGCATTCATATGGATGTATCTTCATACTCATATGCATTCCACATTTCAAATCCCAAATCTAGCTATGGCAACCCTCCGAAAAGAATATCAGTTCAAAAAATAGACTAGGATCGCAGTAACAAATTTTATAGACTATATTGGAATATATTTCACACACTTATTCAAACATATCATATTAAAATATCATATATGAACCAAATAACTTGAATATAGACATTTTAACAAACATTTCTCTTGCAAAGTCTCGAATCTAGCTAAAACTATTTTTCTGGAAAACTAGTAATTGAAAAACAATTGGATTCATTGAAAATGGATTACATAGACATTTCTAAAACTCTTCCACAATAGAATAACACATTCTACCAAGATTATCAGAGACATAAAGATCATATATGTAGCATAGTATTCTCATAGACATTTTAACAAAAATTTCTCTTGCGAAGTCCAAAAACTAGCTTTCGCAACTTTTCCAAAAGAACTAGTAATGGAAAAACAATTGGAATCATAGAAAATGAAAATTTCACATTTGATACACACATTCCATCAATTTTTTTAGATTCATACATATATATATATATATATATATATATATCAGATCATAAACAAATAACCCATGTAAATAAAACACAACCACTTATCTTGCAAATTCCCACAACTGAAATCGATCGTGCCATGATCCACCCATCTATAGACACTGTACAAGCCAAATATTTCTTTGCAAAGGTCACACTTGAGATGGAACCATGATGCCACAATAAAGAGTGCACTCAACCATAAAACCCAACTATCATTGGTCCAACCACAATTCCAATGGCAAGTGGATTCCACATCACTTCTAATATAGGACAGTAGCTCCGGGACATATAGTCACAAGTCTACCATCGATCCAAATATATTCCAATGGAAAATAGATCACACTATTTCCAATCCAGGACATATAGCTACAAGACAAATAGACTCAATAAAACACTAATCTACCATCGATCCAACTACATCCAATGGCAAGTGGATTCCACATCACTTCCAATCTAGGACAAGCAACTTCCAGGGCAGATAAAGTAGCAACAACCGAGTCTCTCTACTTGGGAACAGGCTCAACAAGGGCACACCAACCATCCAAAAAAACCACTGTATCACGAGATCTCACAATTACCAAGGGAATAAAATCAAATTCCCAAGTGCCAAAGAGCAATTCACATGAGTGAGTGAACCAAGAACAAAGAGAATGAAGCCAAGAACCAAGAACAAAAAAGCAAAAAATCAAGAGAAAATGAAGCACACACTAACCAATTCGAATTCCTCATGGAAAAATCGATTTGGGGGAGAGAGAAATTCACAAGAGGAATTACTTTTCCATAATAGAACACCACTAAGGAAAATTTAAAACTTTCATGAGGGGAGCACCAAGTGGGGGGGCGCACTAGTAGAGAGAGTGATTCCAATTTTAATAAAAAATATCCTGGAATAATAAACTCAAGTAGAAACACAACATAAGAGGGTGCATAAGTCAGGAGGGCCCACCAACATAGACACAAACACTTAGGAACACACTTTCCCACTTACACTTGCTTGTAACATCATGGTTCCTCATACTCTTTTATGTGGCATTGGTTGATATCAGTTGTTTTATTTTATTAATTAATAATAAAAATTTCCAAACCATAGTCCCAACACCTCGTGCCATAATTTCACAACATCAAAATAATAATAACATGTCTAGGGGCTAAACCAGAGGATATTACATCCCCCTTCCTTTAAACCATGCATCGCCCTCGATGCATATTACATACATGTCTTTACAAAAGGATAATGCACATGCCCATACATGCCTCGGAAACATAACATCTTTCTAACCACAATACTTCCCACTACCACCTACTTTATTGTTTGTCTCCATTGCCCATGGGGTAATCAAGACTACTAGAGTGGACTTAAGGAAGCAAGGTCCAGTCTTCAATCCCCATCACAGGGCCTTCAAACCTTCAACAAAGATACATCCACCTGAAAATCATATCTCAATCACTCATATGATTAACATCAGGTATATAAAAATATGCGATACATGATAGAAAGATATTCTTCTACAAAGATATTTTTTACTTTCCAACAAACACACGATCAGTAGAAAACATGCATATATATTGTTCATCTAGATACATAAAATACATCTTCAAGATATATGATACATGAAATAAATCACACGAAATGCATTAGTATATACAAGGTACATGAGATATAAATACTTCTTCGACTAAATACTTGAAATGCATCTACCTGAATCTTATTTTAGAATCAATTCAATCATATGAAATGCATCATGTTTATCAATCAATTTCATGAAGGGCATCTAGTATACCATTCAATCTCATGAAGTGCATTAAGAGTGTACTCTTTCTTCATGAAATGCACTACAGTCAATCAATCACATGAAAGAAATATACTTTACCTAAATATACATGAAATGCATCATGCATATGCTCTATCAACAAAATACATGAAATGCATCTAAGATATATAAAATGCATTCTGATTAGTGAGTCACATGAGATGCATTACCAAGATGTGTTTACATGATTTATCACCCAAATAATTTCCCTACGAGGATGCATGAGATTTACCATGACACTTTACAAATATGGATTTCAACAAAGGTATTTGACATACCGCAAGGATACCCTAACAAGATACTTTCACCAAAGATCACTATTAGAGGAAATTTGGATGAAAAATGGGCGTCCTAAGTAAAATGGTAAAAAAATCCACGTAAGAAATTTATGGGGACGAAGTTCAATGTAGTGTTTTCACCGAAAATAAGGAAAGAAAATTAAATACATAATGCCAACTTAAAAGTTATTGGGTCATGTATTACCTAAAATGTGGATGGGTATATTAGATATGATATTAGTTATTATTATATTTAATTATTTTGACGGTTATTATAAAATTTTAGTTATAATATAATATTATTATATATTAGTTGTAATATTAATTACTATTACTATTATATATTGGTCATGTATTATCTAAAAGATGGATGGGTATATTAGTTATGATATTAGTTAAAAATAATTAGACCCAACTTTTGACGGTTATTATAAAATTCGAATTATAATATAATATTATTATATATTAGTTGTAATATTAATTACTATTACTATTATATATTGGTCACATATTATCTAAAAGATGGATGGGTATATTAGTTATGATATTAGTTAAAAGTTATTGGACCTAACTTTTGACGATTATTATAAAATATTAATTATAATATAATGTTATTATTTATTAGTTATAATAATAATTACTATTACTATGGTCAAATATTACCTAAAAGATTGAAAGGTATCTTAGTTATGATATTAGTTAAAAGTTATTGGACCTAACTTTTGATGGTTATTATAAAATATTAATTATAATATAATATTAGTATATATTAGTTGTAATATTAATTACTATTACTATTATATATTGGTCGTGCATTATCTAAAAGATGGATGGGTATATTGGTTATGATATTAGTTAAATTTTATTAGACCCAACTTTTGATGGTTATTATAAAATATTAATTATAATATAATATTATTATATATTAGTTGTAATATTAATTACTATTAATATTACATATTGGTCACGTATTATCTAAAAGATGGATGGGTATATTAGTTATGATATTAGTTAAAATTTATTGGACCTAACTTTTAACGGTTATTATAAATATTAATTATAATATAATATTATTATATATTAGTTATAATATTAATTACTATTACTATTATATATTGGTCAAACATTACCTAAAAGATTGATGGGTATATTAGTTATGATATTAGTTACTATTGTATGTTATATATTAATTACGATAATAATAAAGGTTATTTGACCCAATAATGTTATTAAGTATATTAGTTATAATATTAATTATTATTACTATTATATATTATATATGGATCACCTATTACCTAAAATTAGTTAGCATATTAATTTCATTATCAATATCCAAGATCATTTTGGGCAATTTGGGCAGTGAGCAGACAAATTATATTATTAAAAAAGTCCACTTATCCCCAAATTATATAATAAAAAATTGGTTAAGAGGTGCTCCCTTTTTGAATTTTAAATCATTTTGATTGGCTAATACATGATGACATGGAATTTGAATTAGGGTTGAAAGGCCCATTTTTCATCCAAATTTCCTCTAATTGAGGATATTTTTCTAACAAAGATTGCAAATATCACCTGAACATTTTATGCACTTAATGAAACAGATAATCGAACTTATATGCAACAATTCCAAACTAACTAAGAACCAAAACAAAGGGCCATAACACCAGTAGTTAAACACACTACCTTTCATCTCCACACAAAGCATAATTATTCTTTAGAGAATATCCAAAAAACCATTATACATCAACTAATAGTAATTAGTATCAACAAGTAACATCAACCAATATCAATCATACATCAGTCATACAGGCGTCGGTCCATAATACATCAATTCATAATACGTCAACCATATATCAATCATACACCAATATCAACTAATGACATGCATCAACTTCCCATACAAACATCAATCATAGTACATCGACAAGAATACATCAACCAAAACACATCAACTAGAACACATCAACCAGAATGTAGAACCCCTCCTTTAGGGTCCCCTTGAACTGAACCTGAAACTTTAAAAACTTCATACAAACAAATTAGCCATTATAGTTATTGGAAAAATAAAATAAAAGAGTGAATAACTTAACAAAAATAAGCAAACCTTAACCTGTCAACCCGATCCAGCTGGTCCATTGTTGTCTGCGTCTTCCGTAGGATCCCTCTAGCAAAGCTCGTTTAACCATAGGCGAAGCAACCGTTAGCTTCGCCACCCAACCATAGGCTCATGCTTTCAGTCGCATGGCCTCCCCCGAGCTTTGGGTCGTAGAGCTCACACAAGTATTTCAGAAATTCAGCTTGGGCTTCCCTTCCCACCAGGATTTCTAAGCCAAACCCTTAGATAGCAGCAAGTCTTTGAGGCATTCGAAAATTACGAGAATCGTCCAAATTATGGGCCCCTTACCCATTCCTTAAGCCTTCCTTATAAAGGGAAATCTCCTGCGACACATGTCGCTTCATGCATAATTAAATATTTTTAATTATTTATTTAATTAAAACACTCACCCATCCAAGTGTCAGTTTCTCTGGGAAGTGCACCTACATCCCTAAGTTTGCTCTAGTTTGTCCCCCAGATATTTTAATCAACTCCTAGCTTTTAGTTGACTAGGTGTCTAATCTATTTTGCTCCTAAATAATAATTTCTATTAATTTAAATGCTCAACAAAATAACTATTCATGTGCAAATGTCTAAGCTATTGTTATGCATTTGCTAAGTAATAATCTAGAGTTATTCTCCTAAGTTTTTATGCAGTTTAATTTAACAATCAAACTCACTAGGATCACGGTGCCGCGTCGTTGGGCTCCTGGTTCCTTAATTTTTTTAATCCCCTGACATGGCACCACTCCGTCGGGTCCAATCATCCATGGTTTCCATTCCTTGGCATGGTACCACCTCGTTGGGTCCTTGCCTCCATTCTTTCCGTTCTTGACAGGGTACCGCATCGTTGGGCCCTTCTGCCACCATCTTTCCGTTCTGACTTGCGGGAACTCTTGTAGGGATTTTAGGAATCGTTACCATCCATCCTCCGTCTACATGCTATCTAGGGACTAATGGCGCTGAGGAGTGAGTCCGTTCTCACTGCGCGCCCCTCAACTCGTACGTGACCAGCTCCGTCGTGGCCCACCTCGTACGTCCTCACGCATTCCTCTTGAGCAAGCGGATCAATGCTTATATGCTCATGCGTGGTATTCTTGTCGGAAGTTGACATCGTCGTCGCTTCCCCTGTGTGTGATTTACCCGTACTCTACGACCCTCCATGTTCCTTTGTGTGTCCATTGGTGAACCGTCTCACTTGTTTCTACACACACTTCTCGCAACAAATTATTAGTAGCACTGTTCTCAACAATCATCATCTGGTTTCTAACTCTAGCATTGCTAAACATTTATGATTTATTCAAACTGCTCATTCATCTTATCAAATATACATTTCGTCGCCAAATACATAATCACCATACAGCTAGTCGTTAAGCATTGTCCATCAACATAATTTTCCATAGTCATAGCTAATCGTTTAACATATGCAATTATTCATTTACCTCAACAGTTCAGATACACATACTCAAAAAAAATAAGGTCAAAAGGTTATTTAATTAATTTTTCAATCAGTCGGGTCACTCAGCAGGTGCCCTCAATGTCTACACAAGTCTAGGGGCATTACATACACCCCTACTTAATTAGAACTTCGTCCCGAAGTTCAGAATAAAAAAATGGAAAGCTACGACGCATCTCAGTTGCGTCCTCCCAAGTCGCAGAGCTAGGACTGTAATTGTCCTACTGCACTTTGACTTGATCAATCAGGGCTAATCATTAATCAAGATGTAATCAATCAATTATCCCTCTCCACACATAGAATTTAATTCCTTAATTCATTTATCAATTATTGTCGTCATTTACATCTTCAGGTTGTCCTCAATCATTTAAGGCATAAGAAGGCTCAAGAGACCATTATATCGAAGTTGTTCAGTCGGGTCACTCGAAAGGTTCCCTTAAGGTCCACAGTCATTCTAGGGGCATTACAATCTCATATTTGACAATATAACTAAATCATACCTTCATAGTGTAGCAATTCGCACAGCAGTCCTCTATTGGCTCATTAATTGCAACCGAATTTGAAATCGTCCGTAACAAATTCCTTTCATTCAGCAAAACTATATCATTTATGTAAATCTTTTAAGCACTAACACATTTCCACATAAGGAATAAAATCTTCAATCCCAATTTCTTCCTTTTCTATGGTTACGTATAACTATCATATATTTTAAACAATGTCTGAATTTCAAAATAAAAATTAACCCTTCCGAATTATGTTCTTCAATACACACCTTATTCATTCCTAAACTAATCTTACATGCAACTTGTCTCTTTTCATAATCCAAAGTATAATTAAATACTAGAGTGCCATTTACTTAGTATAGCTAAAAGTATAATCTCAAAAAAAAAAAATTATAAACTAAGTCATGTAAGGTTTTCTTCTTTTCCTAACTCGAGTACAATTAAGATTCTATAATTCAAGTAAGTTTAACTTCTCTCTTTTCACAATCCAAGGCATGATTACAAACTAGTAGTGCATACCTGCGAAGCCATCGCCTTGATTTCAGAAAATAAGCATTTACAACCAATCAATAAAATTATTGACGCATAACCCATCATCAAAGTATATGAACCTTGAATATCATTCAATCTTCAATACTAGCAATTTTAGAGAAGAAGGATTCTAACCTGTTCGAGAAGCTGGGAGTATCCTTGTCGAAGGGGAAGAAGTAAAAATTGCAGCTTCAATTTTTTTCTACGTCCAGTTTTTTTTTTTTTTTTTTTTGTAATAACAACCTTCATAGCAAGTGTAAGTCATAAACTTATCTAGAAGACAATTATCACCATTCGTATCCAATTTTATGATAAAATAGTAATTACAGTAATCAATCCTAACTCATAATTCAATTACTTTAAGCCATAACTTCAACAAATCATTTAATATACATACCATCTTCTTTCCTTTAGTTTACTAAAATTCATCTAAACAATCCTTCAGGTTTCCCATTCTATTCATCCCATGAATGATATACACTTAATATTTAAGCATTACTTCCTAACTCAATCTAGAACATGTCTTCCTTAAGGCTGAATATTTATAATGGTAAATAACTCACCTAAAGCAATACTTAAGTCCATATATAATTATGTTCATCATACTTAGCACTTTTAAATTTGTAAGCATCATCATAAGTTATTGGCTATTTCCAAACTACTAGAGTACTGAAGTAAATTGAGGTGCACTTTCAAATAACAATTCCTAAATTCCTTTTTAAGAATATATATATATATATTCTTCTTAAAAAGAATACATGACTTCATTAAAACATTTCTGTTCACTTAATATAAATAACATATTTATATAACTTCTATGCCAGCCTAAAGTAATAGTTCCCTTCCACTTATTTATTCAATGCATAAGTACATCATATTTATGAGACATACTCATTATAACATTTATTCCCACTTAATATAAATAACATATTTATATAGCTATCACGTAATACAATACTAACAAACATATTGTAATGCATTTCTATGTGGACTATCTTCCACATATTACCACATTGATAATTACAATTACCATAACATCTATAAATAAGTGCTCTATGTTCTTCTTAATTTAAAGGTTATACAACCCTTACTATGCACCTATACACAAATTTGCATAAGGTATAAAGTTAATTTCTTTTGTTCATACATCAATAATATTATCTCTTTTCTCTATCTTCATATGTAAGTGCAATGAAAAACTCAATATAAGAAATTTCATCATAAACTCTCTCATATACTACGATAAATACTTCTATGTACAAGTTGAAAACATTATTTACAATTGTGAACCCATCTTAACTACAACTATATCCACATGTTCCATCCACTTTTTATTTTACTTTTAATTAAGTAGCAACCATATTCAAGTTGATTACGCATTATGTGTAACTCACATTGTAAAATAACCTCATACACATGAATTACTTATCATGAACCTTTTCCAAAATATATATATGTCATGAATTTTTAACTACATCAATTATACATATATTCAAATATATATCATGAGACATCCATATATATAACTTTCAAGCACAAAACCCAATCTCAATTTTTTTTTTTTTTTTATGAAAAGAACTTTCCTATTATAGCATCAAATATATATCAAAAGAGTTGCATACTACAAATCCAAATTATTTATAATGAATCTTTATGTTCCAGCCACCTAAAACAAATTTAAATAAGCAAAGGCAGTACCTTCATGTTGTGACATAAAGTGTATCTATATATTATCCAAATATATAAGGCCTTTTTTTTTTTTTTTTTTTACACAGGTGTTTACTAGGTAATTATATCCACTTTTAAATTAAGTTTTAGATGCTATTAATTTCAAATGTATATACTAAATTCAATGATCGAAAGTTCCTAGTAGGTTGCACTATCACCTAGTCCCTTATAGTTATGACTATAATCGTGTCTATATAGCTGCATACAATTCAAACATTTGACTACTTCAAATATGATTTCATCAACATATAATTTGCTACCAAACATAATTACTATAATTTATTATAAATCCTAAAATAAACCACTATTAATCTAATAATCATGTGACCCAATATTTTGCATTATCACATAGTTATAAAAGCTAGGATGGTACCAGTTAAATAATCTAACATTCCTACACATTCTTTGAGGCTTTAAATCCCTTTTTCTTTTTAAGTATAATCTAAGAAATTTATAATTCGAACACATGTAGGAGAGGGTCTTGCTAGTACTTGAATTACCTACATGTTCATTTCTACCTCCCACCTAATCTACAAGAATAGTTATATGCAAACATCCTTCTATTTCACTATACTTCATATATAACTATGATAAAACTCACTATATATATTACCCCCTTCTATAATATTAAGTACAACTTACTCTTGGATATACATATATCCTAAAATTCCAACATACTAGACACATACTATTCCTCTATAATTGAAATGCCACATATGTATATAATTCCTTAGATTTAATGTACATCTCTTTTCTAAAACAAAAGGCATATATAGTTATATCATAAATCCTTACAATTTGGCTCTAGACATAATTAGCATTTTACACAATAAATTAAATGCCATCTACATCTACAAATCTTTTGCTTTTAATTTGCATCATTCTTTCCAAAGAAACTATTATAAAATTTAAACATCATAAATATATAATTCCTTATACTTTACTTTACATCATTCTTTCCAAGAAGCATATAGAATACTATGCAATCTTACTCAACTTGAAAGGAGATGGACAAATATGCAATAATTCAATATTAGAAATATATAAATCCTTATGAACACGTTGCAAACATAATGAATAGCCTATAATGCTTTAAGTTTCCCAACTATTTTAACTCCTAACATTAGGTTCCAAATGTGCATTTATAGGGAACTTTCCTACACTTAGATTACATCATGTAATCCTTTAATTTCACTAGTGTTTTACATCTCGCACTCATCCTCAAAGTGCATTCGTAAGAAACTTTTCCATATAATTCTTTAATCCATAATTAGTTGACATCTATCATTTATTCTAAGGTACATTCGTAAAGTGCTTTTCTTCAATATAATTATAACCTAGAATTTTCAAATTCACAAATAATTAACCTTCAAATTCTCGTGAAGTGCATTCGTAAGTTACGATTGTGCAAAAAAATTGTAACCTATAACTCTTACATTCACAAATAATTAACATCCAACGATTCTTCCGAATTGCATTTGTGAGTTATTCTTCTGCAATTAACTTATAACCTATAACTAAATCTTGATTTGGGTTAATTGAGATACTGTCTCAACATTGTTCTAATTAAACATCGAACAGCGATTAACTTCAGTTCGAGTCACACCGCATTTACACCGAATCGAATTTCTGAATTTAATTAAATGCAAACTGAACTCATGTAAGATTCGTCCTTCTAGATTTTTTTTTTTTATATAGGATTGAATATATACATATAGTTTCGATTTCTACTCTTTCAACATCCAGATTCCCTATAGCTAAAACAAATACCACTGTATCATTCGAAAGATTTCCTCCAAATCTTTTCCTACAAAAATACATGCAATTCTAAAAGGAGTTGATCCTTTAATAATAGAGATTCACCTTTTCCATTCTACTAATTCACTATATGTGAGTATTTTCATATAGCTAAAAACATTTACGGCTTTAAAATCATTTTAACCGAATTGAACATTGTTACGGCATTGATCCCATTGTTATAATCAATTAATAATCATAGTTCTAATAGACACATGTATTTTAATTAAATACTATATAATTCTTTCCCCCAAAAAAATAAAATTGAAAACCTAAAATATCCACAAGCGTAAACCGCAACCTAAACTACAACAACACGTGTTCTTTCATTTCACGGCATCAACAAGACGTGGGTAAACTCGATAATGATACTCCATCGTGATTACAGGGTGAAGATATGGATCACACAGTCATCAACCGTAAGTTTCATTCAATACAATGAGGCATTAACTAAAGTGGTTGTTGTGCTAGTATGGGTAGCTGATTTCGCATACAAGCTAAGATTTACGGATAGTCCATAATGAGATTCGAATTACACAGCAAGAATTTAGTTGGAATTCGACAGGATTCTACAATGTACAGGGAGATGCGGTTATGATCATGAATCAATAATTTTTATACGCATAAAGGTTGAATACAACTTTAGAATGAAAGCCTGATCTAAGACTTAATTTGACAACACAGGAGTGCGGTTCGTCATAATCAATCATTAATGTGAATGTAGTGCAGAAGTGCGGTTTGATTCTGGAGATTGACGGAGATTATTTTATTCGGAGTTTGACTTAAGGTTACATAGCCGAGAGGATCAAGGGATACGCTAGAGATAGATCGGTACCTACGGCGATCCCGAGGCTCACTATCGAACAGGTACATACATGAGTAGTTGTACGCTAAAGGAGATACTACCAACGCATTCATTTCCAGATGATAAAAACGTGATTCCTGAAGAGAGCTGAATACAAATTCGAATTCGATCTGAAAAAGAATACTCACACGACAGAGATGGACAAACTCGGATTCAATTTGAAATGATTTCTACACAAGCATAGATGGGTGCAGACTCAGATCTGATCTGGAAATAAATGTTTACACAGACAGAGATTTAAAACTTTTTTTTTTAAAACTCCAGATCTAAAACCTCTGCGTTTTCACCAGGTTTCGAGAGTACAAAAACTAGATAGAGTTTAAAATTTCATAGAAACTGGGCCTACATCTCTGCGTTTCCATATGAAATCGGCATATATAAATGTTGAGAACAGAGTTTAAATTTTTTTTTTTTTAAATTCCAGATCTAAAACCTCTGCGTTTTCACCAGGTTTCGAGAGTACAAAAACTAGATAGAGTTTAAAATTTCATAGAAACTGGGCCTACATCTCTGCGTTTCCATATGAAATCAGCATATATAAATGTTGAGAACAGAGTTTAAAACTTTTTCAAAAATCTCAAATACTGAAACAAAATAATCTATAAAAGAGTTTTGAACCTGATTCGAAAGTCGAATTCAAAGTGGAGTAGATCATTGTAGTAGCAATCGATTTGATTGTCCGATCAACACAGATTTGACAAAGATACCGAAAACCCCTGTAGAATATGAGTCTGGTGCCCTCAAGGCTCGACCGGCTCTGATACCAAATGTAGAACCCCTCCTTTAGGGTCTCCTTGAACTGAACCTGAAACTTTAAAAACTTCATACAAACAAATTAGTCATTATAGTTATTGGAAAAATAAAATAAAAGAGTGAATAACTTAACAAAAATAAGCAAACCTTAACCTGTCAACCCGATCCAGCTGGTCCATTGTTGTCTGCGTCTTCCGTAGGATCCCTCCAGCAAAGCTCGTTTAACCATAGGCGAAGCAACCGTTAGCTTCGCCACCCAACCATAGGCTCATGCTTTCAGTCACATGGCCTCCCCCGAGCTTTGGGTCATAGAGCTCACACAAGTATTTCAGAAATTCAGCTTGGGCTTCCCTTCCCACCAGGATTTCTAAGCCAAACCCTTAGATAGCAGCAAGTCTTTGAGGCATTCGAAAATTACGAGAATCGTCCAAATTATGGGCCCCTTACCCATTCCTTAAGCCTTCCTTATAAAGGGAAATCTCCTGCGACACATGTCGCTTCATGCATAATTAAATATTTTTAATTATTTATTTAATTAAAACACTCACCCATCCAAATGTCAGTTTCTCTGGGAAGTGCACCTACATCCCTAAGTTTGCTCTAGTTTGTCCCCCATATATTTTAATCAACTCCTAGCTTTTAGTTGACTAGGTGTCTAATCTATTTTGCTCCTAAATAATAATTTCTATTAATTTAAATGCTCAACAAAATAACTATTCATGTGCAAATGTCTAAGCTATTGTTATGCATTTGCTAAGTAATAATCTAGAGTTATTCTCCTAAGTTTTTATGCAGTTTAATTTAACAATCAAACTCACTAGGATCACGGTGCCGCGTCGTTGGGCTCCTGGTTCCTTAATTTTTTTAATCCCATGACATGGCACCACTCCGTCGGGTCCAATCATCCATGGTTTCCATTCCTTGGCATGGTACCACCTCGTTGGGTCCTTGCCTCCATTCTTTCCGTTCTTGACAGGGTACCGCATCGTTGGGCCCTTCTGCCACCATCTTTCCGTTTTGACTTGCGGGAACTCTTGTAGGGATTTTAGGAATCGTTACCATCCATCCTCCGTCTACATGCTATCTAGGGACTAATGGCGCTGAGGAGTGAGTCCGTTCTCACTGCGCGCCCCTCAACTCGTACGTGACCAGCTCCGTCGTGGCCCACCTCGTACGTCCTCACGCATTCCTCTTGAGCAAGCGGATCAATGCTTATATGCTCATGCGTGGTATTCTTGTCGGAAGTTGACATCGTCGTCGCTTCCCCTGTGTGTGATTTACCCGTACTCTACGACCCTCCATGTTCCTTTGTGTGTCCATTGGTGAACCGTCTCACTTGTTTCTACACACACTTCTCGCAACAAATTATTAGTAGCACTGTTCTCAACAATCATCATCTGGTTTCTAACTCTAGCATTGCTAAACATTTATGATTTATTCAAACTGCTCATTCATCTTATCAAATATACATTTCGTCACCAAATACATAATCACCATACAGCTAGTCGTTAAGCATTGTCCATCAACATAATTTTCCATAGTCATAGCTAATCGTTTAACATATGCAATTATTCATTTACCTCAACAGTTCAGATACACATACTCAAAAAAAATAAGGTCAAAAGGTTATTTAATTAATGTTTCAATCAGTCGGGTCACTCAGCAGGTGCCCTCAATGTCTACACAAGTCTAGGGGCATTACATACACCCCTACTTAATTAGAACTTCGTCCCGAAGTTCAGAATAAAAAAATGGAAAGCTACGACGCATCTCAGTTGCGTCCTCCCAAGTCGCAGAGCTAGGACTGTAATTGTCCTACTGCACTTTGACTTGATCAATCAGGGCTAATCATTAATCAAGATGTAATCAATCAATTATCCCTCTCCACACATAGAATTTAATTCCTTAATTCATTTATCAATTATTGTCGTCATTTACATCTTCAGGTTGTCCTCAATCATTTAAGGCATAAGAAGGCTCAAGAGACCATTATATCGAAGTTGTTCAGTCGGGTCACTCGAAAGGTTCCCTTAAGGTCCACAGTCATTCTAGGGGCATTACAATCTCATATTTGACAATATAACTAAATCATACCTTCATAGTGTAGCAATTCGCACAGCAGTCCTCTATTGGCTCATTAATTGCAACCGAATTTGAAATCGTCCGTAACAAATTCCTTTCATTCAGCAAAACTATATCATTTATGTAAATCTTTTAAGCACTAACACATTTCCACATAAGGAATAAAATCTTCAATCCCAATTTCTTCCTTTTCTATGGTTACGTATAACTATCATATATTTTAAACAATGTCTGAATTTCAAAATAAAAATTAACCCTTCCGAATTCTGTTCTTCAATACACACCTTATTCATTCCTAAACTAATCTTACATGCAACTTGTCTCTTTTCATAATCCAAAGTATAATTAAATACTAGAGTGCCATTTACTTAGTATAGCTAAAAGTATAATCTCAAAAAAAAAAAATTATAAACTAAGTCATGTAAGGTTTTCTTCTTTTCCTAACTCGAGTACAATTAAGATTCTATAATTCAAGTAAGTTTAACTTCTCTCTTTTCACAATCCAAGGCATGATTACAAACTAGTAGTGCATACCTGCGAAGCCATCGCCTTGATTTCAGAAAATAAGCATTTACAACCAATCAATAAAATTATTGACGCATAACCCATCATCAAAGTATATGAACCTTGAATATCATTCAATCTTCAATACTAGCAATTTTAGAGAAGAAGGATTCTAACCTGTTCGAGAAGCTGGGAGTATCCTTGCCGAAGGGGAAGAAGTAAAAATTGCAGCTTCAATTTTTTTCTACGTCCAGTTTTTTTTTTTTTTTTTTTTTTTGTAATAACAACCTTCATAGCAAGTGTAAGTCATAAACTTATCTAGAAGACAATTATCACCATTCGTATCCAATTTTATGATAAAATAGTAATTACAGTAATCAATCCTAACTCATAATTCAATTACTTTAAGCCATAACTTCAACAAATCATTTAATATACATACCATCTTCTTTCCTTTAGTTTACTAAAATTCATCTAAACAATCCTTCAGGTTTCCCATTCTATTCATCCCATGAATGATATACACTTAATATTTAAGCATTACTTCCTAACTCAATCTAGAACATGTCTTCCTTAAGGCTGAATATTTATAATGGTAAATAACTCACCTAAAGCAATACTTAAGTCCATATATAATTATGTTCATCATACTTAGCACTTTTAAATTTGTAAGCATCATCATAAGTTATTGGCTATTTCCAAACTACTAGAGTACTGAAGTAAATTGAGGTGCACTTTCAAATAACAATTCCTAAATTCCTTTTTAAGAATATATATATATATATTCTTCTTAAAAAGAATACATGACTTCATTAAAACATTTCTGTTCACTTAATATAAATAACATATTTATATAACTTCTATGCCAGCCTAAAGTAATAGTTCCCTTCCACTTATTTATTCAATGCATAAGTACATCATATTTATGAGACATACTCATTATAACATTTATTCCCACTTAATATAAATAACATATTTATATAGCTATCACGTAATACAATACTAACAAACATATTGTAATGCATTTCTATGTGGACTATCTTCCACATATTACCACATTGATAATTACAATTACCATAACATCTATAAATAAGTGCTCTATGTTCTTCTTAATTTAAAGGTTATACAACCCTTACTATGCACCTATACACAAATTTGCATAAGGTATAAAGTTAATTTCTTTTGTTCATACATCAATAATATTATCTCTTTTCTCTATCTTCATATGTAAGTGCAATGAAAAACTCAATATAAGAAATTTCATCATAAACTCTCTCATATACTACGATAAATACTTCTATGTACAAGTTGAAAACATTATTTACAATTGTGAACCCATCTTAACTACAACTATATCCACATGTTCCATCCACTTTTTATTTTACTTTTAATTAAGTAGCAACCATATTCAAGTTGATTACGCATTATGTGTAACTCACATTGTAAAATAACCTCATACACATGAATTACTTATCATGAACCTTTTCCAAAATATATATATGTCATGAATTTTTAACTACATCAATTATACATATATTCAAATATATATCATGAGACATCCATATATATAACTTTCAAGCACAAAACCCAATCTCAATTTTTTTTTTTTTTTTATGAAAAGAACTTTCCTATTATAGCATCAAATATATATCAAAAGAGTTGCATACTACAAATCCAAATTATTTATAATGAATCTTTATGTTCCAGCCACCTAAAACAAATTTAAATAAGCAAAGGCAGTACCTTCATGTTGTGACATAAAGTGTATCTATATATTATCCAAATATATAAGGCCTTTTTTCTTTTTTTTTTTTTTTTTTACACAGGTGTTTACTAGGTAATTATATCCACTTTTAAATTAAGTTTTAGATGCTATTAATTTCAAATGTATATACTAAATTCAATGATCGAAAGTTCCTAGTAGGTTGCACTATCACCTAGTCCCTTATAGTTATGACTATAATCGTGTCTATATAGCTGCATACAATTCAAACATTTGACTACTTCAAATATGATTTCATCAACATATAATTTGCTACCAAACATAATTACTATAATTTATTATAAATCCTAAAATAAACCACTATTAATCTAATAATCATGTGACCCAATATTTTGCATTATCACATAGTTATAAAAGCTAGGATGGTACCAGTTAAATAATCTAACATTCCTACACATTCTTTGAGGCTTTAAATCCCTTTTTCTTTTTAAGTATAATCTAAGAAATTTATAATTCGAACACATGTAGGAGAGGGTCTTGCTAGTACTTGAATTACCTACATGTTCATTTCTACCTCTCACCTAATCTACAAGAATAGTTATATGCAAACATCCTTCTATTTCACTATACTTCATATATAACTATGATAAAACTCACTATATATATTACCCCCTTCTATAATATTAAGTACAACTTACTCTTGGATATACATATATCCTAAAATTCCAACATACTAGACACATACTATTCCTCTATAATTGAAATGCCACATATGTATATAATTCCTTAGATTTAATGTACATCTCTTTTCTAAAACAAAAGGCATATATAGTTATATCATAAATCCTTACAATTTGGCTCTAGACATAATTAGCATTTTACACAATAAATTAAATGCCATCTACATCTACAAATCTTTTGCTTTTAATTTGCATCATTCTTTCCAAAGAAACTATTATAAAATTTAAACATCATAAATATATAATTCCTTATACTTTACTTTACATCATTCTTTCCAAGAAGCATATAGAATACTATGCAATCTTACTCAACTTGAAAGGAGATGGACAAATATGCAATAATTCAATATTAGAAATATATAAATCCTTATGAACACGTTGCAAACATAATGAATAGCCTATAATGCTTTAAGTTTCCCAACTATTTTAACTCCTAACATTAGGTTCCAAATGTGCATTTATAGGGAACTTTCCTACACTTAGATTACATCATGTAATCCTTTAATTTCACTAGTGTTTTACATCTCGCACTCATCCTCAAAGTGCATTCGTAAGAAACTTTTCCATATAATTCTTTAATCCATAATTAGTTGACATCTATCATTTATTCTAAGGTACATTCGTAAAGTGCTTTTCTTCAATATAATTATAACCTAGAATTTTCAAATTCACAAATAATTAACCTTCAAATTCTCGTGAAGTGCATTCGTAAGTTACGATTGTGCAAAAAAATTGTAACCTATAACTCTTACATTCACAAATAATTAACATCCAACGATTCTTCCGAATTGCATTTGTGAGTTATTCTTCTGCAATTAACTTATAACCTATAACTAAATCTTGATTTGGGTTAATTGAGATACTGTCTCAACATTGTTCTAATTAAACATCGAACAGCGATTAACTTCAGTTCGAGTCACACCGCATTTACACCGAATCGAATTTCTGAATTTAATTAAATGCAAACTGAACTCATGTAAGATTCGTCCTTCTAGATTTTTTTTTTTTATATAGGATTGAATATATACATATAGTTTCGATTTCTACTCTTTCAACATCCAGATTCCCTATAGCTAAAACAAATACCACTGTATCATTCGAAAGATTTCCTCCAAATCTTTTCCTACAAAAATACATGCAATTCTAAAAGGAGTTGATCCTTTAATAATAGAGATTCACCTTTTCCATTCTACTAATTCACTATATGTGAGTATTTTCATATAGCTAAAAACATTTACGGCTTTAAAATCATTTTAACCGAATTGAACATTGTTACGGCATTGATCCCATTGTTATAATCAATTAATAATCATAGTTCTAATAGACACATGTATTTTAATTAAATACTATATAATTCTTTCCCCCAAAAAAATAAAATTGAAAACCTAAAATATCCACAAGCGTAAACCGCAACCTAAACTACAACAACACGTGTTCTTTCATTTCACGGCATCAACAAGACGTGGGTAAACTCGATAATGATACTCCATCGTGATTACAGGGTGAAGATATGGATCACACAGTCATCAACCGTAAGTTTCATTCAATACAATGAGGCATTAACTAAAGTGGTTGTTGTGCTAGTATGGGTAGCTGATTTCGCATACAAGCTAAGATTTACGGATAGTCCATAATGAGATTCGAATTACACAGCAAGAATTTAGTTGGAATTCGACAGGATTCTACAATGTACAGGGAGATGCGGTTATGATCATGAATCAATAATTTTTATACGCATAAAGGTTGAATACAACTTTAGAATGAAAGCCTGATCTAAGACTTAATTTGACAACACAGGAGTGCGGTTCGTCATAATCAATCATTAATGTGAATGTAGTGCAGAAGTGCGGTTTGATTCTGGAGATTGACGGAGATTATTTTATTCGGAGTTTGACTTAAGGTTACATAGCCGAGAGGATCAAGGGATACGCTAGAGATAGATCGGTACCTACGGCGATCCCGAGGCTCACTATCGAACAGGTACATACATGAGTAGTTGTACGCTAAAGGAGATACTACCAACGCATTCATTTCCAGATGATAAAAACGTGATTCCTGAAGAGAGCTGAATACAAATTCGAATTCGATCTGAAAAAGAATACTCACACGACAGAGATGGACAAACTCGGATTCAATTTGAAATGATTTCTACACAAGCATAGATGGGTGCAGACTCAGATCTGATCTGGAAATAAATGTTTACACAGACAGAGATTTAAAACTTTTTTTTTTAAAACTCCAGATCTAAAACCTCTGCGTTTTCACCAGGTTTCGAGAGTACAAAAACTAGATAGAGTTTAAAATTTCATAGAAACTGGGCCTACATCTCTGCGTTTCCATATGAAATCGGCATATATAAATGTTGAGAACAGAGTTTAAATTTTTTTTTTTTTAAATTCCAGATCTAAAACCTCTGCGTTTTCACCAGGTTTCGAGAGTACAAAAACTAGATAGAGTTTAAAATTTCATAGAAACTGGGCCTACATCTCTGCGTTTCCATATGAAATCAGCATATATAAATGTTGAGAACAGAGTTTAAAACTTTTTCAAAAATCTCAAATACTGAAACAAAATAATCTATAAAAGAGTTTTGAACCTGATTCGAAAGTCGAATTCAAAGTGGAGTAGATCATTGTAGTAGCAATCGATTTGATTGTCCGATCAACACAGATTTGACAAAGATACCGAAAACCCCTGTAGAATATGAGTCTGGTGCCCTCAAGGCTCGACCGACTCTGATACCAAATGTAGAACCCCTCCTTTAGGGTCTCCTTGAACTGAACCTGAAACTTTAAAAACTTCATACAAACAAATTAGTCATTATAGTTATTGGAAAAATAAAATAAAAGAGTGAATAACTTAACAAAAATAAGCAAACCTTAACCTGTCAACCCGATCCAGCTGGTCCATTGTTGTCTGCGTCTTCCGTAGGATCCCTCCAGCAAAGCTCGTTTAACCATAGGCGAAGCAACCGTTAGCTTCGCCACCCAACCATAGGCTCATGCTTTCAGTCACATGGCCTCCCCCGAGCTTTGGGTCATAGAGCTCACACAAGTATTTCAGAAATTCAGCTTGGGCTTCCCTTCCCACCAGGATTTCTAAGCCAAACCCTTAGATAGCAGCAAGTCTTTGAGGCATTCGAAAATTACGAGAATCGTCCAAATTATGGGCCCCTTACCCATTCCTTAAGCCTTCCTTATAAAGGGAAATCTCCTGCGACACATGTCGCTTCATGCATAATTAAATATTTTTAATTATTTATTTAATTAAAACACTCACCCATCCAAATGTCAGTTTCTCTGGGAAGTGCACCTACATCCCTAAGTTTGCTCTAGTTTGTCCCCCATATATTTTAATCAACTCCTAGCTTTTAGTTGACTAGGTGTCTAATCTATTTTGCTCCTAAATAATAATTTCTATTAATTTAAATGCTCAACAAAATAACTATTCATGTGCAAATGTCTAAGCTATTGTTATGCATTTGCTAAGTAATAATCTAGAGTTATTCTCCTAAGTTTTTATGCAGTTTAATTTAACAATCAAACTCACTAGGATCACGGTGCCGCGTCGTTGGGCTCCTGGTTCCTTAATTTTTTTAATCCCATGACATGGCACCACTCCGTCGGGTCCAATCATCCATGGTTTCCATTCCTTGGCATGGTACCACCTCGTTGGGTCCTTGCCTCCATTCTTTCCGTTCTTGACAGGGTACCGCATCGTTGGGCCCTTCTGCCACCATCTTTCCGTTTTGACTTGCGGGAACTCTTGTAGGGATTTTAGGAATCGTTACCATCCATCCTCCGTCTACATGCTATCTAGGGACTAATGGCGCTGAGGAGTGAGTCCGTTCTCACTGCGCGCCCCTCAACTCGTACGTGACCAGCTCCGTCGTGGCCCACCTCGTACGTCCTCACGCATTCCTCTTGAGCAAGCGGATCAATGCTTATATGCTCATGCGTGGTATTCTTGTCGGAAGTTGACATCGTCGTCGCTTCCCCTGTGTGTGATTTACCCGTACTCTACGACCCTCCATGTTCCTTTGTGTGTCCATTGGTGAACCGTCTCACTTGTTTCTACACACACTTCTCGCAACAAATTATTAGTAGCACTGTTCTCAACAATCATCATCTGGTTTCTAACTCTAGCATTGCTAAACATTTATGATTTATTCAAACTGCTCATTCATCTTATCAAATATACATTTCGTCACCAAATACATAATCACCATACAGCTAGTCGTTAAGCATTGTCCATCAACATAATTTTCCATAGTCATAGCTAATCGTTTAACATATGCAATTATTCATTTACCTCAACAGTTCAGATACACATACTCAAAAAAAATAAGGTCAAAAGGTTATTTAATTAATGTTTCAATCAGTCGGGTCACTCAGCAGGTGCCCTCAATGTCTACACAAGTCTAGGGGCATTACATACACCCCTACTTAATTAGAACTTCGTCCCGAAGTTCAGAATAAAAAAATGGAAAGCTACGACGCATCTCAGTTGCGTCCTCCCAAGTCGCAGAGCTAGGACTGTAATTGTCCTACTGCACTTTGACTTGATCAATCAGGGCTAATCATTAATCAAGATGTAATCAATCAATTATCCCTCTCCACACATAGAATTTAATTCCTTAATTCATTTATCAATTATTGTCGTCATTTACATCTTCAGGTTGTCCTCAATCATTTAAGGCATAAGAAGGCTCAAGAGACCATTATATCGAAGTTGTTCAGTCGGGTCACTCGAAAGGTTCCCTTAAGGTCCACAGTCATTCTAGGGGCATTACAATCTCATATTTGACAATATAACTAAATCATACCTTCATAGTGTAGCAATTCGCACAGCAGTCCTCTATTGGCTCATTAATTGCAACCGAATTTGAAATCGTCCGTAACAAATTCCTTTCATTCAGCAAAACTATATCATTTATGTAAATCTTTTAAGCACTAACACATTTCCACATAAGGAATAAAATCTTCAATCCCAATTTCTTCCTTTTCTATGGTTACGTATAACTATCATATATTTTAAACAATGTCTGAATTTCAAAATAAAAATTAACCCTTCCGAATTCTGTTCTTCAATACACACCTTATTCATTCCTAAACTAATCTTACATGCAACTTGTCTCTTTTCATAATCCAAAGTATAATTAAATACTAGAGTGCCATTTACTTAGTATAGCTAAAAGTATAATCTCAAAAAAAAAAAATTATAAACTAAGTCATGTAAGGTTTTCTTCTTTTCCTAACTCGAGTACAATTAAGATTCTATAATTCAAGTAAGTTTAACTTCTCTCTTTTCACAATCCAAGGCATGATTACAAACTAGTAGTGCATACCTGCGAAGCCATCGCCTTGATTTCAGAAAATAAGCATTTACAACCAATCAATAAAATTATTGACGCATAACCCATCATCAAAGTATATGAACCTTGAATATCATTCAATCTTCAATACTAGCAATTTTAGAGAAGAAGGATTCTAACCTGTTCGAGAAGCTGGGAGTATCCTTGCCGAAGGGGAAGAAGTAAAAATTGCAGCTTCAATTTTTTTCTACGTCCAGTTTTTTTTTTTTTTTTTTTTTTGTAATAACAACCTTCATAGCAAGTGTAAGTCATAAACTTATCTAGAAGACAATTATCACCATTCGTATCTAATTTTATGATAAAATAGTAATTACAGTAATCAATCCTAACTCATAATTCAATTACTTTAAGCCATAACTTCAACAAATCATTTAATATACATACCATCTTCTTTCCTTTAGTTTACTAAAATTCATCTAAACAATCCTTCAGGTTTCCCATTCTATTCATCCCATGAATGATATACACTTAATATTTAAGCATTACTTCCTAACTCAATCTAGAACATGTCTTCCTTAAGGCTGAATATTTATAATGGTAAATAACTCACCTAAAGCAATACTTAAGTCCATATATAATTATGTTCATCATACTTAGCACTTTTAAATTTGTAAGCATCATCATAAGTTATTGGCTATTTCCAAACTACTAGAGTACTGAAGTAAATTGAGGTGCACTTTCAAATAACAATTCCTAAATTCCTTTTTAAGAATATATATATATATATTCTTCTTAAAAAGAATACATGACTTCATTAAAACATTTCTGTTCACTTAATATAAATAACATATTTATATAACTTCTATGCCAGCCTAAAGTAATAGTTCCCTTCCACTTATTTATTCAATGCATAAGTACATCATATTTATGAGACATACTCATTATAACATTTATTCCCACTTAATATAAATAACATATTTATATAGCTATCACGTAATACAATACTAACAAACATATTGTAATGCATTTCTATGTGGACTATCTTCCACATATTACCACATTGATAATTACAATTACCATAACATCTATAAATAAGTGCTCTATGTTCTTCTTAATTTAAAGGTTATACAACCCTTACTATGCACCTATACACAAATTTGCATAAGGTATAAAGTTAATTTCTTTTGTTCATACATCAATAATATTATCTCTTTTCTCTATCTTCATATGTAAGTGCAATGAAAAACTCAATATAAGAAATTTCATCATAAACTCTCTCATATACTACGATAAATACTTCTATGTACAAGTTGAAAACATTATTTACAATTGTGAACCCATCTTAACTACAACTATATCCACATGTTCCATCCACTTTTTATTTTACTTTTAATTAAGTAGCAACCATATTCAAGTTGATTACGCATTATGTGTAACTCACATTGTAAAATAACCTCATACACATGAATTACTTATCATGAACCTTTTCCAAAATATATATATGTCATGAATTTTTAACTACATCAATTATACATATATTCAAATATATATCATGAGACATCCATATATATAACTTTCAAGCACAAAACCCAATCTCAATTTTTATTTTTTTTTTATGAAAAGAACTTTCCTATTATAGCATCAAATATATATCAAAAGAGTTGCATACTACAAATCCAAATTATTTATAATGAATCTTTATGTTCCAGCCACCTAAAACAAATTTAAATAAGCAAAGGCAGTACCTTCATGTTGTGACATAAAGTGTATCTATATATTATCCAAATATATAAGGCCTTTTTTCTTTTTTTTTTTTTTTTTTTACACAGGTGTTTACTAGGTAATTATATCCACTTTTAAATTAAGTTTTAGATGCTATTAATTTCAAATGTATATACTAAATTCAATGATCGAAAGTTCCTAGTAGGTTGCACTATCACCTAGTCCCTTATAGTTATGACTATAATCGTGTCTATATAGCTGCATACAATTCAAACATTTGACTACTTCAAATATGATTTCATCAACATATAATTTGCTACCAAACATAATTACTATAATTTATTATAAATCCTAAAATAAACCACTATTAATCTAATAATCATGTGACCCAATATTTTGCATTATCACATAGTTATAAAAGCTAGGATGGTACCAGTTAAATAATCTAACATTCCTACACATTCTTTGAGGCTTTAAATCCCTTTTTCTTTTTAAGTATAATCTAAGAAATTTATAATTCGAACACATGTAGGAGAGGGTCTTGCTAGTACTTGAATTACCTACATGTTCATTTCTACCTCCCACCTAATCTACAAGAATAGTTATATGCAAACATCCTTCTATTTCACTATACTTCATATATAACTATGATAAAACTCACTATATATATTACCCCCTTCTATAATATTAAGTACAACTTACTCTTGGATATACATATATCCTAAAATTCCAACATACTAGACACATACTATTCCTCTATAATTGAAATGCCACATATGTATATAATTCCTTAGATTTAATGTACATCTCTTTTCTAAAACAAAAGGCATATATAGTTATATCATAAATCCTTACAATTTGGCTCTAGACATAATTAGCATTTTACACAATAAATTAAATGCCATCTACATCTACAAATCTTTTGCTTTTAATTTGCATCATTCTTTCCAAAGAAACTATTATAAAATTTAAACATCATAAATATATAATTCCTTATACTTTACTTTACATCATTCTTTCCAAGAAGCATATAGAATACTATGCAATCTTACTCAACTTGAAAGGAGATGGACAAATATGCAATAATTCAATATTAGAAATATATAAATCCTTATGAACACGTTGCAAACATAATGAATAGCCTATAATGCTTTAAGTTTCCCAACTATTTTAACTCCTAACATTAGGTTCCAAATGTGCATTTATAGGGAACTTTCCTACACTTAGATTACATCATGTAATCCTTTAATTTCACTAGTGTTTTACATCTCGCACTCATCCTCAAAGTGCATTCGTAAGAAACTTTTCCATATAATTCTTTAATCCATAATTAGTTGACATCTATCATTTATTCTAAGGTACATTCGTAAAGTGCTTTTCTTCAATATAATTATAACCTAGAATTTTCAAATTCACAAATAATTAACCTTCAAATTCTCGTGAAGTGCATTCGTAAGTTACGATTGTGCAAAAAAATTGTAACCTATAACTCTTACATTCACAAATAATTAACATCCAACGATTCTTCCGAATTGCATTTGTGAGTTATTCTTCTGCAATTAACTTATAACCTATAACTAAATCTTGATTTGGGTTAATTGAGATACTGTCTCAACATTGTTCTAATTAAACATCGAACAGCGATTAACTTCAGTTCGAGTCACACCGCATTTACACCGAATCGAATTTCTGAATTTAATTAAATGCAAACTGAACTCATGTAAGATTCGTCCTTCTAGATTTTTTTTTTTTATATAGGATTGAATATATACATATAGTTTCGATTTCTACTCTTTCAACATCCAGATTCCCTATAGCTAAAACAAATACCACTGTATCATTCGAAAGATTTCCTCCAAATCTTTTCCTACAAAAATACATGCAATTCTAAAAGGAGTTGATCCTTTAATAATAGAGATTCACCTTTTCCATTCTACTAATTCACTATATGTGAGTATTTTCATATAGCTAAAAACATTTACGGCTTTAAAATCATTTTAACCGAATTGAACATTGTTACGGCATTGATCCCATTGTTATAATCAATTAATAATCATAGTTCTAATAGACACATGTATTTTAATTAAATACTATATAATTCTTTCCCCCAAAAAAATAAAATTGAAAACCTAAAATATCCACAAGCGTAAACCGCAACCTAAACTACAACAACACGTGTTCTTTCATTTCACGGCATCAACAAGACGTGGGTAAACTCGATAATGATACTCCATCGTGATTACAGGGTGAAGATATGGATCACACAGTCATCAACCGTAAGTTTCATTCAATACAATGAGGCATTAACTAAAGTGGTTGTTGTGCTAGTATGGGTAGCTGATTTCGCATACAAGCTAAGATTTACGGATAGTCCATAATGAGATTCGAATTACACAGCAAGAATTTAGTTGGAATTCGACAGGATTCTACAATGTACAGGGAGATGCGGTTATGATCATGAATCAATAATTTTTATACGCATAAAGGTTGAATACAACTTTAGAATGAAAGCCTGATCTAAGACTTAATTTGACAACACAGGAGTGCGGTTCGTCATAATCAATCATTAATGTGAATGTAGTGCAGAAGTGCGGTTTGATTCTGGAGATTGACGGAGATTATTTTATTCGGAGTTTGACTTAAGGTTACATAGCCGAGAGGATCAAGGGATACGCTAGAGATAGATCGGTACCTACGGCGATCCCGAGGCTCACTATCGAACAGGTACATACATGAGTAGTTGTACGCTAAAGGAGATACTACCAACGCATTCATTTCCAGATGATAAAAACGTGATTCCTGAAGAGAGCTGAATACAAATTCGAATTCGATCTGAAAAAGAATACTCACACGACAGAGATGGACAAACTCGGATTCAATTTGAAATGATTTCTACACAAGCATAGATGGGTGCAGACTCAGATCTGATCTGGAAATAAATGTTTACACAGACAGAGATTTAAAACTTTTTTTTTTAAAACTCCAGATCTAAAACCTCTGCGTTTTCACCAGGTTTCGAGAGTACAAAAACTAGATAGAGTTTAAAATTTCATAGAAACTGGGCCTACATCTCTGCGTTTCCATATGAAATCGGCATATATAAATGTTGAGAACAGAGTTTAAAATTTTTTTTTTTTAAATTCCAGATCTAAAACCTCTGCGTTTTCACCAGGTTTCGAGAGTACAAAAACTAGATAGAGTTTAAAATTTCATAGAAACTGGGCCTACATCTCTGCGTTTCCATATGAAATCAGCATATATAAATGTTGAGAACAGAGTTTAAAACTTTTTCAAAAATCTCAAATACTGAAACAAAATAATCTATAAAAGAGTTTTGAACCTGATTCGAAAGTCGAATTCAAAGTGGAGTAGATCATTGTAGTAGCAATCGATTTGATTGTCCGATCAACACAGATTTGACAAAGATACCGAAAACCCCTGTAGAATATGAGTCTGGTGCCCTCAAGGCTCGACCGGCTCTGATACCAAATGTAGAACCCCTCCTTTAGGGTCTCCTTGAACTGAACCTGAAACTTTAAAAACTTCATACAAACAAATTAGTCATTATAGTTATTGGAAAAATAAAATAAAAGAGTGAATAACTTAACAAAAATAAGCAAACCTTAACCTGTCAACCCGATCCAGCTGGTCCATTGTTGTCTGCGTCTTCCGTAGGATCCCTCCAGCAAAGCTCGTTTAACCATAGGCGAAGCAACCGTTAGCTTCGCCACCCAACCATAGGCTCATGCTTTCAGTCACATGGCCTCCCCCGAGCTTTGGGTCATAGAGCTCACACAAGTATTTCATAAATTCAGCTTGGGCTTCCCTTCCCACCAGGATTTCTAAGCCAAACCCTTAGATAGCAGCAAGTCTTTGAGGCATTCAAAAATTACGAGAATCGTCCAAATTATGGGCCCCTTACCCATTCCTTAAGCCTTCCTTATAAAGGGAAATCTCCTGCGACACATGTCGCTTCATGCATAATTAAATATTTTTAATTATTTATTTAATTAAAACACTCACCCATCCAAATGTCAGTTTCTCTGGGAAGTGCACCTACATCCCTAAGTTTGCTCTAGTTTGTCCCCCATATATTTTAATCAACTCCTAGCTTTTAGTTGACTAGGTGTCTAATCTATTTTGCTCCTAAATAATAATTTCTATTAATTTAAATGCTCAACAAAATAACTATTCATGTGCAAATGTCTAAGCTATTGTTATGCATTTGCTAAGTAATAATCTAGAGTTATTCTCCTAAGTTTTTATGCAGTTTAATTTAACAATCAAACTCACTAGGATCACGGTGCCGCGTCGTTGGGCTCCTGGTTCCTTAATTTTTTTAATCCCATGACATGGCACCACTCCGTCGGGTCCAATCATCCATGGTTTCCATTCCTTGGCATGGTACCACCTCGTTGGGTCCTTGCCTCCATTCTTTCCGTTCTTGACAGGGTACCGCATCGTTGGGCCCTTCTGCCACCATCTTTCCGTTTTGACTTGCGGGAACTCTTGTAGGGATTTTAGGAATCGTTACCATCCATCCTCCGTCTACATGCTATCTAGGGACTAATGGCGCTGAGGAGTGAGTCCGTTCTCACTGTGCGCCCCTCAACTCGTACGTGACCAGCTCCGTCGTGGCCCACCTCGTACGTCCTCACGCATTCCTCTTGAGCAAGCGGATCAATGCTTATATGCTCATGCGTGGTATTCTTGTCGGAAGTTGACATCGTCGTCGCTTCCCCTGTGTGTGATTTACCCGTACTCTACGACCCTCCATGTTCCTTTGTGTGTCCATTGGTGAACCGTCTCACTTGTTTCTACACACACTTCTCGCAACAAATTATTAGTAGCACTGTTCTCAACAATCATCATCTGGTTTCTAACTCTAGCATTGCTAAACATTTATGATTTATTCAAACTGCTCATTCATCTTATCAAATATACATTTCGTCGCCAAATACATAATCACCATACAGCTAGTCGTTAAGCATTGTCCATCAACATAATTTTCCATAGTCATAGCTAATCGTTTAACATATGCAATTATTCATTTACCTCAACAGTTCAGATACACATACTCAAAAAAAATAAGGTCAAAAGGTTATTTAATTAATGTTTCAATCAGTCGGGTCACTCAGCAGGTGCCCTCAATGTCTACACAAGTCTAGGGGCACTACATAAAAACACATCAATCAGAATACATCAACTAGAAGTGAAATAAATCGACCAGAATACATCAACTAGAAGTAAAATACATCAACCAAAATACATCAACCGGAACACATCAATCAGAATACATCAACCAGAAGCAGAATACATCAACCAGAAGCAAAATACATCAACCAGAATACATCAACCAGAACACACTAATCAGAATACATCAACCAGAATACATCAACCAAAACACATTAATCAGAATACATCAACTAGAATCAAAATACATCAACCAAAATACATCAACTAGAACACATCAATCAGAATACATCGACCAGAATACTTCAATCAAAATACATCAACCAGAAGCAAAATGCATCAACCAGAATACATCAACTAGAATACTTCAATAAGAATGCATCAATCAAATCAAGATACACCAATCATACCAATATCAACCCATGATGAAAAATAACAACCAATAGCAACCATATGAATAACAATATTATCCATACATCATCCACTCAACATCATCCATCTTTTATCAAGCATACACACAACAACCATAACAACCAAGAATAACCAGTAATAGCCATACATGCAGTAATGAAAATATCATACATGTATCAACCATTAATCATCCAATGTCAGTCATTAAAAACCAATAGTATCAAACAACATACATCAACCGTTCGAACATCATACATCGACCATAGAAATCATTTTGAATAGTTAGTATTTATCATAACATTATATATAATTATTAGGACATGTGATGCCAACCGTCTCTAAATAGTTCGCCAAAATAGCAGCCAGCCAAATCTTGAGGAACTACTAAAGAAAGCAATAACTTTTCATTGCTTAAACCTCAATCAAATGTGCCTTCCGAAAATTACCTTGGATCGTCGAATCGGAAGCAGTCTAGATCAATAGTCGAGTTGAATTGGCTTAGGATGAATTTGATGGAGATTTTGTGTCCATGTTTTCCATTAACCTCCCCGCACTTACACGAGTGAGATGTTGTTTGATTCGTTGATCAGTTCATGGCTTCTCTCGTCCGTCGATCTGTGATTACGGGGCATGTTCGCTTTTGGAATTTCGGAGGTCTATCTTTCACGCACTTCACCCCCATGAAATACTACATGGGACGTCGATCCTTCTCTTCTGATCTCTACCATCCATACTTTTCCTTCAACAGTACGTCATCGAATGGGATCTCTTATGTCTGGTCCATTCCCTCTGATTAATCGAGGCTATGGTCTCGTTAAATTGATTAGTGAAACGATCAATTTCACACACCTTGTATTCGAATGAATACGCCACAACATTCGGCTTCTGGGGATCTCTGGTAACCACATTCTGTTCACTCATACATAGGGAATTTACACATGTTTCTGGTTATTGAAAGAAGACAATGGATATGCAATCAAACATAGAGTCTTGGTGCTCTATTCTTCATTTCATCAACAACCCTTTGATCAATTAAATTCAATGACTAAATAAGACTTCACAAACCTGTTAGATCTGAATAAGTAAGATCTGGACTCCTAAGGAAAGCAAATTCATAACAAACCTATCCTTGAGCAACCTCTTGCAAGATACAAGGACATCAATGGAAAATTGTCATTATTACAATCAGACTAATCCTATCTCAAAAACCAATTACAATTAAATCAATAACAAACCCTATACTTCTAAAAACTATTACAAGGAAGCAAAAAATAGCATTGGTTTCTTATTCAGAAAACAGAAAACTTTGAGTCGATGCTCCTGCATCAACATGAAAATATATATAATATCCATATATTAATAATACATGTATACAACCAACAACATCATACAAACACTATTAATACTGCACTTATGTAAACACTCAACACATACACAATCATACATCTTGCTGCATACATACTCCATCATTGGCAATGTTATACATATTTTGATGGAAATCCTATTTAATCCCCATATACTAGCCATACATTACGTTACTAATTATTTACATGTAGCACACTACCTATACTATCAACCAAAGTAAATACATAGTCACCTCCAGCAACCAAACAACCTACCACCAAAATCTTCTAATATTCCATGATAAAATAATTACTAGCTATACAACACACCATCATACACCATGCTTACTATTATTATGTATTATTTCTATACATACGCCCATTTGTCTACATACATATTATAATTTTTCAATCATATATTATTATTATTGATCAAATACACATCATATTAGTCATATAACCTATATATCTTATATTTTATACACCGGTACAATTATTATGCTATACCATAATATCCATACAATTATAACGTTATAATTACTTAATCCAATGTTATCATATTGTGTACGCATTATAACATATATACTAACATAATACTTATGATCACACTATACTTCCTAATACTTCCAAAAACTCCCAAATACTTTTAAACACTCCCAAATACTTCCAATATTTTACACTTACTTCATTACATACGTTCACATCTATACATATAGTATTTACACAATATCATATACACGTAATACTAATAATTAGTGCATATTTTAAAATACATATTACAATATACAAAAACATATATAATATATATATATAGCAACTATATATATAGCACATATTATATATATATATATCATATACCCTTCATCTATCTTACATCACATATTATGTTATACATATTTAAATTTATGTTATATATATATAACATTATCATACACTACTATACTACATGCTTACAAATAAAATTAAATTAAATTAAGAGAATATGTGGCTCATTTCCTCCACTCAATAAATAAAGTCGTAAGATAAATTAATATCATAATCATGCCACCATTAACCCTAAAATAAATTAATTAAATAATCAATAAGAAAATACAAGAATATCTCATAGCTATACTTACTTCCAAGTGCTAATTCCACCACTAACTAATTAGATAAGTTAGGATAGCAGTAATTAGTAAATAGTATAAAACACACTACATGCATAAAATTAAAAGGAGAATGGGGAACACCATTTAGACAAGTGTCTCATTAAGTGTCCTATTTCCTAAAATAGCCAAGGATTTACCCATTGAGGTAACCACTTGTAATTATTCTGTTATACTACATATAATATATTTATTTAAACTTTATAAACATTACACATTACTTATATCTCATATGTTAATCTCACACACACACACGCACTATATATATATATATATATATATATATATATATATATATATATATCAAATCATATAATATATATACATAATTACACATATTGCGACTAATTTTAATACACACACACACACACACACACAACCAAACCTTATATACCATATATATACAACTCACTACTCCAATTGCATATACTCACATCATCAAATTTAAATACACTGTAATACACATATACTACATATATACTTCATAATACTATACAACACATACAATACTATATTGTATCAATATATAATCAAATATATATATTATATACTTACTATATTACATACGTACACACTTATGTGGTATACGCATTTTGTAAACAATTAAAAAAAACTCTTCCTAGTTTCCAAATTTTATTTTCAAACAGTTTCAATTTCAAAATTCCAATTTCCAGGTAAGAGTGCAACATAAAGGAGGTCTGCTCACAAACTTCCTGAGACATTTCATAACTCAACTATGCACCCAAATCATACAAAAAGGTATGAAAGCATGAAAATCAAACCTTCCAAAAACCAATCCAATCATACAATAAATTGATCTTTAATCTATTAACTTATCAAATTAAAAGGTAGGATACAACCAAACTGATCTTTGAAGTGAGGCTTTTGAATCTTACATTAACATTTGGGAAGTTAAAATTATTTCATGAAGCACATTTATAAATTCCAAATGCACATATACAAAAGATTTATAACTATGTAGAAGGCCCAACAGCCGCATTGTTGGAACATATGCTCTGATACCACCTATAATGTCCCCCAGGGATATCAAATTGACGTAGGGACATACCATTAGCTCTAAGAGGCTAATTACAAAGTTTAAGCACGGCAAATAAATAGAATAAATACTTAATTTCAATTTCCACAAATTAATTACGACAAAATATCGATAATCAGAAATTAATTAAAATAAAATTTACATCTGAGCAATCAACTAAACCAAGGTTGAGAAATCTTATCCAACACTTTCTAACAATATTATACACCCATCCCAAGCCATAACACACGTTGCTTACACCCAAAAAGGCCATTTCCAATAATATGCCATTAACTAGTTAATTAAGGGAATTAAAGCGCTAATTACGACACTTAAGATTAAATAATTTGTTCATCTAATTAACACAATTTATGAATACCAATCGATAATTAACACCTACAACCATGTAAATATGGTCAAATAACCATTTTTAAATAATTAAACATAATATACACGAAAATGAGATATCAAGACTAGTCAACTAATTTCACTGCGCAAACAACTAGTCTTGTGCATTTTTGACACACAACCATACCAACTTTCCAAAAAGTGAACCTACATCCTGTTAGAAAAACAAGATCACAGAGCAATAACAATAAACAAAAATGCAAATATAATCACACACATTACAAGAGAGACACAGATATATCGTGGTTCACCCAACTTGGGCTACGTCCACACTGAAGTTTCCAGTCCTTATTATTATTTCATCCAACAAAGTGAAGGGATACAACCTGCAGCACAACCGCTGCACTTCCTCTTCACTGTCTCACAGTCTCTCTCCTAATCTCAGAGATCTTTACAATGCATAATACCTAATACATCAACCCTAGCCGTATTACAATGTCTTTATTTTATAAGGAAAATACAATGGGAAAATACCACGGGATACCCAAAACCATGGGCCCGAAAATTGTTGGCGAAAAAAACCCCAAAAATTTTCCTTGGGGGATACTCCCTAGAACCCCCATAACTTGGGGACGTTTCCCCCAAACCCCCTTTCTCGGGGGCCCACTAGCCCCCGCGCCCCCCAGCCGAGGGTGTGGACACTCCCCCAGACCCCCTTAGGGTCGTGTCGGGATCATAACCAAACCTGGGGTACGGACACGGATGAATACTAATATCTTTGAATCTGGAGATCAGGATCCACAACCAACACATCCATTATGTGCATAAATAAGCTTGCATGTAGAGAAAAATAAAAGTACATTTGCATCTCTGATCTGAGAACATAAACGAAGAATCTTTCAAGTTTAATCAGTACAACTAGTTAATAAACACTACTAGGAATTCAATCATACTGAGTTCTGAGGCACACAAAGGTGAAGGTAAAGATCTGGAAAATATCGTTCTACAGCACAAATAAAGTACAAAGCATATGGCTGTACATTCATCTTTTACCTGAAAAACATACATTTTTAATCCAAAAACTAGTTACCAATTTCACCATTTCGAAACTAGTTTCCAATTCTAGTTTTCAAAAGCAATTCAACAAGAAGGAACTGACGATCAAAGGTTAGGATCAGAAAATTAGAGTTCATATACAATCATATGGATGTAGCTTCATATTCATATACAGTCCACATTTCAAATCCCAAATCTAGCTATGGCAACCTCTCCGAAAAGAATAGCAATTCGAGAAATAAACTATGATCGCGGTAACAAATTTTATAGACTATATTGGAATCTCTTTCACACATTTATTCAAACATATCAGATGCAAATATCATATCTGAATCGAATAACTCATATATACATTTTAACAAATACTTCTCTTACAAAGTCTCGAATCTAACTAAAACTATTTTTTCAGAAAACTAGTAATTGAAAAACAATTGGATTCATAGCAAACGGATTACATAGACCTTTCTAAACTCTTACACATTCGAATAACACATTCTACCAATATTATCAAATACATAAAAATTAGATCTGTAGCATAGGATTCTCATAGACATTTTAACAAACATTTCTCTTGCAAGGTCTCAAAACTAACTTTCGCAATTTTTCCAAAAGAACTAGAAATGGAAAAACAACCGAAATCATAGAAAAAAACTTTTTCACATTTGATTCACACATTCCATCAAATATTTCATATATATATATATATATATATATATATATATATATATATATATATATAAGATCAAAATCAAATAACCCATATAAATAAAATACACTCACTTATCTTGCAAATTCTCACAACTGAAATCAATTGTGCCACGATCCACCCATCTGTAGACACTGTACAAGTGAAATATTTATTTGCATGAGTCACCCCTGAGCCAGAAACATGATGCCACAAGCAAGAGTGCACTCAACCATAAAATCCAACTATCATTGGTCCAACCACAATTCCAGTGGCAAGTGGATTCCACATCACTTCCAATCTAGGACAATAGTAGTCACAAGTCTACCATCGGTCCAACTGTATTCCAATGGAAACTAGATCTCACTATTTCCAATCCAGGACATACAGCTCCAGGACAGATAGACTCAATAAAACACTAATCTACCATCGGTCCAACTGCATCCAATGGAAAGTGGATTCCACATCACTTCCAATCCAAGACAGATAGACTAGCAACAACCGAGTATCTCTGCTTGGAAACGAGCTCAGCAAGGGCGCACCAACCATCCAAAAATACCATTGGATCATAGGCTCTCACACATACCAAGTGCAGCAAATCAAATTCCCAAGTGCCAAAGAGCAATGCACATGAGTGAGTGAACCAAGAACAAAGAGAATGAAGCCAAGAACCAAGAAGCAAAAAATCAAGAGAAAATGAAGCACACACCAACCAATTTGAATTCCTCATGGAGAACTTGAGTTTGGGGAGAGAGAGAGTCATAACAGAAGTTACTTTCCCAGAATAGAAAACCACTAAGGAGGACTTCCAAAATTCATGAAGGGCAACACCAAGTGGCACTCAAGGGGGAGCACTAGGAGAGAGAGTGACTCCAATTTTAATAAAAACCATCCTGGAATAATAAAATCAAGGAGCAACACAACTTAAGAGGGTGAATAAGTCAGGAGGGTCCACCAATATAGACACAAACACTTCGGAACACACTTTCCCACTTCCCCTTGCTCGTAACATCATGGTTCCTCATACTCTTTTATGTGGCATCGATCGATATCAACTTTTTATTTTATTAATTAATAATAATAACAAAATAATAATAATGTGCAAACCATAGTCCCGGCACCTCGTGCCATAATGTCACAGCGTCAAAATAATAATAACATGTCCAAGGGCTAAACCATAGGGTATTACAATAAGGCATCTTTGTAGCTTGTGTCTTGTTTTTGGAACCTTCCTTTTTTATACTTCTTACAACTTATTGGTTGATAAGATTTCAATATAATCATATTTCTAATTTTTTGGTGTCGATTAGATCTGCATTTGTTCCTTTCTCCAAGGTTTGGGTTTTTGCATATGATTATTTCTCAATTTCAACGGATTCGATCATCATTTCTTTATTAATCACTAATTCCTTGCTAGTAAGTTGCTCCAGTGTTTCTTATTGTGAATTGATTTTATTTTTTAACTTCATAATTTGTGTAAGTTTTGATCATGATACATTAAGTGTAAAAGTTCTTCCTCATTTTTAACTTGTTGAAATTATTTTAAGATCTTTATTGTTGGCTTCTCATCTTTTAACCTTTGATTCCTTGTATGGGTGCTTTATTCATCTTTTTTCTGATAATGGCATCTCAAGAGCTTGATTCTCCTATTCTAATTTATGATTGCATTGCTTCATATCCTTTGACTTTTTTATTTGTGCAAGTAGTTTTTACTTTGATTTTTTAAGCAAGCAATTTCTTTAACGTCTCTAGTATGTGCTAGTCAAATTCCTTCTTGATATCTTGATTTTGTTATTGTAATTTCTAATTGAACTATTTCTCATCTTTTAACTACTTAATTTATGTAAGTTGTTTTTTTTTATTGTACTCTTGATAATATACTTTTTTTTACATGTGGTTCACAAACCCCCCTAGTGGGGTTGTTACAGCCACGGTAAGAAATCACGGGGGGGCACCCAAAGGGGTCGTACCCGGTTTGCTCTGATTATGGAGCTAACCCGATGAAGACATCAAGTGAGGCCCTTATATATCAATGTATAGCCACCCAAAGATTTGACCCTGAGACCTTCTGCTCACAACTTACAGCACTCAACTACTTGAGCTAGTCCACCGAACTTAATACTATTGATAATATACTATTTCACATTATAAGTATTTCATGGTTTATTATAAATATTTACAATAATACCTTTAATATTAAGTGAATAAATATTTTCAATAATACCTTTAATATTAAGTGAATGTATAAGGATTACACGAATAATATCGAATGACTTGTTATTCAAGTTAAATTCCACATAAGTCTCCCTCGTGGACTTTAGCCTTTTTACTTATTTTTTTTATTTAATTTGAAAAAATACCCCTTATATTCTCTAACTTATATGATAATTAGTGTATTAAATGTAAATGATCCAAAATAATACTTCAAAGATTATATCTTTTGATCCCATGAGTAAAATATATAAATTGAGACTTTAGGATTCAATTTGATGTATCATTAATATTTTGAAATAGAGTTTTTACCTCTTCTGATTTGAATGGTCGGAGGGGTCGGTAGGAAATGATTGTCTCTTACTCACCCTCGATCGACCTCTAATGAAATGAACCACACCTCACATGAACAAGGACGGCTATCAGACTCTGGAAGGCGACTTGATCACGACATTTTACTTAACCCTACTGACATAAATAGTATTGTGGCTTATGTTATTATAAATATATTTTTTTCCCGTGTAATCACATAACATGCATTTGATTTATTCTATGTTTTAGGATTTTATAGTAGTTTTTGGTAGGAATTGAATATTTTTTTAAAAAAAAATTATGGAGCATTTTATTTATACTATGTTTTATGTTTTAAATTTTAAAGTGGGTTTTGGGCGGATTTTTTTTAAAATTTAAACTCGGAAGTGTTTAAACTGTGTTTTTGAATCTATTTGAATATCTTCATGGCACCCAAATTATGCAATTTTCATAATTAATATATATGATTCTAATATTTTTTAAAGATTTACAACCAAACTCTGAACAAAATAAGACAGAAAATATGCTTAAAAAAAGTTAAAAACATAGAATATTTAGACTACTCCCTTCCTATATGCTACCTTTAGTGGTATATTATGATGCAAAGCCTTCTTACAATACCACTAACATGAGCAGCATATTGGTGTATATGTTTTGTCTATTTTATTTTTATTAAGCATATTGATATTCTTATGTTTTGTATTGGTTTTATGGTAGCAAAAGGAACTCGTTATTTTCATCAAATTTATTATGGACTTGATTTTATCTTCAATTAAATTTTAGAATGGTAAATGGCCAAAATCCTAAATGTGAGAGAAACTTTTGTGTGGAAAAAACTAGATAAAAAAAAGTTTAATAAAATTTTAAGTGAAAGTTAGATGTAAACAAGGTTTCGATACCAAATTAAATGAAAAAAAATAATTTATTAAAAAATATTCAAGATAAAAAAAAGGACAATAACTTAAAATCCAGGACAAGTATTTAATAAATAATAGATATGATAAAATGGAATAAATAACTTAAAATCCATATTTAATAAATAATGGATATGATCAAATGGAATAAACTATTTGATATAATTATTTAATAAATAATAGATACTATAAAATGGAATAAATTATTTGATATAATATAGTGTAACTATATACATTGATATGAATTGATTAGTCATGATAATTGATGTGTCATATTCCTTCACTAGATCATGTCTAGGACAAGTACGTAGATAATGAATAATAGATATTCCTAGTTTAGATTATGTACATATATATTGATATTAATTGATTAGTCATAATAAATGACAGTTTTGACTAGATTATGTCTAAGACAAGTACTAGATCATGTCTAAGACAAGTACGTAGATAATGAATAATAGATATTCCTAGTTTAGATTATGTACATATATATTGATATTAATTGATTAGTCATAATAAATGAGAGTTTTGACTAGATTATGTCTAAGACAAGTACGTAGATAATGAATAATAGATATTCCTAGTTTAGATTATGTACATATATATTGATATTAATTGATTAGTCATAATAAATGAGAGTTTTGACTAGATTATGCCAAGGACAAGTATTTAATAAATAAATAATGAATATTAGATATGATAAAATTGAATAAATTGTTTGATATAATATAATGTAATTATATATTGATATGAATTGATATAGATTATATTCCTTGAATGGATAATGAATAATAGATATTCCTTGACTAGATTATGTACATATATATTGATATAAATTGATTAGTTATGATAAATAAGGGTTTTGACTAAATTATATCAAAGACAAGTATTTAATAAATAGATAATGAATAATAGATATGATAAAATGGAATAAATTGTTTGATATAATGTAATGTAATTATATATTGATATGAATTGATATAGATTATATTCTTTGAACTAGATTATATTCTTTAAATAGTTATGTCTTTTATTAAAGTGTATTTATTTTAATAATAATTATTATTATTATATATTTATTACAAATCAATTTCTTTATTAAAATAAATCACCTTAATTCTTTATTTAAAAACACTATTTTATTTTAAAAAACTACTGACATTCTTTATTTATTAAAGAGACCAATGATATATTTATTATTATAACTTTAAAGATGATAGTAACATTTTGCCTTTTTCACGTGCATTCTTTATTTATTAAAGATACCAATAATGTAATTCTATAATGCATAATGATTATTACAGTTTTAAAGATGATAGTAACATTCTGCCTTTTTCACATACATATAATCATTTATGGTTTATTCCAATCGCTTACCTTTATAATAATTTATGGTTTATTGCATTCGCTTACCTTCTTTTGCGACATTTGTTTTCAATTTTTTTTTCAATATGTTGTTTTTTTTAATTAAAACAATTAATTAAGACAACCTTATCCAAAATTAAGAATAATATTTTTTTTCAAAATATTTAATGATATCTTTGTTATTTTAAATATATCTTAAAGTTTTTAACTTTTCAAATCATTGTCCTCACTACAAAATTGTCGTCAACGGGCACAAACATACATAAACGAGTTGTTATTGAAAAAGAAAGCAAATTAAAATTAATTTGATTTTGGGTTTATTATTTCTTAAATATTTATAATTTATATAAAGTTGTCTAAAAAATCATACAACAATATAAAAAAATACCACTTAAGTTTTAATAAAATATAAAATAATCCATTTTTCTTACTTGTTTGTTTTTCATATCATATTCTTTGAGAATAAAAACAAAATTTTCCATCTAACCGTTTTAACATTATAAACATAAAGAAACAAGTTGGATTTTAATCATTGTTAAAACATACGAGATACAAAGAAACACATTAAGCTTATTTTATTATTTTTACCATATACAAAGAAACACCTTGAAATTACTTTATTCCTTTTTACCATGTAATTTTTAATGGAAGTGCAAAATGAGGCTTTTCTATGAACTTATTTTGTTGTATGAAAACAAAAAATCCATGTGTAACATTTAACAACACAAACTTAAATCCCCACGACTGGTGTAACGTAGGAAAACTTAGTCCGATCTTACACAAAAAAATTAATACAAACTTAAAGGAAAACAGATTGCTATAAAATAAAATAAAAAAGTAGTTCACTGTAATATTTTGACTTCGGGGTTTTTAATTCTTTTTGTTATGTACACAATACAATTGTAAAAATAGAAAGATTTGTTTTTCAATGAATAATTTCATGGAAAATATCTGATTACTTTTCCATGATTCAAGTGTAGAAACTTAGGCGAATTTTACTAATTCTAAAATTTCCAACCATAAAATGTTGGGCGATATTTTTCTACAAAGATTCAAATTTCTAAGGGTTTTATATATATTTTGGACAATTTGGTCATTTTTAGAGTGAAATTTGTTATCCCATGGAATTTGGGCGAATCAATTTGAGAAAAAAATGGAAATTGACAAATTTCTTTTGGGAAAAAAAATCAAAAATTAGCCCATGGACTAAATTTCGCCTCTAAAATTTCCCTTATCAACCTAACCCCAAAGGGATCAAAGGAGTCGAGGGAAGAGATCTCACTTCTACCTCATAACCGCTCAAGCTAACCTTTGGACTTAAAAATAAAAAGTTACTTTATTATTTTTTATGAATTATTTATGTCGTAAGGTGCTTTTTAATGAAAAAAGATGAATAAACAACTTCTAACTCATCATGATCATTAATCCAACATTTTACCTTTAGATCAAAGCCATCCAGCTATCAATCAGTACTTTCTTGAAATTCTATAGATTTATGTCACGGGACTCTACCTGCTCCACCCATCATTTTTGTTTTTGCATGGGAACTACATTGAAAACAAGTAGTCTTCTGATAGACAATGTGAGAGTAGTTGTAATTGTTAGGGATCACTGAAACCAAAAAGGAACACTTTTTTTTATCTATAAAGATTGTGAACCAGAGAGTGCAAAAATCAAAAGCAATGCCTAATGTTATTTGTCTCTTCTCCAACTGATATTGCAATAGTCAAAATAATCAACCAAAATCCAATGTTATGTTTTTTTCTTTTCTTTTTGTGTGAGTCTATATAGAGATCCAACTATGTTGAATTGATATCTAGATTTATCTCTTTGAATTCAATTGTGGTGATGCTTGAGTGTTCCTTGCATCCAAGTAGTAAGCAAGATTATTACCTCTTCCAGTTTTAAGCTTTCCGCATCCATGGCGGTGGGATTGTGAAAAAATTGTCATATATTCCAATTTTTCCTATAAATCTATGATCTATAGACGTGAATTCATGTAAACAGAAACCTTGATGTAAGGTGGCGGTACCTGTATCTACATGATGCATTTTTGTGACACGTTATATAAGTTGTATTCGTAATTGAAATTGTAATGTGTATTGTAATGGAGTTTTATTTTTTATTTCCAACATGCTGATATGGTGGGGTTTAGTGATCATATTCTTTCATAATAACCTTTTATGTGTTTTTTATGAGGTTGAAAAATCATTTTAAAATAAAATCAATTTTTAATGATAATGAAAAAGTTTTTATACATTTACTCACGGTGTAAGATTTTTTTAATATTAAATTATAACGTTTTCTATGTTTATTATAGATATAAGATTATTTTAAAAATGTTTTTATAATTAATTGTTCAAATAAAATATAAGGAATATATTGTTAGTGTTGGTGTTTTTCCATGCTCCCATTCTGTGTGAGTTGTAAGCTCATGTAGGCATTCTTGTCTCCCTAGCTTATCTTAGTTATAGTTGGGCCTCTTCCATTGCGGTAAATGGAAGATAATTCTCTTGCAATCATATTAGTGAGATCAATAGAACTTCTTTTGTTTCTAATGAGGGTCATCCATGATCCGGGTTAGTTCTGAATTGCTACATGGTATCAGTGAAAGCACTTCCTACCCTACATGTTTTCTTAGCTGGTGTATACAAGTCATGCTTATTTAATGAGTAAGATATTCATCATCGATTACTCAGCTGCATAATTTTTTTATGCTTTGGTCTTGACTCATGTTACCTAGTTGAAGATCGCCCATATTTCTTTCTGGATTTGGCTTTTGAGCATCATAGCCTCCGGTCCATTAGAGTGTGGTCCTCGGGGTATTTTTTAAGGATTATAATAGTATACTTAAGTATAGTATTCTAGGCGATTATTTTGGAATTAAAAAAAAAACATATATTTAGATACATAGCCAAATATTAAATATGAAACATACAATTTACCACTGAAAATTGTAAACTTTGGCAAATATTATGATAAAAAACATATTTGATGTAAATATAGGCAATATTAGAGACTAAAAATGACCAAATAGAGAATTTATTTTTTGAAAAAAAAACCCAAAAAATAGCCAATTGGTGAAATTTCACCCCTAAAAATTTCCATGGTGGTCCTATAGTGAAGTATCTTTGGTTGTAGTTTTTGGACATGGTCTACACGTTGCCTATATCTAGATCCGAATTTGCAGAGTGATATAGACCCCGATATCTACGTTGTTCACCTCCTTCCTGTTACAAATATGCGACAACCTATGGTGTGTGGGTTGTGCAATATACACTCAGATCATATCTCTTTGTTCTGCACCAAGCCGTTGTCTCTTTGCAAGTAGGTTCTAGTCATGGTAAAGACTTCTCAAATCTAGTATTATTCATTTTTGCTCAGATGGTGGCATGTGGGGAAAAAAAAAAATTGGCCTCTATTACTAATTGACATGGGCCATTTTGGAGATTCAAAGGTCAATCTGCAATGAAGTGAGCCATATGTTGTGCAATGATCCATATTTTTTGTGTTGATTTAGGATCTGTAAGTGAAACGAGAGATTTGTTCCTTGCTACTCAGACTCTTTGTTGACTTTTCCTCACTGCTATATCTGTCCTTTACTCACAAAAATTATTCTATTGTTATTGCCATGGGATTTTGACTCACTGAGAACAAAAAATTGGTTCATGGGATTCGGTCAAGAAAATTGATGTGCTTCTAATTTTAATGCTAGCACTTGCAAACCCTAGGCCTCGGGTTTGGTGGGCTCAATTGTTTTATAGATCATGCTTCTATTTTAGCTAGTCTTTTATATCAATTTCTTAATTGCCATATTTGTTTGTTGGAGGCATTCTTTTGGCATAGTCATTTTTTCCAATTTATTGTAATGAAGTTGGCAACAATGTTTTTTGCCATCACTTTTTAGTGAAGTCTCCATTTTCCATTCAATTTGACTTAACGTTGCGAAGAGCATTCCGCTCTGGTTCCAAAGAGTGGTTGCACACCACATTGATTTTCTTAATTGGTATAGTTGTTTTTTCTCATGAGCTAAATGAACATACATGTTGACTCCTCTATTGTAAATGGGTACCTAACATGGCCTTGTTTACCGAGCCCAATATCGAGGATTGTTGTCTATTATGGCTATTTATGGTACCTCTCATTATGCACCTTTAAATAGTGAATTTTGTGCCACTCAAGTAGATAATCTTAGGAGATTAACCAAGCATTTGCTTCCATGCACTACATTGTTGCGCAGTCTCCTAGAGCTCGCCACTTTGGAGTGTTTCTGTTGAAATATTGTAACCTCTAAGAATATTATATTTGTATCCTATTATTCCGGAGATGTTACATTCCTCCGACGGGACTTTATTATGTATTCGGAGATGTTTATTCCTCCGATGGGTTGTGGTAACTAGGTTTATTAGATCCCCCATGTGGGGTCAGCCCTGAGTTAGTTTATTAGGGGTTATTAGACTCTCTTAGGAGAGATCGGACCCATTAGGGTAAAAGTCAGCTCGGAGATGAGTATAAGTAGAGGAGGATGTTCCTCACTTATCTCATTCGTTCATGCACTTGGGAGTAGCGCACAAGTGAGAGAGAGGTCTGCATAGGAGGAGAAGGAGCTCTAGTCTTGGACTACATCTTGTATTTGGTTGATTATCTATATTGAGGAAAGCTTTGCTAGGTTTTCTACCCCATGAGGGTTTCCCAGGGTAAATATTTGTCTATCTTGTGATTGTGTTTCTCTCAGTGATCTTTCTAGTCAAATTAGGCTAAACTTAAAATGGTATCAGAGCTAGCCTTAATAGGACATCTTTCACAAGGTGAAAATACCTCTCTCCTCCTCCGGTGAAAATTAGGGTTTCTACAAAAAGTTGGAATTTTTGAATTCTAATTGCATGGCTGGATAGCCCTACTCAAAATCGAAGTTTGAGTCCTAGATCGAGATTTTTGGTTGGGTAGAACTCCAGGAAAGTCAAACCCTAGTTTGACCAAAAGTGCAAAAAACCAGAAAACCAGAGAACCAGAAAAGTTGCGCACATGTGCACCCGTGAACCAGAAAGGTTGCAAACCTGTGCACCAGAAATCCAAAAAAGAGAAAACCAGAAAACCAAAAATTCTGTTGCAGATCTGGAAGGTGAAAAGTTGAATTTTCTAGAAGCAAAACACACCAGACCTCTCAACTCAATCAAGCACATCCCCTGGTAAGTTTTATTCTATCTCTTGAGAAACTTCAATCTCTGTGACCCCCTGAATAAGATGGCTCCAAGCACTAAGCTTGAAGACAAGCTAGAGGGTATAGAGAATTTTCGGGCATGGAAATATAGGATTGGTCTCATTCTTGAAGAGAATGATCTTGCCCAATATATCAAATATGAGATTGCAGAACCTAAAGAAGATGAATCCAAAGAGAAGTATCGAAAGGAATTGATTAGGGAAAAGAGAATCTTTGTTGATTCTATAAAAGACCACTTGATTCCCCAAGTGGCATCCAAGAAGACTCCAAAGGAAATGTATGATGCCCTTTCCAAAATGTATGAGGGAAAGAACATCAATAGTAAGATGAACCTGAGAGCTCAATTGAAGAGAACCAATATGAATAAAGGAGAATCTGTTCAAGACTATTTCTCAAGGGTTTCCCAATTCAAGGAAAAACTAGATGCTATTGCATATACACTTGATGAAGATGAACTAGTCATGACTGCTCTAAATGGTCTTACTAGACCTTGGGAGTCATTCATCCAAACTATGTGTGCCAGAAAAGAAAGTATGAAGTTTGATGTGGTATGGGAGGATTGTATTCAAGAAGAAGCTAGGGTTGCCAACAAAGAAGCCTTGCTCAAAGAAGATGACCAAGCCTTGGCCACACACACCAAGAGAAGAAGGAATCAATCCTACTTCAAGAAGGATAGTCACAAGGAGTCTCAATCTCCACAAATATTTCAGAAGAAAAGAGGAAGAAAACACTCTTCTTTCCAATGTTTCAATTGTCACAAAATAGGACACATTTCTAGTCGACATTGTCCTTCAAAGAAGAAGAAAGATCTTCACCATAAAAGACATCAAGCACATTTTGCAGAAGATGATAGTGAAGAAGAAGAAGAGGAGGAAAGGCCTTACAAGAAAATATCTAGAAGATAAGAAGAAGAGGAAGAAAGGCCTTACAAGAAAAGATCTAGAAGAGAAGAAGAAGAAGATGTAGAAGAGTATGTTCTATTCTCTGCACTCTTTGGATCTATAACACCTGGAGAAGATACATGGCTTATTGATAGTGGTGCCTCAAAGCACATGACTGGACAAAAGAAAACTCTTTCAAAACTGGAAGAGAAGACCTCTGCACAAAAAGTATCATTAGGAGATGACTATCAATATCCCACCAAGGGAATTGGTGAAGCAAACTACAAGCTTGATTCTGGAGCCCCCGTGAAGATGAAGTATTGTATGTACCAGGATTGAAGAAGAACTTGCTTTCCATCTCGGCTTTGGATAAGAAAGGTTTTAGGGTTGCATTCATTGATGGACAAGTACTCATGTGGTCCAAAGGTAAATCTATTAAGGATGCAATTGTCATTGGTGAAGAGGAAGGAGGTCTATACAAACTCAAGGGTCATTCAAAAGCTTCCCTTGTTCATGAAGCCACTAGTCCAAGTGAGCTATGGAATAGAAGGCTTTCCCACATTAATTACAAAGCACTACCTCATGTGAGCAAAGTAGTTGTAGGAATACCAGATCTAAAGATTGAACATGAAGGCAATTGCAAGGGATGTGCAAGAGGTAAAAATATCAAGAACCCTTTTCCAAAGAGTGAAACAAAGACTAAAAGTACTTAGGAATTGATCCATTCAGATGTATGTGGTCCCATGCCCACCACATCCTTGAGTGGATATGAATACTACCTAACTTTCATTGATGACTATTCAAGAAAGACTTGGATATATTTCCTGAAAGGAGAAGATGAAGTCTTTGGGAGATTCAAGGAATTCAAAGCCTTGATAGAGAACCTTTTAGAAAAGAAGATCAAAATAGTCAGGACTGATAATGGTGGAGAGTATACTTCAAAATATTTTGAAGCCTTTTGCAAAGAAGCTGGAATCAAGAGGGAACTAACCACTCCCTACAATCCTCAACAAAATGGTGTTGCGGAAAGAAAGAATAGAACCATCATGGAAGCAATAAAGACAATGTTACATGATCAAGACCTACCTATGTACCTATGGGCTGAAGCAGCCAGGACAGCGGTCTATGTGCAAAATAGACTATCTCACAGTGCCCTTGAATTCAAGACTCCAGAAGAAGTCTTCACAAGAAAGAAGCCTGAGGTAAGTCACCTCAAGATATTTGGGTGTCCTATATATATTCACATACCTAAAGAAAAGAGAACTAAGTTGGACCCTTTTGGGAAGAAGGGAATATTTGTTGGGTATTGTGAAACATCCAAAGCATTCAGTATTTACATTCCAGGATTCCATCATATGAAAATCAGTAGGGATGTGACTTTTAATGAAGAAGTAGCTTTGAAGAGGTCTAGGAAGTGCCAGCATGAAGAAGTATATGAGGAAGACGTACCTCCTAGAATTGAAGAAGTTGTACCATCTCCTGAAGATGAAACTCCTGAAGACCATGATATGTTAGAACCACAAGAACCCCCCACTACAAACATTTCAAGAAAAAGAAAGCTAGCATGGGATAGAGACATTATACTGGGAGCTAAAAAATATGGAGCTCCAGAAGGCTCCACTAGAGTGAGCAAGAAAACAAAGCTATTCTCCAACTATGTGGCTTTGATGTGTGATCTTGTAGATCAAGAACCTACTAGTTATGAAGAGGCAGTTCATAAGAAAGAATGGGTAGAAGCAATGACGGAGGAGTACCAGTCAATAATGAAGAATGATGTTTGGGACATAGTTCCCAAACCAAAGGACAAGAGTGTGGTATCCTCCAAATGAATATACAAGATAAAGCATGCTACGGATGGCAGTATTGAAAAGTATAAGGCAAGGTTTGTAGCTAGAGGATTCTCTTAGAGAGAGGGAATTGACTATGAAGAGACATTTGCACCAGTTGCAAGGTACACTTCCATTAGAACCATCATGGCACTTGCATCCATGATGAAGTGGAAATTACACCAGATGGATGTGAAGACATCCTTCCTGAATGGTGTAATTGAAGAAGAAGTGTACATAGAACAACCACAAGGATTTGAGGTGGAAGACAGAAGAACCAATGTTTGCAAACTAAAGAAGGCTCTATATGGGTTGAAACAAGCTCCCAGAGCTTGGTATGGAAGGATTGATAGTTTCTTAACTAGCTTAGGCTTTACCAATAGTAAAGTTGATCCTAATATTTATCTCAAAGTTATGAATGATGAACCTGTCATTTTGTTGTTGTATGTGGATGATCTATTTCTGATTGGAAATGAGAAACAGATTTTCAAATGCAAGAAGAATCTCTCCTTAGAGTTTGAGATGAAATATCTCGGATTGATGCACTACTTCCTAGGTCTGGAAGTATGGCAAGGCCCAGAAGGAATCTTTATCAACCAGGGAAAGTATGTTGTGGAACTCTTGAAAAGATTTGATATGTTGGAATGTAAATCCATGGCCACTCCCATGGATTCCAACCTGAAACTGTTAGCAGATGACTCATCAGAGTTAGTGGATGTAACTATGTACAGACAGATTATTCGGTCATTAATGTATCTGACGAACACTAGGTTAAATATATACTTTGTTGTGAACACCTTGAGTTAGTATCTAGTGGAACCTAGACGTGTTCACATGATAGCTGCAAAGCATGTGATGAGGTACCTAAAGGGTACAATAGATTTTGGTCTACATTACCTTGGAGATCATGACTTCATATTGTATGGCTACACAGATGTTGATTGGGCAGGAAGCGTATCAGACAGAAAGAGTACATCGGGAGGATGTTATTGTCTGGGATCTTCCATGATCTCGTGGTATAGTAGGAAGAAGTCTAGTGTGGCTCTCAGCACAGCTGAAGCGGAATATATAGCTGCTTGCTCTGCTAGTTGTGAAGCGGTATGGCTTCGGAAGTTATTATCAGGACTATTTGACTTAGAGATGGACCCCACTGTGATCCTGTGTGACAACCAGAGTTGTATCAAGATGACAAAGAATCCAATGTTCCATGATAAGTCAAAGCACATAAAGATTCGATATTTTTATATACGGGATATGGTGCAGAAAGGAGCTATCAAGATCGAGTATGTAAGCACTGACAAACAAGTTGTGGATGTATTGACCAAACCTCTGTCTCGAGTAAAGTTTGAACATTTTCGAGACAAGCTTGGTGTAGTTCAGAAGGACCCCCCTCGAAAGGGGGAGTGATATGGTCGATGATGATACTTGGATACTGGTATCAGTGAGGATAACTGTATTGATGATGAGATTGCCTATATTGACGGTAAGGTCAATGATGAGGATACCTGTGTTGATATGGATACATGTATCGATGATGAGTATACTTGTGTCAATGATGTGGATACTGTATTGATGAGGATACTGTATCATTGATGTGGATACTGTATTGATGAGGATACTATATTGATGAGGATACTGTATCGTGGATGTGGATATTGTATTGATGAGGATACTGTATCGTCGATGTGGATACTATATTGATGTGGATACTTGTATCGATAATGAGGTTACCTGTTTCGATGACAAGGTCGATGGTGAGGTTACCTGTTCCGACGATGAGGTCGATGAATGGTCCCTAGTGGACGTGAGAGGATTGTATCATCCCTGGACTTCAGTCCTAAACTGATCCATAGATAGATGTCTCCGAGAGTGAGGGGATTGTATCATCCCTAGACTTCAGTCCTAAACTGATCTGCAGACAGATGTCTCCGAGAGTGAGGGGATTGTATCATCCCCGGACTTCAGTCCTAAACTGATCCGCAGATAGATGTCTCTGAGAGTGAGGGGATTGTATCATCCATGGACTTCAGTCCTAAACTGATCCATATATAGATGTCTCTGAGAGTGAGAAGATTGTATCATCCCTGGACTTCAGTCCTAAACTGATCCACAGATAGATGTCTCCGAGAGTGAGAGGATTGTATCATCCATGGACTTCAGTCCTAAACTGATCTGCAGACAGATGTCTCCGAGAGTGAGGGGATTGTATCATCCCTGGACTTCAGTCCTAAATTGATCCGCAGACAGATGTCTCCAAGAGTGATCCTTAGACTTTGTCTAAGTTGACGAGTGGACTGCATCGTCCCTAGACATGATATGGTATCTTAAATAGATCATGTGTGTTGCAGGGTATGTTTCTATTGTACTGTTGATCGAGAGGATCCAATTGATGCTTATCGTGTGATGACGATGATGTTGATCGTATGATGACGATGATGCTAATCGTATGATGACGATGATGATGATCTTATAATGACGATGTTGATGATCGTGTGATGACAATGATGCTGATCGTATGATGATGATGCTGATGATCATGTGATGACGACAATGATGATCGTATGATGACGATGTTGATGATCGTGTGATGATGATGCTGATGATCGTGAGATGACGATGATAATGATCATTTGATGACGATTCTGATGATCGTGTGATGACGATGCTGACGATCGTGCTGATGATCGAGAGGATCCAGATGATGATGTTACTGTAGTTGTTCGAGTGCTGCAAAAGATGAAGACTCAGTACTGATGATGTTGATGTTCCAGTATTGAATATGTTCCAGTAATTGATTGTGTTACTGAAGAAAGCTTCCAATTATTTATAGATGTATCATGTATTATGTAGTTGATGAATCCTTGCTCCTGCATATGTTGTTATAATATCCTTCTCGTTAAGGGGGAGTGTTGAAATATTGTAACCTCTAAGAATATTATATTTGTATCCTATTATTCCTGAGATGTTACATTCCTTCGACGGGACTTTATTATGTATCTGGAGATGTTTATTCCTCCGATGGGTTGTGGTAACTAGGGTTATTAGATCCCCCATGTGGGGTCGGCCCTGAGTTAGTTTATTAGGGGTTATTAGACTCTCTTAGGAGAGGTCGGCCCCATTAGGGTAAAAGTCAGTTCGGAGATGAGTATAAGTAGAGGAGGATTTTCCTCACTTATCTCATTCATTCATCCACTTGGGAGTAGCGCACAAGTGAGAGAGAGGTCTGCATAGGAGGAGAAGGAGCTCTAGTCTTAGACTACATCTTGTATTTGGTTGATTATCTATATTAAGGAAATATTTGCTGGGTTTTCTACCCCATGAGGGTTTCCCAGGGTAAATCTTTGTCTATCTTGTGATTGTGTTTCTTTAAGTGATCTTGCTAGTCAAATTAGGCTAAACTTAACAGTTTCTTGCTTAGGTTCTTTCGAATCTTTGCCACCTTTAGCTCATACCTCCATACTTTCTCCATCAGCTATGGCATCCATTTCCATCATATTGTTTCACTCAATTCAGCATTGTCGAGGGTGGTATGCAATGCTTCCTCGGTTGATTCTTTACTCATCACTTTGATCGAGATCAACTATTCATCAAAGTGAGACTTGTACATAACATTGATTCCTATATTTACTTGGAGGTTGCAACGACTAGAGACCCATGTAGCTTGGAAAGATGGATTGGAATCCATAGGTACACTCAATATATGATGTTTTCTTGATTGAAAATGAGTACCTCATCGGGTCTTTTGTGTCAGGACTCAATTCTAGAGGTTTGACTTATTTTGACAGGTGTGCATTCATCTCTTGCTGCCTCAACAATTCAAAATGTGCACTAGTGATTCACTCTCTATTAAATGGAGTTTTTATCCTAGGTATTTTTCTAATTTTCTTCACTTATGAGAGTTTGTACATGGATACCTTATCAATCCTTGTTGTCGGGGCCCGTCTTTGTTTTCTTTTGTTTCCTCCCTACGTTTCGCTTATGGGGGGAGTTAGTGTTGGGTTTTTCCAATGCTGCCAACATGTGTGTGTTGTAAGCTCACGTTGGCATTCTTATATGCCCATCTTATCTTAGCTATAGTTGGGCCTCTTCCATTGCTATAAATGGAAGAGCATTCTCTTGTAATCATATCCGTGATATCAATAGAACTTCTTTTGTTTCTAATGAGGCTCATTCATGATCAGGGTTAGTCTCAGATTTCTATATATATATATTCTTTATTCTTTTTGTTGATTTTTTTGTTTGAAACTTTATAAGAATTTTGTAGTAGAGTATAGTTTCATTTAATGGATTTGAACTATGATGAAAAATCTTTGACATTAGGTGTTTTATCTCATTTTAATAAAACTCATTAAAAAAAAATTGAAACTATGTGCATTTTAATTCACTACAAGGAAAACATCCTTTGCGGAGATTTTTGAGGAGGGTTTCAGTGTAACAAGATTTGGAAAAAAAAATTAAAAACTTGCACTAAAATCTCTTCCATTGATAATTGAGGTTTCGACAGAGGTTATAACGGATGTAAATTATAGCTATAAAAATGGGTGTGTGTAGCTTATAACAGAGGAATCGGTGCACATATCATATAAATGCACCAATGCATATTTAACATAAGAGAACCTCCTTTAAAAAAATTAAAACTATGTGCATTTTAATTCACTACAAGGAAAACATATTTTGGTGGAGGTTTTTGAGGATACTTATAGTGTTACAAGATTTGGAAAAAATTTCAAAAAGGATTGCACTAAAACCTCTTCCATTGATAATGAAAGCTTTGGCGTAGGTTATAATGAATGTAAATTATAGATATAAAAAAATGGGTGGGTGGAGGTCATAGCAAATATTTTTTAATCAGTGCACATATCATACAAACGCACCAGTGCATATTTAACTTAAGAGTACCAATGCATACAATTTAATGTTATGCCCATGTGTGTTTGTAAACATAAGAGCACCATTGCATACAATTTAAATGTTATGCCACAATGTGTTTGTAAACAAAAAGCACCAATGCATACAATTTAAATTTTATGCATCAAATTTAAACTATATGCACTGATGCTTATCCATTTATATAACTACTAGGTGCATGTAATAAGTTTATAGCATTGGTACTTATTATCCTTATTAAATCTATTGGTGCTAACATTCAAAGATATGCATCAGTGTTTATATTAACATACGCACCATCAGATCGTGTAAATTTAAGGATGACGATAACAATGGATGGTGTGTCATTTTTTGTTTCTCCAATGTGCTTACTATAACTAATCTCCCTAGTACAGGGTTGGCAAGTGCAAGGGGGGGTGCTCTTTGACCTTGGAGGAAAAATCGAAAGTACATAGGTTTGGGGTCTAGGAACAACGACAAGCAATCAAGCATAAGCCTTAGCTCTTTGGAAAGGATTGAAGCAAGCAGAGGAAATAAAAAACCAACAAATGAATGTTATAGGTGACTCTATGGTAATGATCTACCATCTAGTCCTTAAAAAAATCCCAAAGGACATGATTTTAAGTCGTTTATTTAAGAGAATTCGTCGATTGATAAATGGAATCAAGGAATTTAAAGTATACCATGTGTTGTGGGATCTAAATAAAACAACATATCAACAATCCAATAAGGCATGTAATCTATTTCAAAGAACTCTTCTAGTCAATGATGAGGCACTCCATCATTCTATCATCCCCTAGTGGTTATTAGTACCTTAACATTTCAAATGTAAATCTCTATACTTGAGGATTGATCTAATGGGAAGTTGTGCTCTGAAGACATGTGGCAGAACAATTATTTGCATGGATACACCTTTGAGGTTGATATCAATGATCTAAGGGAGAAGTTAATGGTGAAATATCTAGTTGTACATTCAACATGTGGGAGAAGGGAGGAAGTAATGGCGTTATCGTTGTTCTTACCTCCTCCCATTTGTTCAAACATCAATGGAGTTATGTCTGCTCAAAAAAATAGTTTATTGTAGTAAGAGGTTTCGTCTTTTCTTGAGAGGATTGGTCTGGAAGAGAGAATCTATCAATGTTGGGAGGAAGCGTGTCTCTTCAAGTGCCCTGGGATTATTATCGATCAACTTGGATTAACTGGTGTTTCATTGAGAAGTTGGGGGAAATTTTTTTTTGGAAAGGGATTTAGGCAGGAGTACTATTTATTCTCTAGTGGTTGGCAATGAATTAACGAGTGTTACAGAGGCATCGATGTGGATGCTTTTGAGTCTTCAGCGAGAGAAGCAGTGGAACCTTAGGGAAAAAGCTATTATATTGAATCATTTCTTGAGTACAAGGTAAGTTGAACTCATACCAAACTTGAAATAGATTATTTGCAAGCTTTGTGCTATAAGTATTTGGAATATAGATAAATAGGTAATTGAATGATAAATTAGTCTCTTCAACTTGCATTGAATCGCTTATTGTTGAGGAAAATAGACATCCATGGTGGTCTAGGTAATTGGCCAATTTATTACCTCTTTGAAGAGCCTTTCAAAAACTGAAGAAAATACACTTGAACATACCCTGCTACCTTGTTTGGGTTCATTCAGTTGGCTTGGGGTCAGGGCCTGGAGTATAGAGAAGTTTATAATTGTTTCATGGTAGATTTATTGCATAGTTCTAAAATATTCTATGTGAACTGATCCCTATGGAAGGGGGAAATTGTTGAATCTTTCCCAAACAAATACCTCCTTATAGAATATGTTATCAACAACAATTGCACTTGTCACAAAATGGAAATCTCTTTGGAGAACAGAGACCAAGTTATTCGGTAGGTCGAGTGTTTGAAGGATGAATCACAAGCATTAGTTGCAAACACACTACAACAAATGGAAACCTAGAGGAAAAAATGGGAAATGAAGTATGATAGGGATCTATCAGTTTTTAGAACACAATATGAACTTCTTAAATCTCATGTGAGTCGATTGAAGAACAAATTGGTCATGGTAGATACAGAAATTGAATGTCTGAAAGATAAAACAGAGGAGCAAGCGAGACAAATCTATGTTTTGCGGGATAAGGTGAAGTATATTGAGCAAGAGCAGCACCCAGGATTTGTAGTAGATAAAAAGATACCAAACCCTTAGGGATCATTTGGTTCCTTCGGTTGTGAGAAAAGAATGGCAGGGGATGACAACATTGTGTAGCAAATTCAAGTGGAGATACAATGCACTGGGGTAATTTTTAGGGGCGAAATTTCGCCAAATGGCTATTTTTTGGGCATTTTTTCAAAAAACAAAATTCGCTATTTGGTCATTTTCACTCTCTAATATCGCCCATATTTACATAAAATATGTTTTTTATTGTAATATTCGCCAAAATTTACAAATTTTAGTAGTAAATTGTATGTTTTATGTTTAACATTCGCCTACCTATCTATATTTATGATTTTTTCAACCCAAAATAATCACCTAGAATATTGTACTTATGTATATTATTACAATCCTTAAAAAATAGCCTGCAATGCACACAAACTTCATATCTCTCTTCCATAGCTTGACAAATGTAGGAGGTTCCAGAGGCACTAGGCACCAAATTTGGATAATTTTTTCTACGCAGTTCAAATGTATTTTGTATTTCGGCAAGTATAATACAATTTACTCATGTAGGATAAATAGAATATCCAAGAAGCTAGTAGACTATGTCATTTTTTAAATAGGCATCTTGTTTTTAAATTATGACAATACTAATTCAAATACTCAACTCACAAATCAGCAGAATGTGCTCACAGATTGTCCGGTTCGATTGCAACCTATTTTTGGTTAACACAAAAAGTATATGTTTTGTGAGAAAAAAAAAAGTAATTGCCCTAGATTTGAGATTTTTTATATAAAGCACCAATTTTGATTATTACTTGAGCACCATTATTCCAATGCTTTTAGAATGAATAGAAGCATCGGTGTAATTTTTTTCAATAAAATATGTGTGTAATTTTTACAACATAAAAATCATCGCACCATTAGCAATTTGCATATGCCCTACCTTGTTTAGAAAGTTCAAAAAACTACAATGCACCAATATCTCTATATTTTAATTAATTGTGCTTTTTAAATTTTCAATTAATCATCAAATATTTTTTATAATAATATTGAAATTTTAATTTTAATTATTGCATTTGGATATAATGATTGTATTAATGTATTATACCATTAGATTACACATATATTCATTGTAATATTTAATCATCCATATGGTTAATCAAGAATGTAACATTTACAAATTCGACAATGCAATAGAATAAGAAACTCATTTTATTATATATGAACAAGAGACCTTTAGTCATACAAAATGGTAAAACATAAAAATCAACAATAATCAAAATGTTAATATTTAATTGTAACACTTATTGGTAGCCCATGGTCATCCAATTGGAATGATATGTCCAATACATTAAACAAAATGTTTGATTTTCACAGACAAACATTTCAAAGCATACAAATTGCGAGAACATTCAATTATATTAATTGTCATTATTCACTCGAACTGTTGTAATTTCCTAGTTGCTTGCATGCCTCATTTCTTCATCACTTTTAGGAAATATTGTATTTGAATTATTTGACCAAATTCCTTGTTGATTGGATTCATTTTCTTTGTTCTCTTCATTTTCCATCTACAAACATAGAGTAAAGTGTAATAAGTATATCTACATTTATAATACAATTCACATGATTGTGTAAATTGAAAAGTTTACCATAGAAAGAATTGATTCATAAACAATACACATTCTATCAAATCCATTCCTCATACCATCTCTCAACGACTCTTTTGTTGGCTCCACTCTATACATTGTTTCCAGTAAGTTTTATATGCCATGATAAAGCATTGATATAATTAAAATAAAGGTTTCTTATTGTTCTATTGATTATAAAATGAGAGAAGTAAAACAACAGAGCTACTTACAAATTGCACAATTAATTTTTGATACTACAATGTATACTCACAACCGTACTTAACCCAATTTTAATCATTTCTTCAAATGACTCTTCTTTTTATGTTAGCACTTGTTAGAAGACATCCAAGGAAACCTTAAGAAAGGGAAACACAAGTTATACTCACAAACTCTGCGATCAACCCTTTTATTCCTTGTTGTCATGTCTTATGTGTTGAATGGGTTCCATTTTCTTTTCTTTTCTTCAACAAAACAAATGAAAAATAGTATTTCATGCAATAATTAAATTAAATGTACATAAAAGAAAAAATCAATTATGTTGATGCACGTTGTTGTTGAAATGGTTCTTATTGTGATGCAATTATGTTCATTCCTTTGACCATCTCATCAAGTACATTTTTTAAGATATCCCTACGGGCATGTTTCGAATATCACCTTGTTTATCCTTTCGAACATCTCCCCCACCCCAAAAAAAATTCTTCATCTGAAGTGAACTGGGAGATGTAATATGTACAAAATTTTACAAAATGATGTTTACAAAGAGAAAAACTATGATTATGGTAGTTGTAGTTCTGGTGCTTGGGTTGGTGGTACAAAATCTGCACATGCTTGGATGATGGTCGGGGCAAACAAGGTAAGTCATTCTTAGAAGAGGTCCCAGTCTTTGAGAATAGCTCTTGTTGGGTCACGGATTTGTCCATATTTTCATCACCTATCGACATATATTGCATCCCTCTTCTTCCTATTATTATCCAGTTATCATTCCATTTTCCATCCATTTGCTGTAACTGCACATAAAATACCATATTACTTCCATTGATGCTTTAGTGGTTAGTCATGATTATTTTCCTTTATTTTTGATGAATTGAAGACTATTATGCATAATTTTACTAATGATAGTTTATGGAGTGATTTTTCATATTAGCAGCAGTAGCAGCCATGGTTCAAGCCTCCAAAGTTGGCATGCTAGCACACATATGCATGAAGATTGACAACATGGTTTCATTCCTAGGAATTATTATGTGGATTTGTGATTTCAATTCGTGCTCAAGTCACACATGGCAACCTCCAGCTCATGATCAAACGGCCTTAACCAAAAACGCATGCCAGATAAGAACACATTGATTTGCGTCGCGATTTGCGGGAATATGGAGAAGAATATCAAAAATATGGGACATGGGTTTTGTGCGTAACGGTCTCAATTACCTGATTTGAGAGGAAATCGCCAAACAAAGCCACGGTTTGATATGTACAACTGTTTCTATAAATGTGTAATTCTTAGATTTATTATTGCGGCCGGTTTTACAAATTAGCAATTGGTTGAAACAGATCACAAGTTGGGGATTCGGTTTCTCATTCTCCTGAGAGGATTTTATGTATAAATATGTAATCATTCTGATATATTGGAGGAGGAGAGAAATCAATGCTATTTTGTAGGATTTGATCTATACTCTATTGTACTACTTTCGTTCTGATAATACATGATGGCAATTTCTTAATTTTGGAGTTGTAGACTTTCATTGTGGAGATCCAGCTCTGGTTAGTGGAGGAAGGGCCCTCTTCCCTGAGCAGATGCTGGTAGTGTTGATTGTAAGTGAGTTATTATGTAGATTTGTTTATTATTTAGTTCATGCTTTCATTCATTAGATTTATCATAGTTGTATGCTTTCATTCATTTAGATTTATCATAGTTGTTTCGTGTTAATTTCTTTTTGATAGACCGTTGGCCAACATAGCATTTATTTTAGATTTATGCAATTAGATTTTGCTTCATACGAATTGATTTTGTTTGAAGTGTGATTAGATTTCCAGTATGGTTTTATGAAATAGGTTTGAGGTTTGATTTCTTTTCAAGAAGGTGTGATCTAGTTTACAAAGATTTTCGATTTCATACCAATAGATAAACAATGTCAGGTAGAAATTGTGCTTGCATATATCTTGCACGATAGCTTTGAAATAAAAGACTTCCTCGAGTTGATAATTTATGTTCTAGTAGTTTCATCTTTTTATTTAATTAGACAAATAATCTTCCCAACATCTCTTATTTCTAAAGTGGTGGTCGTAAGCTCGGATAACTACGGCAGTTTTATTTTCATTGGTTATTGAACTATTTTCTAGAATTGCAGTCCAAATTTGTCGTGTTGGAGTTGGGAAGCTCACATGTAGTAGTATAATCTGGGAGTTAGTCAACTAAATTCTTTGTGTCCTCTTTTTTCCTCATTCAACCATTGGCATTCTTTATTTTTCATTTTAGTTTTCTTGCTTTGTTCCAACCTCAATTGATCTTGCACAGTTTGAGTTGTTGCAAGGTCGACTAAACTTTGTGCTTTATATAACTCCAACAGGGTGGTTTGACTTGTCTTAATTTTGAGGCAGATATTTCCATAGTAGGTGTACCAGTTGTTCAAAACTAAATATGCTTTACTTTCCTTCACTTTAGTTGTTTTCACGATTGAATATGCATGATATTACAGTATATAAAAATGGATGAATAATTATTTTGTTAAATTTAACTATAGTAATTTTAACATGATTAAAATTAATGAAAAAATTACCCTCTATTTGTTATATAACATCCCATGCAAACAATATATCTAAGCGGGGGCTTTAGTGATCTACAAATTTCGGTGATTTCAGGAGGTGGTATGACTGACAGCGACTATGGTTGCAAGAATGGGGGGTTCTCAGGCCTCCACAGCTGAACCATCAAGTCGATTCCAGATTGGGGGAACCCCGATCCCTCTGACAAAAATGGGAGGAGAGGGATCAGGTAATAAATTTCCAAGAACAACAGGCCCTACCTTCAAAAGGAGGTTTGGCCAGTGCATTCCTAAATCGGCCCTAATTCCCTCAATGCAAATCAAATCAAGAAAACTGAGAGATCGGATCCAATACATGTAGGATCATGCACTCATAGGAAAATTTGTTGGAATGTTGCCTTCGAAAAAATCCCTAATCTGGTGGATAAATTCCACTTGGAAACCACGATGCCACTATGATCTTCAACTGGGTTCCAAAGGATTTTTCACCATTTCTTTCCTCGGCTTGGAAGATAGAAACAGAGTGCTTGATGGAGGGCCCTATTTTCCCATATAAGGAGGACATGCAAATTGCACTGGTATGGATTTGCCTCTACTCTCTCCCAAGCAAGTACTGGGACTCAGAAATTCTGGAAGATATTGGCAACAATATGGGTTCCTTCATTAAAATATCTGAGAAAAACAAGGTGAAAATATATACATCCTATGCGATAATATGTGTGTATATGGATCTCTCCAAAGAACTTCCAGAAGCCATCAAAATGTCATGGGAGGACGAAGACTAGATGCAAACCCTAGATATGAACAAATTTCGTTCAGTTGTTGAAGATGTCATGATTATGGACATATGTTTAGATATTTCCCTATGAACTCTCCAAAATATCCTCCCAAGAATGAGGAGAACAAAATGTATCAAGGGTTTTCTAGGGTTCCAACGCGTAAAAGAGGAGGGATAAAATAGGAAAACCCAGAAGCCCCCAAAAAGATCTCATTATCCAATCAATTTGAAGCTTTAGGAGATCTGATCGGAGGAAATCACCAAATTATCACCTGGTGAGAAGCAACAAAACTAGGAAGTTAAGGATAGAAGTTCGAAGGTAACAAATAATGCGGTGGAGGAAAAATCCAATGAAGACCTAGAAAAAGATATAAGGGAAGAAGGAGAAGATATGAATATTGGGGGACTTGGATCTAGATGGCATTGAACAAGCTTGTGAAGATGCCAAGAAAGGATGTATGCCCCAAGAGCAAGTAGTTCTACTAAAGGAGGAAATTATCAAAGCAAGGGAAACCAATAATATAGGAATAAGTCCAGGTTCCCACAAAGACTACAAGAGAAAGTTTGAAGAAATAGTCAGGAAATCGGGGAGGAAATCAAAGAGGAAACGTATAGAGGAAGCATGTCTAAAGCTGATTGAATCAAGTCAGTACCCTACCATAAGGGATGCTCTAGGTTTATAAATATTTTTCTCTATTTATCATGAATATTGTATCCTAGAATATAAGAGGTATTAATAGCCTCAGAAAGCGAATATGTTAAGGAAAAAAATTCATAAGACAAATCTGAAAATTATTTTTCTTCAAGAAACAAAATGCTCGACGGATCAGCTACATGAAATAGGAAAGAAAATTTGGAAAGGAAGCGAAGGGATGGGTATTGATGCTAGAGGATTGGAAGGAGGCTTAGGAATTTTATGGGATCCTAATAAAATTAGCCTATCTAGCTTTAGTGGAAACCATCGATACATTTCAGCAGAATTAGGGGTAATGAGATTCCATGTGATTGGAATCTTAACCACTGCTTATGTCCCTCACATACCCCGAGAAAAATTGTCTTTCATTGAATCCCTCATGCGTATTCATGAATGGACAGAGGGGAAGCATTGGATTTTAGGGGGAGACTTCAATCTCATTACCTCTTTAGAGGAAAAGAAGGGTGGAAGACGAATACTAGAGGAAGAATGTGGTTGTTTTAGAGATACTATCGATGACATGAGACTGGTGGATGTTGTCACGGGGAACTTTAGGTTCACTTGGAACAAAAAACGAAGGGTGGACTTCAATCTCAGCTTCATTTCTTCAAGTTGCTGGATCGAACCACTAGTTGGTGGTATTATGGTGGAGTGGGCTGGGTTCTCAATTTAAAAATCCCTTATGTTTTGAACAGTTCTGGTTAGGCCACCCAGCTTTCAAAGAGAAATTGAGGCAATGGTGGGACAATCTAAGCAAAGGGGAAGGCCAAAGCATGTATAAGTTTCAACAAAAACTGAAAGGGATAAAAGAAAAAATTAAAAAGTGGAACAAGGAGGAGTTTGGGAATATCTTTGCTGATAAAAAAATTTATGGAATCCAGGTTGGAATAAATACAGAAACAAGGTATGAATGAAAGATACATGGTCGAGCTTTAGGAAGAATAAGCAAGCATGTGTAAAAGGCTTCAAAAGCAGGAACGACAAGAGGAAATTCTATGGCGTCAGAAAGCTAGAGTTAGCTGGCTAAAAGACGGGGAAAGAAACACTAAGTTCGTTCACAGATCAGCCATCCAACACCATTCGCAAAACACAATTCTCATGATTAAGAATACCAACAGAGAAAGATTGGAAATTAGGGAGGATATTGCAGAGGAATTAGAGAATCACTTTCAAGAGATTATGTCTGAACCAATCCTGCACAAAAGTGAGGACATTGAACAAGTAACATAGCATATCCCTGCTCTGGTTTCGCAAGAACAAAACGACCTCCTAATGAAGCGAGTGACTCTTCCTGAAGTTGAAGAGGCAGTGAACCAAATGGTTGATAGAAAGGAACTAGGGTCGGATGGCTTCAAAGTCAAATTATTTCATCACTTTTGGGATCTGATCAAGATTGAAGTGTGGCAGATAGTGGAAGACTATAGACTATCCAAGAAAATTCTCCCTGCTTTTAATGCCACCTTTATCACTCTTCTCCCCAAGAATGAAGGAGCGGACTCTCCTGGTAAATTTCGACCCATATCCCTATGCAATGTCATCTACAAAATTGTTACCAAGGTGGTAGCTAACCATCTCAAACCCATCCTGTAGGGACCTCGCTTCTACGAGAAAGCAAGTAAATTTTTTTTGTTTTCAATTAGTGTCTATATTTCCTTAAGTTTTCTTAAATGAATCGTTTAACAATACAATAGAGGTGGTGCCACTAATTACTATAATCAACTCTTATAAATTCTCACAACATTCATTTTCATATTGGGAACATATATAATAAATCCAATACATATACCTTATAGTTTACACTTTCATCAATACAAATAGCAAGAAGGTTCCCTAGTCTAGTGAAATGACAAAGCATTTATAACTACAACATACTATCATTTCCATTCTCGTACAATATAAACAAACATCATACAGTCATAATATTAATCGTAATGACAAAGCATTTATAACTACAACATACTATCATTTCCATTCTCGTACAATATAAACAAACATCATACAGTCATAATATTAATCGTAATGGTCAATTATAATTAGGAAAGCTTATTTTTCACACCCATAACTAACAGATCAACTATTAATATTATTACCATTACCTGTAGTTATTCCCGCACGTAACTAACATGCAACCATTTCATTAAAGGATCAATTTCAGTGATTTATTCCTGCACCCATTTATTTTTAAATAAGAAAAGAATCACATTCTCTTTCCAATATTTAACCGAGAATCAATTGGTGTACTCTCATGATATTCCTATATCTAAAACCCTAAACAATTTAAATGTTTAATAACTAAGCCCAAATGTGAGCAAGATTATCTAGATAATAATTATACAAAGTGGATCAAAGTCCAATCTAAAGTAAATGGGATCTACGATGTTCTTTCCAGTTCAGCAAGGATTTCTTCCTTTGGTTGTGTTGCAAGCTTCAGTGCTCATTCCACATTATTCCTGATAAGAGATCTTGCTACAATAGTTAGGAATCTCATTCTATAACAATTATTACCTATCCACATATTAGAATATAAAAATCTTCTAACTTTTCCTATAATCCCGAAGGCATCGTGTGGATGATTTTAATTGATTTTAATTATTACCTAATCATACCCATACACAAATCAACATTCATTATATCAAGTCGTAAAAATACAAATTTAACTACTCTATAATTAACCAAAGGTATACAAAATGATTCCTATGATATACATCACTATATCAAATACAGTTTTAAAAAAAAATTATTATTATGGGAATAGACTAACTGAGATAACGATAGCATCAGCGTGAGTCCTACTCGCCATGGATTGATCGAAGGTGAAGTAACCCTAAAGTGACTAAGGGGGAATCGATCGGGAATATTATCTTTATGACACATAGATTAATTAACAGGTAGATCATGCCTCTATCTACCTAGTCGATAGACATGTCATAATGTAATCACATAGAAATAAACTGACTGGTATGTTATAGTGATTCGACGTGAGTGATTTCTGGATTTCGACCAATGGATAATAATGGAGTGCACTCGTTGATATCGTATTTACAAACAGTTGGTTGATACCCCGTTTCAACAGAATTGACGGAGGCATCAAACCATTAGTTCTACGATACTACGGGCAACGGTCGTCCAAGATGTAACACAAGAAGGTAAGCTATCAAAGATATCCTACCGGATTGGTGTGGATCTTCCCTACCATGGTTTGGTTTTATGAATTTACTAAAGTATCTAATGCAGGATCGGTCCATAATATAGAGTTTAAATTACACTCATAGGTTATGATAAGCACGATAGTTAACTTAATACATTCGTTTGACATAATCGACGATTCACCGTGTCCATAATACTTACACGTAGTCGCTTTCATAGATGCATCTGCGATTTCTCTATCCCATAATTTAATAGGACTTTCATCGATCTCAGGACAATGGTACAGGAATGGAGTACTGGTTTAACATTTTAAATTTCCTTCAAAACCCCAACCAAGGCTTCTATTCCCTATGGATCCATTGGGTTTCACACGGAATGAAAGCAGTGGTAGCTGTGCCTACAGGGATAGAGAATAACCCTATCTAATTAACACTAATCAGGGCTATCATACCTATCATTTCTTTCGATCGCATTCGCTGCCAGGAATTCATATACAATCCCACTCTTTGAGCTTTGCATGGTATTCATGTCTCAGGATTTCGGTACAAGATAGAGAATGGAGAGATGGGGTTCGTCAAGATGGCCGAATGTTTTTACAAGACCATCACAGGGATCAATTAAATACAGATTGGGTGTCACTTCTAAGAATCCGGATCCAACAATGGATTATTAGCACACTGGGTATTCGATTGGATCTATGATGAGCTAGAGTTAGGGAATACATCGACCTGATTTCCACAGGCGTGGAAGAGTTAGAGTCAACTCAACTCTAGATCGCATAAAGAGTTACGGTGTTGAACAGAGTGAAAAACATCAATCTCAGATCATGTAGGATTAAGTGTAACATAGGTACAACATGTTGAATCATTAATTCGTTGGATAAGGATTGGTATTGGGAGTTAGACCCAAGCTCCAAGTCAATCGATGCGGCATTTTACGATCTCAAGGAGATGTGATCTCTATGGAGATCGGTCGCATATGTATTTCGACAGAGTTTAACCATTGAATAGAATAACCACAGTTGCATATTGTTTGGGACCATTCCCGGATTAAACATCTATACAACCAGCGACAAGGATCTTGCATCCGCTTCTAGCTGCTATCCAATACCAACTTGTGGTAGGGGATAGTGGATCTGAGTCCTACCCATCCCGGTATTCGACAAGAATCATTCGAAATCGCAATGGTTTTGTCCTGCACTTGATCCTGGAATATGATCTACTATCTGATTCCAACTCGTGGTAATGGATAGTGATTTGAAACTCCTTTCGATCATGATATCCGCTATAGATGAGTCAGATCCGTGAGGTTAAGGGACGGTGGTCGAACCGAAATCTAAATTACAATGTACAGTCGTGCGTACATCCACTATCAATCTCACACCAATCCTTTCAGAAAAATAATATACACTAATGCATAACATGAGAATTTAAGCTAAGCTCAGAATTACCAATCAATAAATATGAGAGCAAACTTAATCAGATCATAATATAATTCATATTTTTACAAATAAAATACAATAATATTCGAACCTAGATTCGACGATTGTAGGTAGGTCCTTTCGTTTCTACTTCGTTGATAGCTACTCCTTGCCGCAAGAGTCAAATATACAACTGACCACTCGGTTGACCTCCCTACCAATTTCAGGAATACTCTTCTTCTTCCTGAACCCTTGAGCAATGGGGTTGTAGAGTTCACACACAAAAACCAGGGATCCAAAAGTGAGATTTTCCCCCCACCAAGATCCCTTGCCAAACTCACAATAGAAGTAAATCAATGTCTTTTTAACATTACGGTAACCATATAGCCATAGGGTATCCTTCCCTTTCCTCTTGCCTTCCTTAAATAGGAAAATTCTCTGCAACACATATCGCTTCATGCAAAAATGCCTAATTTTCTAATTATTTAAATATAATTACCTCACCCACCCATGTGTTTAATTTCTAAGAGAGTGCACCTACATTCCTAGATTTACTCAAGTTTGTCCCCCCTGATGCTTCAATCTAAGTTTCTTCTTTTGTGGATGCAAGAAGGATTTGACTATATGCTAATGTTTAGTATACCATTTGCTCCTAAACAATATTCTCCATTATTATAATTACTAAAATTAATTTTATGTGCAAATGGCCTAAATGCAAACTTACATGTTTAATGCATAATAATCATCAATTGTTTTCGTCTTGGGTCTAGGTACCACATCATCGGGTCCATTTGACCATCATTTTCTCTTATCATCAGGGTACCACATCGTGAGGTCCTTTTGTTGATACTTCTTCATTTCATCTAATTTGTGGGAACTTCATCTAGTGATTTAGGATTCGTTACCTTCAATCATCCGTCTACACTCTATTGGATACTAATGGCACTGACGAGTAAGTTTGTTCTTACTGTGCGCCCCTCAACCTCGTACGTGACCAATTCCATCATGGTCCACTTCACACGACTTCATGCTTCCCATGAGTAAGCGGATAAGGGATTTTAAACTTGTGCGTGGATTCTGTAGGAAGTCGACACCGTCGTCGTTTTTCCATGTGTGATTTATTCGTACTCTATGGCCCATATATTTCCTTTGTGATTCAATTGGTTATGATAATTACCTGGTGCTGCACATATTCTCAAAGTACCCATCAATAGTACTGCTCATCATAACTCATCAATATACATCAAGTAAATCAGTCCATAATCATAATCATCTTTCGTAATTATGCTAATCATTAAGGAATACATGCAATTCGTCCATTCACATCATATATTTCATAACATAGCTAATTGTTAAGCAGAGCATACATTTATTCATCAATTTAAGTAAAGTATCCATTTCTACAAGTACCATTCATTCCATTGTTTTCGTTTATCATTTTGTCGTCATGCACATCATCATGTGTTTCTCAATTATTCAAAATATAAATATTCAAAGGGTCATTTTATTAAATTTTTATTCAGTTGGGTCACTTGACAAATGCCCTCAAAGTATACATCAGCCAAGGGGCATTACACATACTTCCATCTCTGATCTCCCCCAAGCAATCAGGTTTTGTTGAAGGTCATCAAATTATGGATGGAATTATCCTTGTTCATGAAGTTCTCCATTCGCTCAAAACTGAAAAGATCCATGGGATGATGCTGAAACTTGACATAGCTAAATCTTATGACAAACTTAACTGGAAATTCATGAGAGCTATGCTCAAATCTTTTGGATTTGTGGAATATTGGACCAAGTGGATTATGAGTCTCATTTCTACTGCCTTTTTTTCCATTCTTATTAATGGAGTGCCATCTGGTCAATTGAAACCCACAAAGGGTATTAGACGGGGAGACTCGTTATCTCCCTTTATTTTCATAATTATGGAAGAAGGATTGGGAAGAAATATAAAGGCTATGCAGGGTAGTCACGAAATGCATGGCTCCTTATCCATCTGAGAGAGGGTAAACAAATGCATCAACAGTTTGTTGATGACACAATGATGATGGGTCATCCTTCTATTGGGTGCCAGAAATGCCTCGTTTTGCTCACTTCCATTGAGCCCCTTTTTCCCTCTGTTTCCCTATTATTGTAACCAATTCATTATATTTCCCAAGGAAAAGCATGGATTCGAATAGGTATAATCTATTATTTCTTTGTTACATTTAATGTTTAAAGATTTCTTATGATTATGGATTTTGTTCCTAATTGTGCTGACTTGTGAAGGATCAATGAAAGTAATTTGAGAACACATGGGATTCGGGTGAATCATCTTTTTGATACACGTGGATAAAGAAGTACGTGGCTAGCAGTCATGCTTTTTAGGGCTCTGGTGCAACTTGTTATAGGAACAGCTCGAGCATCTATCCACGTGGCCTACTGAAACTCGCTTGGTATCTGATCAGTTGGATTGTAAAGAGCATTAACGCCTATGAAACATATTTTATCCCAAATGTAATTATGAACATAACTGTTTCTATTTTTCAAGTATTGATTCGACAGCCTGAATATCTTCGATCTTCATGGTTGTTTGAATTACGAGGACCTGAATTGTCTTGTCTAGTATTTATAGAGAGATGAGAGGGTTGAGAAGGTTAGGCTTATTTTGAGAGAATTGTAATAGGAGTGGGAAAATTTTGTAATTGAAATTATTCATCAATGAAAGAGGCAGTATTTTCCTGATCCATTGTGGGCTGAGTTGATCTGGTACCCTTTACGACATCTCTGTTAGAAGGAAAGGGCCCACCTTCTCACAGAGTTGCCGAGTTAATTAGTTGTTTAATTCTTTTACTTTGTTTGGTGTGGATTTGATATTTAGATTTATTGAATTGTTGAAATAGTTGATTATTAAGCGTAGGATTTCTTAATTTCTAATTTCTCTTTGTTGAAATAGTGTGAGCGTTAGAGTAGAATTTTCCATTTATAGCTTTTCTGATTTGCTGAAACAGTCGACTGAGTAATGTGTAGTTTATTTTTGCAAGTGTGTTATTTATTACTATTGTTACAGCTGTGCTCTATTGCTGCATATTATTGATTGCTTCATTCCTTTCATGAATTCTTGAATTGATAGATGACATATAATTTATAGATTATAAAGAAGATTGATTTCCTTCATGTTTGAATATTGCAATTTAGGATTGAATCTATTTTATGATTATGATTTAGGATTTAACTTCTTGTAAAATCAATTTTGCTAATTTATTCTTGAAGCGGTTAATTCTAGAACTGATATCGTAGAAGGATTGTGAACCCTCTTAATTTTGGACAGTCAATTTAGTAATTGAAGTTGGATTGAGCAATGAGCAGAGCGTAGATTTAGCAATTAGGTAGATTGGGTGACTTTTATTTGATTGATCAGTTATTGAAATGTTTATGCATATATTTTGCTTGATTACCTTTGAAATAATTAGACTTCCTTGGATTGATAATTTATATTGAGCACTCTATTTATTAATTTAATTTAATAGGCAATTATAGTGACCAACATTTTGGCGTTGTTGCCGGAGAAGGTAATTGGTAGACATAGATTGTAGCTTATTAGTTTGTTTTTTAGATATCTTTATCTTTGAGGTTGCAGGGACGATAATACGTAGTGAATAGTTGTGCATCCTTCAATAGAACGAACGGGTTCCTACCCCAAAAACAAGGTATGATTATTTAAGCTTGCATGAATACAAGAAGAAAAGAACATGAAACCCCCAAAAGCACTAACTTTGCAGGTGGAAGAGGTCGTGGAAGTAACCAAGGTATAGGAAGAGAAACATTTATTGATGAATTGATTGTCAGAGCTAATTCCTCTACTAGATTATAGCGAACATCTTCAAGAAGAGGAAGCTTTATTCTCCCCAAGCTTGAATCATCAGTATCAACCATGGAGAAGGTAACAGAAATTTCAACTCCCATTTCTGAGAAGCAACCTCCAGAAGATAAGGGAAGTGTTGTGGGTACAAGAAATCTAGAGGACATTTATCGAATTAATGAGCAGGAAGCAACTAAGGAGAAGTGTTTGGATTATCGACAGGAACTGGAGGAAGAAAGGAGAAGAAAGCGTGGGAGAACGAGGAAGAAATGAACAATGAAGAGAACAAAGAACGTTGGGAGCACCCTAATGATCATGAAGAAGAGATGAGGGACAATGGTAATAATCAGTATGGAGAAACAAGGCGTGTATAAGAGGGAATTGCACATCCCTAATGCTATAGTTTCCCCTAACTATTCTAGTGTTGAAGACTTAGATCAGACTTCATGTGCCATGTCATCTCTCGAGGTTCTTCAAAGTTGCTCGTTGCTTTGTTGGTTTCTTTAGGATATCCTGATCCTTCGAATGTTCAGGTTGTTAACTTCGATGTGTTAGATGTTAAAACCCACCTCCCATATCACGTTTCCTTCTAAACCAATGTGGTTCATGCCACAAAGACTATTGGGAGGATAGTTGTAGATGAGGGTGCGTCGACTTGTATCATGACGTTGTCTTGTTGCAAAGCTTTGGGCTCTCCGGAACTTGCACGATCACCTACATTGCTCACTATATTTGATGGGCGATCTTTCTGGCCGGGTGGTATTATTTACTCCTTTCCTATCCAATTCGATGCGAAAACTATTTGCGTGGAGGTTGAAGTAGTCAATGCTCCCATCGATTATAATCTTCTATTAGGATATAGTTGGACTTATGCAATGAATTCCATTGTGTCCTCCATTTTTTTAGTGTTATGCCCCACTCATGAAGGAAATATCGTCACTATGGATCAGTTATCATTCACTTGAAACATTCCAAACTCACATCTAGTATCGACTATCCCTTTGATTGAAAAAACACATCCAGTTACTGAGAATGTGGGGGTCGGTTTATATCCATCCCTTATGGGAACTTTCAATATCCCAACTCCTACCTTCTACATTGGTTCCACTCCAACTTTGGATAAATATGAGGTTCCAGTTTCACATATAGAATCGCTTAGAACATCTTATATTGACGATACTTGGATACTTCCTGCTCCATCAGATTTGATGGAAGAGTCTCAACACTCTGATACTTCCTTACCCTTGTCTTCAACAGAAATCGATTATCAAGCAATTCAGCAAGATATTGTAGACACTGATCCATCACCCATCAAGGAGGTGGATTAAACCATTTATCCAGTTTGGGTTGTTAACTCCTACAATGCTCGGGACTGTCTAGATATTATTTTACATTCTGACGACGCTATCTTGGAATCCTTAAGAGGGATTGAAAGGCCTTGGGAATATATGCATCAACGCTCACATTTTTTCCATCTCTAGACAAAATCAATAATGGATATTTTCATGTTCCTAATTTTCCTAAAGGTGTTGATCAACCATTGAACCCTTTGTCTCAAGGAATTTACACTGAGGGGAATATGTCCAATATTTCGGAAACAATTCCAGTAAACATCCCTAGGAACCCTGACATCATGGAAAACATTTAGATTGGAGCAAATTTTTCACCTGAGGGGATTTGTATTTACACAGAACTCTTCAAGGAATTATGCGATGTCTTTTCCTGGACATATGAGGAGATTCCAATCATTGATCCTAATATTGTAGAGCATGAGATCAAAACCTATATGAACACAAAACCAGTTCCTCAAAAGCTTCATCCAATTAATCCTAGGAAATTTCCCTCTATTAAAGAAGAAGTTGAAAAACTTCTCAAAGCAGGCTTTATATACCCTATTTTCTTAACATAATGGGTATCCAATCTCGTTCCTGTAGATAAGAAGTGGGTCAATATTTGAGTGTGTATGGATTTCAAAGATATGAACAAGGCTTTTCCCAAGGATAAGTTCCCCACTCCTTTCATCGATCATATCATTAGTGATTGTGCCATAAGCAATGTCTTCTCCTTCATGGATGGATTCTCTAGGTACAACCAAATTCAGATATGACCCAAGGACCAGCATAAAACTGCATTTATTTGTCCTTGTGGTAGTTTGCGTATAGGAAAATGTCATTTGGCCTCAAAAATGTTGGATCTATCTTTCAGTGGACCATGTCCTTTGCTTTCCATGATATCAAACACATTGTCAAATCTTATCTTGATGATTTAGCAGTTCGTTCTCACAAGAGGCGAGACCATCCTTGTCACCTTTGCTTTGTGTTTGAGAAATGTAGGCACTATAAGATTTGGTAGAATCCTAATAAGTGCATTTTCTACGTCGAGTCTGGATGACTCTTGGGTTTTATATTATCGAACAAGGGGATCACGGTTGACCCTTTGAAGGTGGATTCCATTATCAATCTACCTCCTCCCACAAATGCTCACCAAATTCAAAGCCTTCAAGGAAAATAAAACTTTCTTAGGCATTTTATTGTGAATTATTCCAGTATCACAAAGGGTTTTATGTGCTTACTGAAGGAATGGATTCCTTTTATATGGGATAAAGCTTCCCAAGCTTCTTTTGATGCCCTTATGATATCCACCTTGCTCAGCCTTCCAGATTACACAAGAGATTTTTTGTTATATATGGACACATCTGAGTCCACTATTGGCGTAGTTTTAGTTCAGGAAGATGAAATTTTTTAGGAACATGTCATATATTATATTAGTCATGCTTTAGCTAAACCGAAATTGAAATATTCTCACATTGAGAAATTCATCGTCGTTGTTATTTTTGCAGTTCAGAGACTTTGACATTATATTATGTTGTGTAAGACTATTGTAGTTGCAGATCTCAATCCATTCCAGTCTGTTTTGACCTGACAAATAATCAAGGGAAAATTCAATAAATGGATTGCAATTTTTTAGGAGTTTGGCTTAGAGTTTCATTCTGTTAAGTCCAAGAAATCTTGTTCTTTGTTGAGCTTATTTCAGAGTTACCTAGTGGAGAGTATGGTAATATTTAATATGACTCATTTCATGATGAGAATATCTTTCTCGTATCTTCATTTGATCCTTTGTATCGATACATTTTGGTATATCTCCGAAATTTGAAGTGTCCTCAATATTTTTCGCAAGACAAGCGACGATGCCTCTAGCATAATGCAAAGAATTATCTCATTATCGATGATACTTTGTATCTTCCTGGGTTTGATTCCATGTTGCGTCGTTTCTTAACTCATGAATAAGTTGATTCCAATTTGAATGAATCCCATAATGGAGCCTATATAGGTCATATTTCTGGTATGGTGACTACCCAAAACAAATTGTGCATCAAATACTTTTGGCCGACAATCTTTAAAGATTGTATTGAAGTAGTTAAAAAGTGTCATGCTTGTTAGATTTTTACTAAGAATATGTGTGCACACACTGCTCAATTGTTTCATGTGATCATTATGGGTTCCTTTACTAAATGGGGAGTTGATTTCATGACCTGCAACCCAGCTTCAATTGGGGGGCACCATTATATCATAGTAGTCGTCAACTATTTTACAAAATGGGAGAAGGATATGCATATTTTCCATAGTTACGAGGAAACTATAGCTTATTTTGTATTCAATCATATAATTACACGTTTTGATATCCCACATGAACTTGTCCCTAACCATGGTTGACATTTTCAAAATCATATGATGATCAAATAGGACACTATGTTGGGGTTTAAACAAGAACATTCTTCATATTTTTACCCCCAATCTAATGGTCAAGTTGAAGCCATCAATAATACCTTGAAGACCATGATTCAGAGGACAATGAATGCCAGTAGATCCAATTGCATGTTATGTTATATCCTGCTTTATGGGATTACAAGACAGCCATTAAGACTACTACAGGTTTCTCTTATTTCCACCTCATTCATGGAGTGGAAGGGATTATCCCAATTGAATATGAAATACCTTCGTTATATTGCATGTTCAATTGTTACAAAATACTTCAGCCTTAGAAGAACACTTAGTTCACATGTAACATCTCGAAGAGAAACGTCAGGATGCTTCCACAGTGAATGAAGCACAAAAAAAATAAGTTAAGATTCAGTATGATAAGTTTGTCCATCCAAGAGTTTTTTCAGAAGGAAATATTGTCTTGCATTATGACCGGAATAAAGATCCCCTAGGGGAAGGTAAGTTTAAATCAATGTAGTTCGGTCTGTATAATGTCTCCAAAGTATTGAAAAATTTTCTTATGAACTGACTGATTACAAAGGAAATAAGTTGGCTAAGCCTAAAAATGGCCTCTATTTGAAGAAGTATTATGTTTGATTCATGTGTTTTGTAACATCCCGATATTTTCATAAAATTTTTAAAAAAAATTGAATCGCCAAAAAAAGGGCAAAAATTGTAAAATGCGGAAATAATAATAATCAATATTCAGCAATTAATAAAAGTGTCGCTTGGTAGGAACAATTTAATGGTTGTGTCTTTTGTCTTTTAATAACGTCATGAAAATCAATTGATGATTATGTACTTTATTCGTATGCTGGAATGATTGAAAATTTATTATGCATTGGAAAACAGAAACAATTCCAGTAAACATCCCTAGGAACCCTGACATCATGGAAAACATTTAGATTGGAGCAAATTTTTCACCTGAGGGGATTTGTATTTACACAGAACTCTTCAAGGAATTATGCGATGTCTTTTCCTGGACATATGAGGAAATTCCAATCATTGATCCTAATATTGTAGAGCATGAGATCAAAACCTATATGAACACAAAACCAGTTCCTCAAAAGCTTCATCCAATTAATCCTAGGAAATTTCCCTCTATTAAAGAAGAAGTTGAAAAACTTCTCAAAGCAGGCTTTATATACCCTATTTTCTTAACATAATGGGTATCCAATCTCGTTCCTGTAGATAAGAAGTGGGTCAATATTTGAGTGTGTATGGATTTCAGAGATATGAACAAGGCTTTTCCCAAGGATAAGTTCCCCACTCCTTTCATCGATCATATCATTAGTGATTGTGCCATAAGCAATGTCTTCTCCTTCGTGGATGGATTCTCTAGGTACAACCAAATTCAGATATGACCCAAGGACCAGCATAAAACTGCATTTATTTGTCCTTGTGGTAGTTTGCGTATAGGAAAATGTCATTTGGCCTCAAAAATGTTGGATCTATCTTTCAGTGGACCATGTCCTTTGCTTTCCATGATATCAAACACATTGTCAAATCTTATCTTGATGATTTAGCAGTTCGTTCTCACAAGAGGCGAGACCATCCTTGTCACCTTTGCTTTGTGTTTGAGAAATGTAGGCACTATAAGATTTGGTAGAATCCTAATAAGTGCATTTTCTACGTCGAGTCTGGATGACTCTTGGGTTTTATATTATCGAACAAGGGGATAACGGTTGACCCTTTGAAGGTGGATTCCATTATCAATCTACCTCCTCCCACAAATGCTCACCAAATTCAAAGCCTTCAAGGAAAATAAAACTTTCTTAGGCATTTTATTGTGAATTATTCCAGTATCACAAAGGGTTTTATGTGCTTACTGAAGGAATGGATTCCTTTTATATGGGATAAAGCTTCCCAAGCTTCTTTTGATGCCCTTATGATATCCACCTTGCTCAGCCTTCCAGATTACACAAGAGATTTTTTGTTATATATGGACACATCTGAGTCCACTATTGGCGTATTTTTAGTTCAGGAAGATGAAATTTTTTAGGAACATGTCATATATTATATTAGTCATGCTTTAGCTAAACCGAAATTGAAATATTCTCACATTGAGAAATTCATCGTCGTTGTTATTTTTGCAGTTCAGAGACTTTGACATTATATTATGTTGTGTAAGACTATTGTAGTTGCAGATCTCAATCCATTCCAGTCTGTTTTGACCTGACAAATAATCAAGGGAAAATTCAATAAATGGATTGCAATTTTTTAGGAGTTTGGCTTAGAGTTTCATTCTGTTAAGTCCAAGAAATCTTGTTCTTTGTTGAGCTTATTTCAGAGTTACCTAGTGGAGAGTATGGTAATATTTAATATGACTCATTTCATGATGAGAATATCTTTCTCGTATCTTCATTTGATCCTTTGTATCGATACATTTTGGTATATCTCCGAAATTTGAAGTGTCCTCAATATTTTTCGCAAGACAAGCGACGATGCCTCTAGCATAATGCAAAGAATTATCTCATTATCGATGATACTTTGTATCTTCCTGGGTTTGATTCCATGTTGCGTCGTTTCTTAACTCATGAATAAGTTGATTCCAATTTGAATGAATCCCATAATGGAGCCTATATAGGTCATATTTCTGGTATGGTGACTACCCAAAACAAATTGCGCATCAAATACTTTTGGCCGACAATCTTTAAAGATTGTATTGAAGTAGTTAAAAAGTGTCATGCTTGTTAGATTTTTACTAAGAATATGTGTGCACACACTGCTCAATTGTTTCATGTGATCATTATGGGTTCCTTTACTAAATGGGGAGTTGATTTCATGACCTGCAACCCAGCTTCAATTGGGGGGCACCATTATATCATAGTAGTCGTCAACTATTTTACAAAATGGGAGAAGGATATGCATATTTTCCATAGTTACGAGGAAACTATAGCTTATTTTGTATTCAATCATATAATTACACGTTTTGATATCCCACATGAACTTGTCCCTAACCATGGTTGACATTTTCAAAATCATATGATGATCAAATAGGACACTATGTTGGGGTTTAAACAAGAACATTCTTCATATTTTTACCCCCAATCTAATGGTCAAGTTGAAGCCATCAATAATACCTTGAAGACCATGATTCAGAGGACAATGAATGCCAGTAGATCCAATTGCATGTTATGTTATATCCTGCTTTATGGGATTACAAGACAGCCATTAAGACTACTACAGGTTTCTCTTATTTCCACCTCATTCATGGAGTGGAAGGGATTATCCCAATTGAATATGAAATACCTTCGTTATATTGCATGTTCAATTGTTACAAAATACTTCAGCCTTAGAAGAACACTTAGTTCACATGTAACATCTCGAAGAGAAACGTCAGGATGCTGCCACAGTGAATGAAGCACAAAAAAAATAAGTTAAGATTCAGTATGATAAGTTTGTCCATCCAAGAGTTTTTTCAGAAGGAAATATTGTCTTGCATTATGACCGGAATAAAGATCCCCTAGGGGAAGGTAAGTTTAAATCAATGTAGTTCGGTCTGTATAATGTCTCCAAAGTATTGAAAAAATTTCTTATGAACTGACTGATTACAAAGGAAATAAGTTGGCTAAGCCTAAAAATGGCCTCTATTTGAAGAAGTATTATGTTTGATTCATGTGTTTTGTAACATCCCGATATTTTCATAAAATTTTTAAAAAAAATTGAATCGCCAAAAAAAGGGCAAAAATTGTAAAATGCGGAAATAATAATAATCAATATTCAGCAATTAATAAAAGTGTCGCTTGGTAGGAACAATTTAATGGTTGTGTCTTTTGTCTTTTAATAACGTCATGAAAATCAATTGATGATTATGTACTTTATTCGTATGCTGGAATGATTGAAAATTTATTATGCATTGGAAAACAGAATTCTTTTGACAAGTGCTGACAGTTTAACTTTTCTGGATGATGATGAAAGGGGTCCCACGAGGTGCCCCGAGGATTACTTAGATACTCCGCTAAAGCATTGCACTCGTCCTTCATGCGCAGATTCGCAGGTAAGAAATAGCGATAAAATTCAAGCTCTTTAATAACCGTGATAGAAGTTGAAACTGCTTATGAATTTCGATGCTACAGGTATGATCTCCTTCCAATTCTGTAAGATGAACCTATCTCTCTCAAGACTATAGATAACGTCTATTTCAGGGTGTGTTTGTTGTGAATGTTTCCATTAAGTGTTGGTGAATTTATGTAAGGTCATTCCATGAATGCCTTGCGGTTGTTAAGTAATTCTTTTTATAATAATGATGGTGACAGGTTGATGACAAGGACGCATGGTCTTAAGTCATACTATGGAGAGATTGACAAAATGGTTCTAAACTCTATTGCCTGGGCAATTAAAATGGTGATGCTTTAAGTATTAATACCCTACCATGCAATGTGTGCGATGGGTCCTTGGGTGGAAACCATACCCTAGCGGTGTGTTTATATAACTTAAGGTGTGGACGAGCTTTATGAACCCTACAATGATCCCTATAGTGAACTATATAAAAGACTTTATGTGAAGGGCGGAATCAAACCATGGCCTATGATTTCTCGTGACCTTAGTGGATATTCATATGCTATGAATATGTTTCGAATTGATTATATGGATCATATGAGACCTTGGTTATATGTTATCGGATATCATTATACCTTGATAATATTTACATGTTACAGCTTTTAACGTTGATTCGTATGGGTTGGCAAGTGGAATGATGGCCCTGCAAAAGCCTGCATACGAATCGAGGGTGTAATAAATGATTTGGTTTGCAATTATTGTGCCTGGACACCGTGTTAGGGATAGTGTTACGTGCACATCTATGTGGATGTTTTGCCGTGATAAGGTTTGGAAAAAGCTGAGTTGTAACGGCCTCCTGCCCTGCTATCAACCGATATGGAAACTTTGTGGCTTGGGTGGTAGACGAGCTATTAATGCTACTCCTGCCACCTTCCATCGTGGCTTAATGAGGATGGATCTCCACCGTTGATCGTTGTGTATTGGGATGAGCTGAACCCTCGTGTAACTTATGGATTCTTTGTAACGTTTCTTGGTCATTTGTTCGGTGGTAGGGTTTGGGAGGTGAGGCCGACTGGCCGAGAGGCACTTAGGGTTTGCTGGTTTTTCTAGCCTCCCTCGGGCTCGATCCAGAGACCGGTAGCAATCCTGGGTCTACCAGTAAAAGTTATCCATGGAAGCCAAGTCTGGAACGATGGTGTGATAATCTACAGGGGGGATGAGTGCATTTGTGTTGTCGTAGCTTGCAAGTCTGGGTTTTTCAATTGAGTTGGAAGTTTTTGGGAGGTATCTCTAATCGTGGTCTTCGAACTGGGTGCATCTCCTTCACAGTGGGTGGATGTTGGCTACGTCGAAAACTCAGTCACAACTCAGGTAATGTAACGTTGCAAAGGTTTTCCTACTATTCTTGGTTGCATGCGTTTCTACCTCATGATCTGATGCTTAACTTGTTGTATGGTTGTTGGAAGGTAACCCTCGGCGAATCCACAGGGTGCCAGAATAGTTTCAGGGGAAGAGAACTTAAGCGAACCCATCGGTAAGCTTCGGTGGTATCCCTCCTTAGTGGTTCTCCTAGAATCGGACTTGATGAGCAAGTACCGGTAGCATGCCTTCGCGGCAGTGGCTTTGTCTCACCTGCAGCATTTGGGAAACCTTCAATTTTGATTTTTTTTGATAGAATAGGTGATGTAAATGTTTAATATGTGGCCGGCCATTCCTGGGCTCGGCGATTTTAGCAGGGTTGAACCCTTGTGTTTGCAAATCGTCTTGCATCTTTCCATTTACATCTTATCATTTTGAGTACTTCTAGGTTGATGCTAGAGGAGATACGTTGATAGTAACTTTGTTTCAGTATTTGCTATGTGTATAAATGGCGTGGGGTTTCGAAAGGAACCTCTAGCAAAAGATAGTGGCGACCGTAGGGTGTAACTACAGTTATTTTAAATGGAAACGATAATATTTCAGGGTTTAATGGCTATGTTTGGTGAATTGGTCTTCTTGTTTTTGTATCTATATCTAAAATCCGTTTAAGATATTTTGGGTTTTATGTCTGCGTATAATGTTTTTCGATCCTCCCATTCTTGAACTCAGATCCAAGGATCGAAAGGCATGTTTTCAGTTGTTTAATTAAAATGTGGCTATACGCCGAGAAATAGAAAGGATGTGGTTTTGTTTGGAAAGCATAAGTGATCACGTTAAACCCTAGTTGTCGATGTGAATGAAATCTACATGTCTATATTGATGTTTTAAAGGAATAAGAATAACAACTCTTGATTCTGCAATTAAAGTGTCTATGGTAATGAAACCTTCGATTTGGCAACTGTTTAAATGTTTATAAATAATAATGTATTGAAAACCTGTTGACCCCAGCTAGGGTGTAGAGATATTACAATTTACTCTGTCAATTTAATAAAGCTATGTTTTTCCTAGCTGTTAATAACTTGGTATTCTGTGATGTAAGTTTTATCACATGCAATTGATAGTTTAGGAAAACGAAGATAATAACAGTGCAATCGTCAGATAATTTGATTGCTTATGAATATGCAGTTTTTCTATTCTAGCTATTTATTCCTGTATTCGTCCATTTTGGGCCTCTGATGAAAGTATAAAATAACATAGTAGCTTTCTTTCTGTTTGTACAATATAATACAGTGAAGACAATATTCGTATAAAATCAATCAGATTCTAAACAATAAGGAGATAGAAAATGGGAATATGGTTAGAGAGAATACATGTTATTGTTTTCTTTGAAATAATTAATAAAGATCGGTAACTCTAGTTGTTAACATAATGATCACCTTCAAAAATAAGAAAAGAACCTACTGTTATAATTAGTTTCTGTTAAGTTGTTTCAGCATACAGAATTGGATCTAGTAAAATAATACATGCATAGATCTAATCTACAGCTGCTAAAATGTAAGATGCATGATAACATAGTCTGTGCATGGGTGGTCTTTGGTTTAGATATTTAGATGCATGCTAGGTTTCACTTTTAGCTAGGAATATTTAATGCTACCTCTCTTTACTAGAGTACGATGCAGCTCCACGCATGGGAAAAAATGCAGAGGAGTCATTTTATCAGTTCAGCAAATCTAAATTAATTAGGATCTGATATTTTCTACTATTGATCATTAAACAACAATACTAAGCCATTTTCTGAGAGCATCCATGAGATTTGAAAAAGAAAACACAGCAGAATAGAACCTGAGTGTAATGGGAGGAACAAATCACTCAAGAAACCTGTTCCACCCAACCTACTCCCAAACAGCCAAGATGTCTTCCTTAGGACCCCCGATCCTATCCACTGATCCACCAAGAGGAAGAAGGTTCTGCAGCTTAGGACTTCAACTTGCAGCAGCAAGAAAATTTATATATCCAGCCTTACAAGCTTAGTAATTCCATGGGATCAGCACCAACACCTCTGGTCTGTCCTTCTCATAACATTTGCAAACTTACACTTGCACTCTCCACAGCCTCCCCTATTCGAATCTCTCAGCCATCACCTGATGAGCATGAGGAATGTTTCTGCAAAAAACATTATAAGAGCTGCCTGCTTAATTCAAATTTCCTTTTATAGGCTTCCTAGGTCTTTGGTAATTAACTGGTCATTAGTGAGCTACCTACTCACCTCTCTCCACCTGGAGAGGGAAATGCCACAAAACTAGGGGGAGTTGTCCCATACCAACAGCTAATGGTAGAGTGCAAATGATGCCATCTGTCCCAATCCTTCCAGCAGCTTCCATTCCTCCTAGTGGGCCAGTGGATACTCTTGTAACAGCTTTCTTGAGTATTTGTCTCCCATTTTTGTTGATGTATATGTAACTTCGGAATGTATTTCATATATGTATGTTGTATGTACTCCTATAGAGATGGTATTATTCCTCTATACGGAAGTGTCGTCATTTATATTGTAAGTGTCGTAACTTATACTTGATGGGTTATTAGACCACCTTGTTGGGGTCGGCCCTGTATAAGTCATGTGGGTCAAAGGGTTATTAGACCACCCTATTGGGGGTCGGCCATGTGGGTCGAAGGGCTATTAGACCACCCTATTGGGGGTCGGCCCAGTCATCATTATGTTATGTGGTTAAGTTCGAGCCTACATGATTTATGTAAAAGGCAAGTCAAGTCAAGTATAAATAGAGTGCAGGAGGCACTCTATTTTATCACTCACTTCTCACTCATGCACTCAAGGAGGAGTGGCGCACTTATGGAGGAGGAGGATCTGCTTCTAGGATATCTCTTATGTTTGGGTTGTATCATTTCTCTATCTATCTCTGAGGAAGTTGTTGGGGTTTTTCACCTTTATGGTTTTCCCCAAGTAAATCTTGTGTCTCTTGTGTGCTTGCATTATTGTCTCCATGATTGATATGCTGTAGATATGCTATACATGTTGTTCTCTCAGTTAAGATCCTAGATCAGATTGAAGTAAATTCTGAAAATTTAACATGGTATCAGAGCTAGCCTGAAAGAAGGCATGATATGGCATGTATGACACTTGTTGCACTTACGATGCTAGGGCTTGATATAGCAAAAACCAGTCATCGTAGAACTTTCGGTATAAATCCGTTTTGGTGAAGTTTTCGTATCTGAAATATTTATAGGTCGAATATTAAATCCTCATGTACCTTGTGTCCAAAGGAAAACCTCTAATTCGTTGTACTTTGTGATTTATGATCTGTACAATATAGGGTTTCTGCCTCTTCCAGATTTGAGTCAAAATCAGATGACCTTGGGAAAAAGGTCATAACTTGGGCTAGGAAGATCCAAATGAAATTTTGTAAAAATTTACAGGTAGTGCATAGACTGTACTATCTCAGGAAAAAATTTCAGAGGCCGAAGTTGAAATAGTGAGACGTGGCACGCCGTACAAGTTTGCTCTCTTGTATTATCCCATAAACAGGTCACGTTGCGACACTTGGAATAACTCTCTCTCAGAGAATCCAATTGAGGTCAGACCTATCAGGATGGAAAAATAACAGGTAGGGCTATCTCAAAAAACTTTTTCAAACCCTGTGGATCGAAAAGTTTGGAGGTACACCAGAAACAATCAGGTACATATTTCTGTCAAAACAGAATTATTTTTGAGTACCTTCATTCATGGCTTCCGGAATTTAGGGCTTCGGAGAAAGTTGGAATTTTTGTAATCAGAGACCACGGCTAGATGATACTCATCAAAATCAAAATTTAGAGACCAAGATCAGAATTTTTGGTTGGGCAGAAGGCCAGGCTTGATCAGACCCTAGTTCGGGACTTTGATCAGAAAAGTGGAAAATTAGGGCTTCTATAAAAATGGGAATTTTTGAAATCTGTGACCACGGCTGGAAGCTCCTCAGAAAAATAGAAGCTTGGAGGTTTGGATCAAACCTTTTGATTGGGCAGAAGAGTGGGCTTCATCAAACCCCAGTTCGGGGTCACATCCAGTGAATCCGGAAGTTTCAAAGGAAAAATTGAGAAGTGAAACTTTGCAGTTTTCAAATTCTGAGCATACCAGCTTGATCAGCTCATCAAGGCGCATATTTCTATCCTTTCGGAAGTTTGAAATTCAAAGTTTGAATTTTTGGGGTTTCTCTGACAAACCCTAATCCAGCTCTAGATCCAATTCTTGCAAATCACGTGGATTGGGTTAATCCTAGAAGAAGATGGATTGGTCACCTGCATAAGTGAAGAAGTTCCTGTTTCAGAGAGAGATGAGGCTAAGGCCTTACATAAGAATATTACAAGCGATCTTGACAGGTATGACTCATCGAGGTATGTTTCGATATTTTATGGTATGTTTGTCTTCATGTTATTACGATTAGTACAATATTGATGTATGTTAGTACAAGTCACTGAAGAGAACCAGAAGGCATTATGCGGGTATGTTAGACATAACTAGCTAGCATGCTAATCTAGGTATGTTTTTCCTATATCAAGCTAGAATCCTACCTTGTGTTAGGATCTTATACTATTGTGTTGTTGATAATGATTATTCATGAAGTCATAGGTTTGAATAATCATGGTTGTATGCATATTATATCTCTTCTCTTGATTGATGATTTAACTAACCATAAGAGTCCTATGATTAAATAAGAATATGTATGAATAAAAGAAGACTTCCTTGAAACCTTGAATACTAATGTTTATTATCTGTGTTTGAATTGATCCTGACTATACATGCTTGTGATTATTGTGTCTTGATAATATTAAGATTATACTAATGAATTATGTATGAGACCTAGAGGATAACACAATGATGATACTAACAAGCATGCATAGGGATCAAGAATGTATATAAGATCAAGGACAGGTAATCCAGGAAGCAAAGATCAAGAGGGAGCACACTGCAGTAGTTTCTACAAGGACGCAGTTGACCATTTCTCACAATCCACATCAGAATGGAGCTGCAAGGATTCAGAGGGAGTCCACCCAACAAACAAACAAAGATAAGTATTTGAATTGTCATTACTTGCATATTTTATTGTTTAAATAATACTGTTCAATAATGTATATACTGATGTTCCTAGAATTAGGTTGTGTATTATACATATTAGAATAGTTGCATTGATGAACAGTATACTACTAATATGCATGGGTAAGTAGCCTATGGCACTGTACAACATTCCATTGCTACTTATCTAGAATGAAACCTCTTTGCTGACATGTTGGGAGTTGTGCACACTCTTAACAATGTTCTGGTAGAGATTGGAAGGCATCTAGAAAGTTACGGGATATGGATAAATGTTGTATTGAAGCATTGGCTAAGATAATTGCATGACTGTATGACATATTTCTTTATGTGTAAGAATTTGTTCTGAAAACTATGAGATGTTTTCTAATCATGCAATTTAACTTGTTGTGTAGGAAAGATCGTATGCCATCACCTACAAAAGAAGAACTACAACATTTGTTCAAGCAACAAAATTATCTATTGAAGATATTGAAGTTCCCAGGATACGGGAAGAATGCCATGATCCGTCGATCATGAAGAACGATGTTTGGGATGCGGTCCCAAGAGCTGAAGGGAAGTCTGTTGTGACTTCCAAATGGAACTATCAGATCAAGCATGCTGCAAATGGCAGCATAGAGAAATATAAAAGTGATGAAATAGACGATACACCAGACGGATTTCAAGACAGCTTTCTTGAATGGTGTAGTTGAAGAAGAAGTGTATGTGGTGCAGCCACTTGGTTTTGAGACACATGACAGGGAGTAATATATGTGCAAAACTTGGTATGGTAGGATAAACAGCTTTCTATCTAGTTTGGGCTTTACCAAGAGTAAAGCAGATTCCAACCTTTACTACAAGGTTGAGGAAGGCAATCCAGTGATACTACTTTGGTATGCGGATAACCTGTTTGTTACAGGTGAAGATAGATTGATTGTCGACACGCAACGGAAGCTTACTGTCGAGTTCGAGATGAAGAACTTGGGGATGATGCACTATTTTTTTTTGGCATGGAGGTGTGGCAGAGTGCAGATGGAATCTTCCTTGTACAAGGGAAGTATGCAGTAGAGATCCTGAAGAGGTTCGGGATGATGGATTGCAAGGCCATGGCCACACCTATGGCATCGAATCTGAAGCTTCTATGTTATGCTTCATCTGAGCCGGTTGATGTCTCTATGTATCATCAGATGATTGGGTCCTTGATGTACCTGAAGAACACGAGACCAGACATTTGCTTTGCTGTGAACACATTGAGTCAGTTCCTGACAGATCCGAGGAGTGTTCACCTGGTTGCTGTAAAGCATGTTCTGAGGTACCTGAAGGGTACAGTGGATTATGGGCTCAAGTATGAGGCGAATCAAAAGTTTAACCTCCAGGGTTATGTTGATTCAAATTGGGCTGGCAGTGCTGCACATAGGAAGAGCACATCTGGGTGTTGATTCAGTATGGGATCGCGTGTGATCTCTTGGTTTAGCAGGAAGCAGTCCTGCGTAACACTGAGTACAGCTGAGGCGGAGTATGTTGCAGCCTGTTCAGCTAGTTGTGAGGCACTATGGCTATGGTGTAAAATTAGTCACAGCAGATCTAATGAACAAGTAAATCAATCACAACAAATGAACATAGAAAATATGGTGTAAAACTGTGCAAAACATGCAGCAGTGCTCAATATCCCAATAAGGGTGAATAATTACAATACAATCTGACAATGTGAGTGAGCAATTCAAATTGACTAAGTAGGCCATTCGAATCAGTGAATGGAGTAGCTTGACTCCAACTAGGAGTCCTCATCATCAATCGGTGGTGCTAATCAATGCACAAGAACCAGTGATCTAGGTGTCAATCTGAGTCTAACTGAGTGTAACAAGTGTAACTGAAGTGTGTAGCACTGATTAAGGGAAGGAGGCTCAGTGGGGGGCACATGGGAGGCTAACTGAAGTCAGAACAAGTCATCTAGTCAATCTGGAGGTCCAACGGAAGTGAAACAGTCAGTCGGGAGTGAAACTAGCCTCAAATCAGGGAGAATCGGAGCTAACTGAGTGTAACTGAAGTGGAACTGCAGTGGTAGGTGAAGAAGTGCGCCCTTCTCTGGCAGTAGGTGAGAAGTGGGTGCCTTTCAGACTATGAGGGCTAAAGAACTGAAGTAAGTGGCTCCCGGGTGCTAGAAAGAGGTGGCTAAGGTGCTGGAGGCATCAACCTGGTGACTGGGATGCATGCAAAGTGCAAGCAAACCCTAGAATTTGCATGCAAACCCTAATTGCATGCAAGATCCTGAAAAAGATGATGTGGATATCCGAACACCCCCCCTCAAGCTAGACTATGATGTGCAAAAAATAATGTGGGGCCCTGGTAACTAAGACCAAAGGTCACCCCAATACAATAATCCAAAAAATGCTGAAAATAAACTAAGTGAGGAAAGAGGGAAAAACCAGTGGGAAGAAAGCCCCCCCTCAAGCTAAAGCATAATAATGGATCAATCTGTCTCCACCATGATGGAACTCACCCCCAACAGTGAACGGAGGTAAGAGAACTTCTTCTCAGTGAAGCTCTTGGTGAAGATGTCTGCAATTTGCTCATCAGTAGGGCAATATTGTAGAATGATGGTGCGGTCATGCACCAACTGTCGAATGTAATGCATATGAATCTCAATGTGTTTGGTCCTCTGCCACTGAACTGGATCTGTGGAGAACTTGATATCACTTTGATTGTCACAAAATAGGACATTCGAAGTAGTGCCACCAAAACCAAACTCGGAAAGAATACCCTGCAACCAAACTGCCTGAATGCAGGCATTGACTGCCCCTCGATACTCTGCCTCTGCTGAAGAAAGTGCAATGGCTGCTTGCTTTTTGCTATACCAGCAAATAGCACCATGACCAATCATGAAAACATAGCCGGAAGTGGACTTCCGATCAATGCTATCACCTGCCCAATCTGAATCAGTAAAACCAATGAAATCAAGCTCAGAATCTGCAGCATAACGTATGCCCCAAACTGTCTCGTACCTTGCACATACTGCAAGATCCACTTGGCTGCTCGCCAATGAAGCTCATGTGGCTGATGCATATATCTTGACACGGCACTCACGGCATATGAAATATCAGGCCTTGAGTGTTTCAGATAAAGTAGTGAACCAATCAACTGTCGATACATATTGCAATCTACAAGCGGTGTAGAATCTCCCTCCTCAAGACTGATTCCTGAGAGGAATGGGAATGGAGCTGCCTTACATTCAGCCATATTAAACTTCAATAATAGGTCGGAAGCATATTTTTGCTGAGATATAGTGATCCCATCAAAATTTTGAGCTATCTCCAAGCCCAAAAAGTGACTCAGCAATCCCAAATCGCTCATGTCAAAAGCTAGATTTAAGGCAATTTTTAGCTTGTTTATTGAAGTAAGTGTGCTACCAGTAATGAGAAGATCATCAACATAAAGTACAATAACCAACAAATTACCTTTAACTCACTGAAGATACACATTCGGATCAGATTTGCATCTTTGGAAATTCTGAGAAAGAAGGAAGGAGTCCATCTTTGCGTACCAAGCTCTTGGGGCCTGTTTTAACCCGTACAAAGATTTCTTCAATCTGCAAACTAATGATGGATCTGATGTGTAGCCCTCTAGCTGCTGCATATATACCTCTTCAGCAAGGTCTCCATGTAGAAATGCACTCTTCACATCCATGTGGTGCACTTCCCAGTGCTTGGATGCGGAAATAGCCAAAACAAGGCAGATGGAATCCATCTTTGCAACCGGTGCAAAAGTCTCAGTGTAGTCCACTCCTTGGACTTGGGAGAAACCTTTTGCCACCAACCTTGCTTTGTATTTTCTGATAGAGCTATCAGTAGCAACTTTCGTGCGGTAGACCCATTTACACTTCACTAATTTTCTTCCAGGTGGAAGAGAAACTAGCTCCCATGTGTTGTTCTTTTGAAGAGAACTGTACTTTTCATCCATGGCACTTTGCCATATCGGATCTCGGTGAGCAGAATAGTATGATGTGGGATCTGAACCAGCCATCAAATAACAAATATCAAGAAGTAATGGATCAGCAATAGAAAGTTCCATACCTGCTCTTTGAAAGTCTGCTCTTGTTCGTCTCGGATCAGCAGGATTTCCAAGGTTCGAACCAACAGATTGGAGAGTGTTTTGGGCCCACTTTGGTAACTGAGGAGGATCATAATGGTTGGATTCCGAACCTGATATGTCATGATCATCATATGCTTCTGAAATATCAGAAATATCAGAACTCATACCTTCATTATCGCTGCACGGATCTTCTTCTGGTGAAGGCGGTGAATCGGTAGTCTCTTCCTCGACTAGTTGCAATTCTTGAAGTGGTTCTTCAAATTGCACACTGCGCTCTATGAATATATTTTTAGATCTGATATCCATGAGTTTATATGCTTTTGATTCTTCCCCATATCCTATCAGTATGCACTCGATGCTTTGTGGATCCAAAGCTCGTCTCTTCTTGGAAGGAATTCTAGCCCATGCAGTAGAGCCAAAAACTCTCAAATTTGACACATCCAGTTTGTGACCAAAGAATGCTTCGAAAGGAGTCATACCTTTCACGGATGAATGTGGAACATGGTTCTATATGTATGCAGCAACATTGATTGATTCATCCCAAAGATTTGTAGCCAAACCTTTTGATTCAATCATGCATGTAGCCATCTCTTTCAGTGACCGGTTTTTCCTTTCCGCTACACCGTTCTGCTGGGGTGTGTAGGGAACTGTATGTTGGATCTGAATTCCACTTTGGGCACAAAGTTGCAGCAACTTGGACTTAATATATTCTCCACCATTATCAGATCTAAGAGCTTTGATCTTGCTCTCAGTGGCGGTCTCAACAGAAGCCTTAAAATCCTTGAATTTTCCAAGCACTTCTGACTTGGTTTTTAGAAAGAATACCCATGTAAAGCGGGAAAAATCATCAATAAATGTCAAAACATACCTTGAACCATTTAATGAAATATGGGGCAGCGGACCACTGATATCAGAATGTATCAACCCCAAAACTGTAGAAGCTCTGCTAGCTTTGTCGCAGTCGAATCTGTGCTCGGGGTGCTTCCCAATAATGCAACCAGTGCATATTCCCTTCGAGGAACGGAGTTGTGGAAGACCATCTACCATGGATTTGTTTGATAGCAGCAGCAAATACTTATAATTAAGATGTCCAAATCTTTCCTGCCAAATCCTACTAACCTCATTACCATGTGTGTGAAGAGCAGTGGGCTTTGCAAGCGGAATAAAGTGTGAAAACTCATAGCATTTTGCAGTGTGGTTTGCCTTTTCGACTGCAACAAGTCTTCCACTTTTGATATCAAAAATTTCAACTGTATTAGGGTTGAATGTAACTTGCTTCGGTTCACCAGTGTGTTTCATTTGATACACAGAAAGAAGATTTGAAGCCAAGGAGGGCACATAGAGAACATTCTGAAAGCTTCCATGATCTACATGAATCGTACCTTTGCCCTTTGAAGAAATTTTTGAGTCATCTCCCAAATGGATGGGGATGGAGCTGTTTGGATCGAATGAAAAAAAAGAATCAATATTTGCAGCCATATGATTCGATGCACCCGAATCTATCAAGAGAGTAGTGGGCTTCGAAACAGTTGCCATGAGTGCTTGTCCTCTTTCATGATCATCATTCCTATCCTTCTTCCTTGCACCGTCAGGAAGGGTTATGTTGTTCTTTTCCAAAAGGAGGGCCATTTGATCTATAGTCTTCTTCATACATGAACTTTCGGGATGAAAGCCACGGTTACAATAAGTACATTTAGATTTTTGGTTACCTTCTTTTCCCTTTTGCTTGAACTTCGAACTGGATGGTGCATCTGTTTGTTTGCCTTTCTCTCTTTGCTTGTGAGGCTCGAATTTGGGCTTCTCCTTCTTTTGCTTTCATTTACCATTCAGGATCTTGGGTCCTTGAACATATAGGGCTGAATATTTGGAGCTTATGGACCCCATTTGAATCAACTTGTCATGCTCTTTTGTGACGGACTCAATGAAGGCATTCAAGGTAGGCATCTTCCAATTCGAGGTAGTTAGCCGACCGGAATTGAAAGTAGAGACAAATACCGAATAATCTTTACCAAGCTTGCTTAGAATGGAGAGGATCAATTGTTTATCCTCTTTGATAACTCCACTGTTCTTCAACTGCAAGTTCAAGTTCTTGGATTTTGTGAAGAATTCATTGATGGTCTCGAAATTCTCAGGACTAAGGGCAATCAATTCATTCTCTAATTGAAAAGCCCTAAGCTCATCCTGCTTGCCAAATAGTGTTTCAAGTTGCTCCCATATAGCTTTTGGAGTCTTCAATCCACTGAGATGGAAGTGAAGATCTTTGGAGATGGAGAGACAAAGAAGACCATAAGCTTCATCAAGCTTGTTGTAGTGTTTGGTTCTATCTGACAGATTGTTTGGCTCCAATTCAAGACCAGCAGTGACTCGGTAGTAACCTTTTGAACGTAATATGATCTCCATATCATCTTTCCAATCAAAATAATTGAATGGGGTGAGGATAGGCTTTGAAGAAGAGTATTTGATTGCTAGGAGCGAGTGCACACTGATGTAGAGGAGCTTGCATGCACAGTGTAGTGAATGCAATTGATGTAGAGGAGCTTGCATGCACAATGTAGCGAATGCAATTGATGGAGACAATAAACTTGCAAATCACAATAAAACAAGAACAATGAGGTCGAACAATCCACCCTTTTAGAGTTGCATCACACCTGGGATTGGAGATCAAACAATGTTGAATGGGTCCAATGTATCAGATCCAGGAATTATGTGGAAACTCAAGCTTCTGGAGTGGTATTGGAAGTATTTTCAAGCTTTGCATGCACAGGAGCGAATGCCCTTGAGATATTTCATGCCAAAACTTTTTGCAATTTTTGAGCAATTCACTCAAATCTTCTTGTAGAACCACCTGTAGAAAAGAGATCTTGTCCCTGCAATGGCTCTGATACCATGTAAAATTAGTCACAGCAGATCTAATGAACAAGTAAATCAATCACAACAGATGAACATAGAAAATATGGTGTAAAACTGTGCAAAACATGCAGCAGTGCTCAATATCCCAATAAGGGTGAATAATTACAATACAATCTGACAATGTGAGTGAGCAATTCGAATTGACTAAGTAGGCCATTCGAATCACTGAATGGAGTAGCTTGACTCCAACTAGGAGTCCTCATCATCAATCGGTGGTGCTCATCAATGCACAAGAACCAGTCATCCAGGTGTCAATCTGAGTCTAACTGAGTGTAACAAGTGTAACTGAAGTGTGTAGCACTTATTAAGGGAAGGAGGCTCAGTGGGGGGCGCATGGGAGGCTAACTAAAGTCAGAACAAGTCATCTAGTCAATCTGGAGGTCCAACGGAAGTGAAACAGTCAGTTGGGAGTGAAACTAGGCTCAAATCAGGGAGAATCGGAGCTAACTGAGTGTAACTGAAGTGGAACTGCAGTGGTAGGTGAAGAAGTGTGCCCTTCTCTGGCAGTAGGTGAGAAGTGGGTGCCTTTCAGACTAGGAGGGCTAAAGAACTGAAGTAAGTGGCTCCCGGGTGCTAGAAAGAGGTGGCTAAAGTGCTGGAGGCATCAACATGGTGACTGGGATGCATGCAAAGTGCATGCAAACCCTAATTGCATGCAAGATCCTGAAAAAGATGATGTGGATATCCGAACATATGGAAGCTACTGTTTGAGTTATTTGATCTCCCATTGGATGTTACTGGCATCTTCTATGATAACCAAAGTTGTGTGAAGCTATCCGAGAATCCAGTGTTTCATGACAGGTCGAAACACATAGAGATCAAATATCACTATATCAGGGATATGGTGCAGAGAGGAGCTGTGAAGCTCCTGTATGTTGCGACTGACGAGCAGATTGCAGATGTGCTGACGAAGCCACTAGCCAGGTTGAAGTTCAAGTACTTCAGAGAGAGGCTTGGTGTTCTTCAGATCGAGGACACTTCGAGGAAGAAGTGATGGACACATCTGCTGAAGCCATTCCAAGCATGTTGGAAGGAGGATCCTTCACATGGTTGTGGATGTAAGCGCTGGATGATGAGCATCAGGATGATGTTCTGGTTTCTACTGGATATGATCAGTTGGATCATTTTTATGTATGTATGTATGCATCATGTTGGATGCTGGATATGATCAGTTGGATCACTTATATGTATGTACGCATCATGTTGGATGCTGGATATGATAGGTTGGATCATGTGTATGTATTTTTGTATATGCATCATGTTGGATGCTTGGACCATGTATCTGTATATGTATCAGGTGGATACATTGTATTATTAGGTGGATCATGTATGGTGATATGTATCATGTATTTGTATTTGTATCAGGTGGATACATTGTATGATCAGGTGGATCATGTATGATGATATGTATCAGGTAGATACTTGGTATGCATCAGGTAGATGCATTGTATGATCAGGATGATCATGGATGACGAGCTTCAGGATGTTGCTCCAGATGACATGCAGCAGGATGTTGCAGTGATGATGATCAGGATGATCATGTGTACATCAGGATGATGGATGGTGAGTATCAGGCCATGGATCAGGTTGTGCAGATGAGCATATAATTCGTTGCCCTGGGAGATTTGCAGATAGTCTTTCGATGTTTTTCCTATGGCATGTAATTCGGTGCCCTGGGATATCTGGCAAATGCTCTTTCGAGGTTTTGCGCTGGGAGGACATATAATTCGTTGCCTCGGGAGATCTGCAGATAGTCTTACGAGGTTTTTCCTATGGCATGTAATCCGTTGCCCTGGGATATCTGGTAGATGCTCTTTCGAGGTTTTGTCCTATGGCATATAATTCGTGTCCCTGGGAGATCCGATAGGTTGGGTTGTGTGCCTGTAATCAGTCCTGGGATGCTCTTGCGAGGTTTTTCCATGACCACATGTAATTCATGCCCTGGGAGATCCTATAGGTAGAGCTATGTGCTCGTAAGATCCTGGGATGCTCTTGTGAGGTTTTGTGGTGACTACATGTAATTCATGCCCTGGGAGATCCTATAGGTAAAGCTTTGTGCTCGTAACATCCTGGGATGCTCTTGCGAGGTTTTGTGGTGTGGTCACATATAATATGGCCCTAGGAGATCTGCAGATAGTCTTTCGAGGTTTTTCCTATGGCATGTAATTCATTTCCCTGGGATATCTGGCAGATGCTTTTTCTAGGTTTTGTGACGCACGTAATAAGTCCTGAGGATTCCACAGTATGGCCAGTGATGACGAAGACCTGCAGGTGGTGGGCCTACATCCAGTATGAAAAAGGACTGGCTCTGTAGAACTTCCTATGACGAGTAGGTTCAGAGAATGATTGAGATAGCAGCAGTAGTGACGATGATGATGTCTCGATGACGATTATCCAATGATGATGATCCAGAGAAGAAGACATGTGCTAGAAGACCTGCGCTGAGAAATACCTTCCTAGTTAAGAGGGAGTGTTGATGTATATGTAACTTCGGAATGTATTTCATATATGTATGTTGTATGTACTCCTATAGAGATGGTATTATTCCTCTATACGGAAGTGTCGTCATTTATATTGTAAGTGTCGTAATTATACTTAATGGGTTATTAGACCACCTTGTTGGGGTCGGCCCTGTATAAGTCATGTGGGTCAAAGGGTTATTATACCACCCTATTGGGGGTCGGCCATGTGGGTCGAAGGGTTATTAAACCACCCTATTGGGGGTTGGCCCAGTCAGCATTATGTTATGTGGTTAAGTTCGAGCCTACATGATTTATGTAAAAGGCAAGTCAAGTCAAGTATAAATAGAGTGCGGGAGGCACTCTATTTTATCACTCACTTCTCACTCATGCACTCAAGGACGAGTGGCGCACTTATGAAGGAGGATCTACTGCTAGGATATCTCTTATGTTTGGGTTGTATCATTGCTCTATCTATCTCTGAGGAAGTTATTGGGGTTTTTCACCTTTATGGTTTTTCCCAAGTAAATCTTGTGTCTCTTGTGTGCTTGCATTATTGTCTCCATGATTGATATGCTGTAGATATGCTGTACATGTGTTCTCTCAGTTAAGATCCTAGATCAGATTGAAGTAAATTCTGAAAATTTAACAATTTTCATTTATTAAATAATAATAATGAGTCATTACATTCAATTTTGACCTACTTGGTCATAATTACAAACTTGTAATTATAATTTAACACAAAGTATTTTTTTTTGCAAAAAGAATAATAGTAGAAAATAATTATTCTCAAAAATTGGGTAGGTGACATACACCCCCCCTTAAGCCTCAACATCGTACTCGATGTTGCTTTATTCACTCATTGAGTGTTCCTGGAACAGAGTTGGGTATGCAGCCCGCATACTACTCTCCAACTCCCAGGTAGCCTCTACTGGGTTATAGTGCTTCCATTGCACTTTTACTTGGCCAACCGTGCGGTTCTGGAGTAGAGTTTCTTTCCTTGCGAAAATACAGTCCGGTTCCACTGGAAAATCGTCGCCTTGTTCCACCTGAACATTATTCCAATTTACAACATGAGTAGGATAATTCACGTATTTATTTAAAAATGAAATGTGAAAAACATTATGGACTTTGAGGTTTGAAGGTAGGTCTATTTGATATGCCACAGGTCCAACCCTGGACAGGATTTTGAAAGGACCACAATACCTGGGTGCCATTTTGGCACAACTTCCCAATTTTAAGGAGCTCTTTTTCGGCCTTACCTTAAGAAAAACATGTTCACCAACCTGGAACTCTCTATGAGTTCTTTTAAGGTCTGCTTGAATTTTCTGTCTATCCTGGGCAGCTTTAAGATTCCCTTATACTTGTTTCACGATTGATTCTAATTCTTGCAACAATTCAGGCCCTAAGGTGACCCTACTAACCGAATCACTCCATGATACTGGTGTGTTACACTTTCTTCCGTAAAGGATCTCAAATGGGCTAAGTTTGGCTGAGGCATGGTAGTGATTATTATACACAAACTCTTCTAAATGAAAGTAATCTTCCCACTTGCCAGGTTGATCCTTAACATACAACCTGAGCATATCTTCCAATATTTGGTTCACCCTTTCCGTATGTCTGTTTGTTTGCGGATGGAATGCAGTGATGAAATTTAAGGTGGTGTTTAACCCCTTGAACAAGGACCTCCAAAAATTACCTGTGAACTTCGAATCTTGGTCTGAAACTATTACCTTGGGTATGCCATGTAGTCGGAAAACCTGCTTCATAAACATTTCTGCAATATCAGGGGCTTTATGGGTAGTTTTGACAGGGATCAAATGGGCTTCCTTGCTAAGTTTGTCTACTACCACCATGATGGAGTCATGTTGTTTTTGACTCTTTGGTAACCCAGTGATGAAATCTATACTTATGACTTCCCATTTCTAGCTGGGTATAGGCAAGGGCTGCAGCAATCCAGCAGGATGCTAATGTTCCACCTTCACTTTTTGACAATCAAAACACTTATCTATATACTCCGCTACTTCATCCTTCATCCTGGGCCAGTAGTACTCCTTCCTTAGCATTGTGATGGTTTTCTAGTAACCTGGGTGGCAAGAATAGTGGCTTTTGTGCGTCTCATCCAATATCAGAATTTTTACTGCTGGTACGTTTGGTATGTACAATCTGTTTTTGTACAGCAATAAGCCATTTTCCTTCAAACTGAAATCTGTTACAGAATTTTCAGAGTTGTTTTCTGCTCTCCTTTCCTGTAATTTTTTGGATTCCTCATCCTCCTTGATTCCTTCGAGAATATGTTCCTCCAAATCTGTTGTGTATGTGCTGATGGTTGAAACAAAATGTATTCTTGCATTACGACTTAATGCGTCGGTCACTTTATTCTCCTTCCCTTTAATGTGCTGAATTTCAAAATCGTACTCACTCAGAAAAGTTAGCCATCTAGCTTGCCTAGCATTCAAATTTGTTTGATCTAACAAATATTTCAGCCCCATATTATCCGTCATCAAGGTAAATTTTCTGCCGATAAGGTGGTGACGCCACATTTTTAAGGCATGAATCACTGCTAGCAATTCTAGGTCGTAGGTGGAATAGTTCTTCTCATGAATTTTCAGTTTTCTTGATTCATATGCTATAGCATGTCCCTCCTGTGTTAGGACTCCTCCCAGTCCATCATTGCACGCGTCTGTGCATACAACAAAATCTTTATTAGGATCTGCAATCCTCAAAATAGGTGCTGAAGTCAATAATTCTTTTAATTTTGCAAAACTGTCTGCACACTTTTGGTCCCAAACAAACTTCTTTCCCTTTTTCTGTAGCGATGTTATGGGGTTTGCGATCCTGGAAAACCATTCAATGAATTTTCTACAGTAACCAATGATTCCCATAAATGATCACACATCTGTCACATCTTTAGGAACCGACCATTCATTAATGGCCTTTATCTTGGCGAGGTCAACCGCAATCCCTTCCTCAGAGATTATGTGTCCCAAGTACTGAATCTTGTCTTTGTAAAAATCACATTTGCTAAATTTTGCATACAACCGGTGTTCCCTCAGAACTTGCAGAATGATACGTAGATGTTCATCATGCTCTTCCTTGTTCTTAGAATATACCAAAATGTCATCGATAAACACAACTGCAAACTTATCTAAGTACTTGTGCAAAATTTTGTTCATTAAGCACATAAACACAGTAGGTGCATTAGTTAGTCCAAACGGCATGAAAACGAATTCATAGTGTCCATAACGAGTTCTAAAGGCTGTTTTGAAAATGTATTCATCCTTCACACGGACCTGATGATATCCTAATCGTAAATCGATCTTTGAGAACATTGTTGCTCCGCGTAGCTGGTCAAAGAGATCATCAATGTGGGGCAACGGGTACCTATTCTTGATTGTCATTTTATTCAGTTCACGATAATCTATACAAATCCTTAGGGTACCATCCTTCTTCTTAACAAAAATGATCGGTGTTCCCCAAGGGGACACCCTGGGTCTTATATATTTTTTATCGATCAGCTCCTTCAGTTGAGATTTTAACTCATTCAGCTCCAGTATATTCATCCGGTATGGAGCTTTAGAACTTGGTACAGCGCCAGGTATTAATTCGATAGTAAAATCCAGGTCCCTTTTGGGAGGTAAGTCTGGGATCTCTTCAGGAAAACTAGCTTGGAAATTCTGCAAGGCAGGTATGTCTTCCATTTTCAGTTTGTCCTCCTTAGTACTTATCTCATCATGCACCGCATTCACAGCAAACATCTGACACCCTTTTCTAATTTCCCTTTTTACTTACGTGGCTAAAATCTGTCGAACGAATGTTTTTCTGGGATTCCTTTTACCTCTGTTGTCTTTTCTTCATCATCCAGGCAATTGAAGCTTTTTTCATAACAGTTCAGAATGACCCGATGGGTTTCTAAACAACCCATACCAATTAGGATGTCATATGACCCTAATGGCAGAATATTTAGCTTAACCTGCGTTGTTAGCTGATTCATAGATAAAGCACAATTTTCCACAAAATCAGAAACTTTCCTTTTTGTTTCTATCGCTAATCTAACTAACTAGAATTTATCGAATTTCTCTATTTTCAAATTAAGTCTTTCCACCACAACTGGTGATATATAACTTAGACTAGCATCGGGGTCAATTAAAACAGAAACGGGGTGGTTTTGTAGCATACCTTCGACCTCCACCATTGAGACTTGGTGTTCTGGTTGCCGGTTGTCTAATGCTACACTAATTCTGGGTACTTCTCTTGCCACATCTCCTTCAGTAGCTTCAGACTGTATGGAGTGAATATGATTGGCCACCCGTTTCCTGAGGGGACAGTCTGAGGCATAATGGGGCCCTTGGCACTCAAAGCATTTTATAGGTGGCTTTTGTTCATTGGTCCTGGCAACATTGGGGACATTTCTGGGTGCTGTAAATTTCTGTTGTTGATTATTTCTGTTCTGCTGAAATTTTTGATTCTGAAAACTGGAATTGCCACCATATCTAAAATTCTTCTTTTTCTGTTCAAAGTTACTGGGTTTTGAGTTTTTCCAGGTAGGTACCCCTTCTCTTCTCTTATTCTAGTCAAAGCAAAAGGTGGCTTTCCTCATGGATTCCTCTAGGGTCTTAGGGTTATCGTACTCTACCTTGTCCTTGATGTGGAAAGGTAGACAACTTAGGTACCTCTGGACCTTTGGTTTTTCTTCCACCATATACGACACGTATCTTAGCAGACTTAAAAACTTGTTGTTTAGTTCTTTCATAGTCATCGTTCCCAGTTTCAGATCATAAAATTCCTTGGATTTTTCTTCATAATACTGCTCAGATAAGAATTTCTTCTTGAAGTGTCTTTTAAAAGTACTCCAACTCACATCTCGGTCTTTTACACCTTTTACCTTTTTAAGGTCTTGCCACCAAATATCTGCCTTCCCGGTCAGATTATAAATTGCCATCTTCGCCTTCAAGGACTCCGATTAGTCGTAGATCTGAAAATACTTTTTCATGCCAGACAGCCATGCTTCTGTTGTCTCTCCCTTTTCTGTCTCACCATTGAAAATTGGGGGTTTGATTTTCTTGAATTCACCAGATATTTGTTCATACTGTCGATTCCTTTTTCTTTTTGGATTACAGTCTCCTTCACTGCTATCACTAGAGTAGTTATGCTTATTTTTACGTGGTTGTTTGGTAGCTCTTGATGATGTTGAGTTGTTGTTTTCTTCAGCTGTTTCGGTTTGTTTGTTCTTTCCTTCCTGGGATAGCTCTTTAGTTTCAGAAGTATGTTCCAAGTTCTATTCATATTTTGGATATTGGTCAAACAGTGCTTGCTTCAATTCTTCCTGTGTTTGCAGGATTCTTTCATTGTCCTATTTTACTGACTGGATCTCTGCTTTTAATTCATGAAAAGCACGCAATAATTCTGACGAATCATTACCCCGATTGCCCTGGAATTGTTGTTCCATACTTGGGCTATTTGGAAAAAATCTGCCCCTTATGTGTTCAGCTGAACCTTCCATATCTGTAATCAAAGAAATTTTTCTGTATAGGACAAAATAATTTAAACTTGAGTTAGCGAAAATTTTCTCAATCATAAATTTTATGTTTGCGTGTTTCTTGGACCGTCTTTAGGCCTAGAGTTCGAACATGAGCTCTGATACCACATGTAACATCCCGATATTTTCATAAAATTTAAAAAAAAATTGAATCTCCAAAAAAAGGGCTAATATTGTAAAATGCGGAAATAATAATAATCAATATTCAGCAATTAATAAAAGTTTCGCTTGGTAGGAACAATTTAATGGTTGTGTCTTTTGTCTTTTAATAACGTCATGAAAATCAATTGATGATTATGTACTTTATTCGTATGCCGGAATGATTGAAAATTTATGATGCATTTGAAAACAAAATTCTTTTGACAAGTGCTGATAGTTTAACTTTTCTGGATGATTATGAAAGGGGTCCCACGAGGTGCCCCGAGGCCTACTTAGATACTCCGCTAAAGCATTGCACTTGTCCTTCATGCGCAGATTCGCAGGTAAGAAATAGCGATAAAATTCAAGGAGTTGAATAACCGTGATAGAAGTTGAAACTGCTTATGAATTTCGATGCTACAGGTATGATCTCCTTCCAATTTTGTAAGATGAACCTATCTCTCTCAAGACTGCAGATAACATCTATTTCAATGTGTGTTTGTTGTGAATGTTTCCATTAAGTGTTGGTGAATTTAAGTAAGGTCATTCCATGAATGCCTTGCGGTTGTTAAATAATTCTTTTTATAATAATGACGGTGACAGGTTGATGACAAGGAAGCATGGTCTTAAGTCATACTATGGAGAGATTGACAAAATGGTTCTAAACTCTATTGCCTGGGCAATTAAAATGGTGACGCTTTAAGTATTAATACCCTACCATGCAATGTGTGCGATGGGTCCTTGGGTGGAAACCATACCCTAGCAATGTGTTTATATAAATTAAGGTGTGGACGAGCTTTATGAACCCTACAATGATCCCTATAGTGAACTATATAAAAGACTTTATGTGAACAGCGGAGTCAAACCATGGCCTATGATTGCTCGTGACCTTAGTGGATATTCATATGCTATGAATATGTTTCGAATTGATTATATGGATCATATGAGACCTTGGTTATATGCTATTGGATATCATTATACCTTGATAATATTTACATGTTACAGATTTTAACGTTGATTCGTATGGGTTGGCAGGTGGAATGATGGCCCTGCAAAAGCCTGCATACGAATCGAGGGTGTAATAAATGATTTGGTTTGCAATTATTGTGCCTGGCCACTGTGTTAGGGATAGTGTCACGTGCACGTCTATGTGGATGTTTCGGCGTGATAAGGTTTGGAAAAAGCTGAGTTGTAACGGCCTCCTGCCCTACTATCAACCGATATGGCAACTTCGTGGCTTGGGTGGTAGATGAGCTATTAGTGCTACTCCTTCCACCTTCCATTGTGGCTTGATGAGGATGAATCTCCGTCATTGATCATTGTGTATTGGGATGAGCTAAACCCTCGCGTAACTTATGGATTCTTTGTAACGTTTCTTGGTCATTTGTTTGGTGGTAGGGTTTGGGAGGTGAGACCGACTGGCCGAGAGGCACTTAGGGTTTGCTGGTTTTTCTAGCCTCCCTCGGGCTCGATCCAGAGACCGGTAGCAATCCTGGGTCTGCCAGTAAAATTTATCCGTGGAAGCCAAGTCTGGAACGATGGTGTGATAATCTACAGGGGGGATGAGTGCATCTGTGTTGTCATAGCTTGCAAGTCTGGTTTTTTCAATTGAGTTGGAAGTTTTTGGGAGGTATCCCTCATCGTGGTCTTCAAACTGGGTGCATCTCCTTCACAGTGGATGGATGTTGGCTATGTCAAAAACTCTGTCACAACTTAGGTAATGTAACGTTGCAAAGGTTTTCCTACTATTCTTGGTTGCATGTGTTTCTACCTCATGATCCGATGCTTAACTTGTTGTATGGCTGTTGGCAGGTAAAACTCGGCGAATCCACAGGGTGCCGGAATAGTTGCAAGGGAAGAGAAATTAAGCGAACCCACCAGTAAACTTCGGTGGTATCCCTCCTTAGTGGTTCTCCTAGAATCGAACTTGATGAGCAAGTGCTGGTAGCATGCCTTCGCGGCAGTGGCTTTGTCTCGCCTACAGCATTTGAGAAACCTTTAGTTTTGAGTTTTGTTGATAGAATAGGTGATGTAAACATTTAAAATATGTGTTCGTCCATTCCTGGGCTCGGCGCTTTTAGCAAGGTTGAACCCTTGTGTTTGCAAATCGTCTTGCATCTTTCCGTTTACATCTTATCGTTTTGAGTACTTCTGGGTTGATGCATGAGGAGATATGCTGACAGTAAATTTTTTTCAGTATTTGATGTGTGTATAAATGGCGTGGGGTTTTGAAAGGAACCTCTAGCAAAAGATAATGGCGACCGTAGGGTGTAACTACAGTTATTTTAAATGGAAACGATAATATTTCAGGGTTTAATGGCTATGTTTGGTGAATTGGTCTTCTCGTTTTTGTATCTGTATCTAAAATCCGTTTAAGATATTTTGGGTTTTATGTATGCGTATAATGTTTTTCGATCCTCCCATGCTTGAAATCAGATCCAAGGATTGAAAGGCATGTTTTCAATTGTTTAATTAAAATGTGGCTATATGCCGAGAAATATAAAGGATGTGTTTTGTTTGGAAAGCATAAGTGATAATGTTAAACCCTAGTTGTCGATGTGAATGAAATCTACATGTCTATATTGATGTTTTAAAGGAATAAGAATAACAACTCTTGATTCTACAATTAAAGTGTCTATGGTAATGAAACCTTCAATTTGGCAACTATTTAAATGTTTATAAATAATAATGTATTGAAAACCTATTGACCCTAGCTACGGTGTAGAGATATTACAATTTACTCTGTCAATTTAATAAAGCTATGTTTTCCCTAGCTGTTAATAACTTGGTATTCTGTGATGTAAGTTTTATCACATGCAATTGATAGTTTAGGAAAATGAAGATAATAACAGTGCAATCGTCATATAATTTGATTACTTATGAATATGCAGTTTTTCTATTCTAGCTATTTATTCCTGTATTCGTTTATTTTGGGCCTCTCATGAAAGGATAAAATAACACAGTAGCTTTCTTTCTATTTGTACAATATAATACAGTGAAGACAATATTCGTATAAAATCAATCAGATTCTAAACAATAAGAAGATAGCAAATGGGAATATGGTTAGACAGAATACATGCTATTGTTTTCTTTGAAATAATTAATAAAGATTGGTAACTCTAGTTGTTAACATAATGATCACCTTCAGAAATAAGAAAAGAACCTACTGCTATAATTAGTTTCTGTTAAGTTGTTTCAGCATACAGAATTGGATAGTAAAACAATACATGCGTAGATCTAATCTACAGCTGCTTAAATATAAGATGCATGATAACATAGTCTGTGCATGGGTGGTCTTTGGTTTAGATATTTAGATGCATGCTAGGTTTCACTTTTAGCTGGGCAGATTTAATGCTACCTCTCTGTACTGGAGTACGATGCAGCTCCACGCATGGGGAAAAATGCAGAGGAGTCATTTTATCAGTTCAGCAAATCTGAATTAATTAGGATCTGATATTTTCTACTATTGATCATTAAACAACAATACTAAGCCATTTTCTGAGAGCATCCATGAGATTTGAAAAAGAAAACACAGCAGAATAGAACCTGAGTGTAATGGGAGGAACAAATCACTCAAGAAACCTGTTCCACCCAACCTGCTCCCAAACAGCCAAGATGTCTTCCTTAGGACCCCCGAGCCTATCCACTGATCCACCAAGAGGAAGAAGGTTCTGCAGCTTAGGACTTCAACTTGCAGCAGCAAGAAAATTTATATATCCAGCCTTACAGGCTTAGTAATTCCATGGTATTAGCACTAGCACCTCTGGTCTGTCCTTCTCATAACATTTGCAGACTTACACTTGCACTCTCCACAGCCTCCCCTATTTGAATCTCTCAGCCATCACCTGATGAGCATGAGTAATGTTTCTACAGAAAACATTGTAAGAGCTTCCTGCTCAATTCGAATTGCCTTTTATAGGCTTCCTAGGTCTTTGGTAATTAACTGGTCATTAGTGAGCTACCTGCTCACCTCTCTCCACCTGGAGAGGGAAATTCCACAAAATTAGGGGGAGTTGTCCCATACCAACAGCTAATGGTAGAGCGCAAATGCTGCCATCTGTCCCAATCCTTCCAGCAGCTTCCATTCCTCCTAGTGGGCCAGTGGATACTCTTGTAACAGCTTTCTTGAGTGTTTGTCTCCCATTTTCATTTATTAAATAATAATAATGAGTCATTACATTCAATTTTGACCTACTTGGTCATAATTACAAACTTGTAATTATAATTTAACACAAAGTATTTTTTTTTTGCAAAAAGAATAATAGTAGAAAATAATTATTCTCAAAAATTTGGTAGGTGACATGTTTTTTCATGTACATAGTTGTACAGTTGTATAGGTATTTGTTTTGGTGCGACTCTCATGTAGGTTTGTTGTTTGTGTTTTCAGATGTCAAGTGGGGAATTTTCAGGATTCACGGATGGCACTAGTCGCCATAGTCAAAGCCTTTCCTCAGCCACGCATGGGTGATTTAATACCCAATTGGCCAGTTAGTTGTGTCGGGAGCTGCTTGTCTGGGGGAAAATACCAATAATGTTGCCGAGTACAGTTCCATAATAGAGCTCCTCTGTGAATCGATTTGAATGGCATTCTATATCTAGAAATTCATCTCGATTAGCAACTAATTTTTTCTCAACTCAATGGTGAGTATAGGGTTCGTGATCCTGTTCTACTTCGTCAGTTTTTGCGCATTCGATTACTAGAGTGACAATTCATGTATATTACTTATAATTATATTCCAAGGAACCAAAACATAATAATTTATGCATATGCTAATTATATCCTATATTGTCATTTGTATCATTTATAAACACATAAAAACATGTACATAGTATGCATTTCCATAAACAATGTAGATAAGTATGCCAAAACATTATGTCTATCGATATATATAAAGAGATAGAAAGTCTCAAAAATATAAAAATTGTATACATAGGAAAAAATCTGGATCAAAACATGTCCAAAATGAGTGCTATCGACCTCATAGTCATACAACTGACAAAAATCCTAAGGGTCACCTAGACCCTGACCCCTACAAAAGTATTGAACTAATGTGGCCACCTTTTGGAAGTACCGGACCAAGGATCCTAGTACCCCAACCATATTCCTTTGCAGTACCTCTAGCATATCCTCAATCTTGGTCTTGAGGATCCCATCTATCAAATTGCTCAAGTTGGTCTCGACATTCTCTAATGTTGTTGCAGCATGAGGACCCTTCCCCTCTCGTACCCTCCGACGGAAGTGGGGAATTCATGTCGGTCAAACAAGTCCTATATATGTCACAGTTGTAGAGACGTGTTAGTATCAATACAAAAATATGTATTCCAACTTATAACAAAACATAAAAATGAAATAAAGTTGAAAATGAGACTTACAAATAGCGCCAAGTGAACTTCCAAGGGGGACTACCATGTCTGTATCTTGCCTGAAGTTGATCTCAACATAAGGGTAGTCGTCGATCACGATGATATAATGCTCCAACCAAGTGAAGTAGTCATCGTTGAATGGGATCGCTACACACCCACCCCCAAGTTGTACCATAATCCATGTCCATCACCCCATCACAGGCACAAAGAGTTCATGAGGATATACCAGTACATGTGGACTAAGTCCCGACACTCTCTCGAAAAAGAAACTACATAGAATGTTGCCAAACCAAAAATTTGTCGTCTTCCCCTGTTGGCATGATGTTAGTTGCACTTTCATGCAACCCAGTAGTATGGTACTCCAATCGAAAAAAGTAGGATCTAAGCACCTAAATCCGTAGAACATGTGCACCCATGACACTTGGTGCCCTGTTGTTGATCCAGAGATCAGCTGAATGGTCATGAGGATAATCTTGAGTCTCAGACTCTCTATAGCTCACATTAGGACTTGAGATCCCACTTTTTGAGTGTCATGGATGCAGTACATGTCTATGTACTCCTCTATAGTCATTCCCCCAACACTTTGAGCTTTGAATCTCGGTAATTCACCTTGACGGGAAAGAATAGTGAGGAATTAGATATCATCAAACTCTATTTGTAGAGGTTGGCCATCAAGAATAAATGCCTCAGACTCCATATCCCAGTAACTGATCAAGAGATCAAGTAATCATGCTTGATCCCGCATTGGCGGAGTGCTTCAAAGGATTCGTCGGCATTTAGGACCAAGTTTTCTATCTCTTCATGCTCCCTCTATCTCCATTCAATCACCATCCTACAAAATTTTAATAATTTTTAGTTCTTTTTCTAAAAATCAAACTCACGGACATTTACACAAGCTATAGTTCTAACAGTCGTGTCCACGTGGGTCGTGCTACTATATCCCATGTACATCACTAAGCACAATTAGATCCTCCCAAAAAAATGGAAAAATTGAAAAAAAATTAAATAAAACATGAACTAAATGAAAGAGGAGGATGAGACCTCTTACCTTGCACTAACGGTTTCGAAAATGGTTGCTCCTAGATCTCGTAATCACCTTCAAAGGATTGAGGTAGTTTTCACACAAAACACACCAATTTTTCAAGTTTTGCAAATGAAATGGTAAAAATGACTTTTTTTACCCTATTTTAATTCATTTTTACCAAACCCACCTTTATATAGTTGTGATTTTCACTTTGCAAATGAACTAACTGGGTCTTGTGTTAGGGTTTTACTGGCATATTTTCATTTCAGGGAAGGAATTTATTTTGCGACGGAAATATCTTTAGCAGGTATAATGTTTGTTAACTGGAATTTAGGGTAGGAAATCTTGGCATTTGGAATCTTGCATCTTATCCATCAGTTTCGAGAAACCTTAGAGTATTCTTGCGAACTTGCAATTTTTACCATCCCTCTATATTATATGGCACATTTTTTGCAATAGAGCCTACCTAACATAGGACACCCTAGTTAGCACCCTTATGCCATTTTGGTGCCCATGATGAGTTTTCTTCATAGGATTGGGAGCCTTTTAGTTTTACCATGACTTTGAGAAAATTCCGCATATACCTTTTCTCATATATTTCTAGCTACCCCTTACAAGGCTCTCGCTTTTATGGAGTTTTCTTTAATCTATTTTCCGACTCTTTAAATATGAAAAGATTTCCAAGCAATATTTTTTTCTTTCATGCTCATTAAAGGATTTGAAGAACATATATCCAATATAAGTTTAACCTTTTTCCGGGACGAATGGACTAGTTACAAAAAAGGAATATTCTAGTCACCCTTTGCTAGAAGAGTTCTCCCACATATTGTTTTATGCTTTTTCGAACGTAGGAGACTAAATTTAGGAAAAAGAACAACCCTAGAGTCTTCTTTAAGTTTTTCAAACTCTTTAAAATTGAAAACACCCGCAAGCACCCACTGACCCGAGCTTGAAAAAAGTCCACAGGACGGTATACATTTGTGTGTTTAAGTTGTAAATGCATCGCATATTTCCTGCTTGTGCTTTTGAGCTTTATGTCGGCTTCCATCTTTCAGCTATATGTTAATCCCTCATCTCTTATCTAATTATCTCTAAACTATGCATCATCTTTCCTTTTCAACTTCGCACCCCTTTACCGAGAAGAAACACACCTAAAGTGTCCCTATCCTGCCATATTCCTTGCGTTATGCATAGGTACGTTCCATGCACTTGGAAATAGTTCACTCGTTCCTGACACACGTTTGTTCCCATGTATCATAGCATTAGAAAAAAAATCAAATTTCCAAAAAGATGTATGGGAAAGAATCATGTTCTTACTTATGCATGGCAGCAAGTTGTGTCATCCTTGAACAAAGCACATTATCTTAAGTCATTGCCTCTACTGTTTGGGTCATAGTATGGCAGTCATTATGAAGTAGTCTTTGATTTCTCATACATTAATGATTTATATCATTCTCTTCTTGAGTCAGTGCTTCCTTAGTCACTTTTTGTGTTGTTATTTTGTTCAAGGGAAGTTTTTTCCTTAGTCATCCAATCCTCAGAACTCTTGACTTCATTATGTTAGCCTTCCCATGTCAATCACATCTTAGAATCATGAGTTTGTCTCAACAAATATTTGGCCTCCTGCTACTACCTCGTGTTGGATGATGGGGGGTGCCCCAATACCCTCCTTCCAATGGTTCACATCCCATCGACTCCAAAACATTTATTCTAGGATCATGATTTGGAGTCCTTTTAGTACCTTGGTGTTTGCAGTTATCAGTGGCAAGTTTCCTCGCTAGAAACTGTGGGAATACATCAATGTCCCCGATTATCAAAGTTTACAGGTGTTCGACATCAAGACATCTATTCACACTTGTTAGATTGTACTAGGTACCTTACCTCTCATTTTCATTATCAATGAGTTGGCTCGTGTGTGTTAATAGTATACATCAATGATCAGTAATCACACAGTGTCTTACTATGTTCTACTTCAATACATATATTCACATAGTTTAGACTTGTACCAGTATCGGTTGGTTTGAAGACCTCAAGTCCATATATAACACCACATACTTATGATATGAATTAGGTTGAATTGGATTGCCATTTACTCATATTTTGGCACTTATTTTTATGGGGATTGCTCTGTTAAATCTTATTTCCAAAGATCTTCATTTGATTCTAAGACACAAATCCATTTTATATTTTTCATGCTTGCGATCTCCATTTTAGACATAAATACACTTTGTATATTCGTGGCTATGACCTATTTTTTTACATGGATCCACTTTGTATCTTCATGGCCATGATCATTACTTATATATTCTTCAAGGACCCATAGTGTACTTACTCTTGCGATCATGTTTTTTTTGTTCCTGATCATGGGTATTCCCATCTCAGGAAGAGTAGTTCTAACTTGATCTGTTGCAGGAACTACCTATGGCCGATTTGCAAGGAAATTCTATCCAGGTCATTTCTACACTCACTACTGAAAGGATTACAATGTATTTCGGCCATCATAAGTCCCTATGACCTCATACATTGGGGGCATTTTTATAGTATATTTTGCCACACCTGTCCCATAGATGCTATGATGGTCGATCTTATCAATTTTCCTCTTTTGAAGACTCCCTTTATATTGGAGAAACCTCTTAAAAAATTGTATTTTCCAATACGTATGCAACCTATTTGTGTCTATCCCGCGTCCACGTCACCTACCTTTGGCTAGCCTGCATACATGCCTATTTGAGGGTTAAAAATAAAAATAAGTTACTTTACAAGAAAAGTTACATATTTGGTTGTTCCCAACTATCCCAATCTCGTAAGTAACTACTCATAACCTCCCTAATTGCCTCCACGTCATTATAAAAGAAGAATAGGAGAAGTAATTTGAGGATCGAAGTATTGGATACTACCCTCATGATATTGGATTGCATTTAGATCTAAAAGCCCCTTTGTCCTTGGTCTGCAAAAGCCCTATTCCTATATCCAAAATTATTTTTTCAACCATTATTGAGAGTCTCTATTATGCCAAAGAATTGAAGTGATTCTTTTTGGAAGATCTCTTACAGTGAACTAGATTGAGTGTACTCAAACTTCACTCTTGACAGAGGTTTGGTCAACACATCGGATGTATGTTCATCCATCATAATATACTTCTCCCTCTTCATAGAAGTCGTATTTCTATCTTGGGATCTTATGCCAACTCCCTCTAACAAATTAGTTCCTCTTGCTCCTTCTTAATCCTAAACTCATCATCAATATTGGAGTACCAATATTCCTCTTGATGTTGAGCCTCAGTGCTACATTATGGGTAGATGCTCCCTCTAAATATAGAATTATATGTCCATGCTATATTTCTCATCGATCAACACTTACAGTTTGAGCTATTCTTGTCATCACTTTGAGTTGGAATCCAACTCAGCCTTCATTCCATGAGTGATCTTCCACACATGGGTCAATACCCTCACAAATCCAAACCATGAACCAAGACACCACATATTATGAGAATATGGAAAATACCCCAGTAATTAGTTTCTGACAATGGTTTCTTTCAGCATTGCTCTGATACCATGTAAGATTTTAAGATAGCAGCAATATATTTCAATTATATGCAGTGGAAATAAATAGGATTATTGGAAGATAAACCATGCACAAGAAAAAAAATCTCCCTCCTTATTACTTCGTTGTAGTAGAGAGATAGATGAATGAGATATTGCTTGATTGTTATAAGTTCATACAATAATGAATTGACCTTCAACAATATATAGGTATTCAAGGTAACTTTTACATAAAGCCATGTCTTTGCGTGATATTACCTTTTCACTAAATAAATACATTATTAATAATACTATGATCTTACGGGAATACCTCCCGAAGCTACATAAACATCAATGCTACCTTTCATGGCTAGCTTGAATCTCCCATATTTGACCAAACTGATCAATGACCCTATTGCACATGATCCAACATGGCCAACTATTCCGGATAAACTTCCCTTTGACATTCCTAAATTCAAAGGGAAACAAAGGGATGATCTCGCCAACCTTTTCATGTCCTTCCACCTATGGTGTTCCTCCAACAGCATAATAGAAGACTCAGTGAGGCTTTGTCTCGTTCGACGCACCCTCACCAGAACAATAACCAAATTGTATGTGAACCTAATGAGATCAGCCCATGCCACCTTTGCAACATTGGCCACTTCATTTCTCACATACTTCCAGATCCCAATTCTCCATGACCTTGGTCTCAAAATTCTGGGGGAGTTTTGAAAAAATACATCTACCCACATCGTGGACTATATCCATGAGTGGCATCGACGTCGAACATTGTGTAAAATTGAAACACAACCACCATTCTTGTTGGATTGGTTCACCAAATCACTCGAACTAGCCATCACCAAATATGTAGCCACTCCATGCCACAAATCGTGGAAGAGGCTATTCTAAAATCCCATCATTTAGGGGTTCGCTCAGCCTAAAGTAGGGGGCATCAGCCAACAACGGTTAAAATACCTAGTAATAACTAATAATCCCACCAAGAGAGTCACTACAGCATGCGTTGTTTTAGGGAAACAAGGCCATGCGACCAACCTGTGCCCCACCTTGCCAGAGCTCTGAAAATTTCTCAATAACCCAGTCAGTGTAACCCATGCTCCACCAACCATAGAAGGGGGCACATCATCATCACCCACACCTAAGTCCAAATCATTGTACAAATCACGCATGTTCGATTTGTTCCGGGCACTACACACACCATTGTCCCGGTATCCCTCGATTTCAGGATGCATTGGAAACCATCCACCTCACTCAGTCATTGGAAGACACTTCCCCCCCTTAGTCACCTTAAATGGATTCTATTAATATGGTTACAACCGTGGTCCCTATAAGAACCTCCCCTTAATGGGAAGACTCTATACCTAGCCAACAATTACATATATGGTGCCTACAAAGTCCTACCATCGTTCTTAACCACACCTATGCCACTCGCCCATGTCGATCATGCAATTTTATGTCTCATCATTCATTCCAATGTCCTATAGTAGCTGCGTTTCACACCCTTCTTGCAACCCAAAAGTGATTATCGGATAACCTTACCCCTTGTGGAAACACCCTCCCAACGGTAATTGAAGAAGACAATGATCTTACAGAAAACAATGAAGATCATAGTATACCCAACATCTATCATCACCTTAGGATCCTCCATCACCATTCTCCTAGGAAACCCTAGATCCCATAATCCTCCACCAAGAGGAGATCCTACATCCCCCCCAATCACCTCTAGTTATATGGACATCCTTCATCTTTATTTCATTACCCTACATACCAACCACGAAGATTCCTTTTCCTCTGATGAAGACATGTTAGAGGAATATGTCTTCTCCACTCGTGAAGAGATCATAGAAGCCATGCACTGTGAAGAAACCCCATGGGATTCCCTCCATCATATGTCATCATTTTTCCACACTCGGTTTCCTCAAATATTGTCAATATCCCAGCAATATACCATTGAATGAAAGGATTTTCTACATCCTAGTCATATCGATCGGTTCAAAAATCCCATCCCCGCCTATTGACGCTTTCGAAGACAACAATCTAGCCAATATCTCTCCCACAATATAGGTCGATCTTTATGTTACCCCAGGAGTCGTAGAAAACATCTCCATTGGTTTTTCATGTTCACCATGGGAAATTAGTGACTTCACCGCCCTCTTTAAAGAGTTTTGAGACATCTTTACATGGTCATGTGAAGAAATGTCAGGCCTCGACCCTACAATTGTCAAGCATCGTATAGACACTTGGCCCGACACCATCTCCGTTAGGAAAAAGTAACGACCAGTCCACCCCTCTAAGGCCCTAGATATCAAATTTGAGATCTAAAAACTCCTACATGAAAGATTCATATTCCCTATTGATTACACATCCTGTGTCTCTAACCATGTCCTGGTCAACAAGAAGTAAGGTACCATTCGCATCTGTATTGATTTTTGTGATCTCAACTTAGCATGCCACAAGGACAATTTCCAACCCCATTCATCGACCAAATCGTCAACTCATGTGTCTGTATTGAAATGTTGTCCTTTATGGCTGGGTTCTCGAGTTATAACCAAATATGGATTTGCCCCCAAGATTAGTAAAAAATAGCATTTACCACACCCTAGGTTACCTTCACATATAAATTTATTCCCTTCGGTCTAAAGAATTTTGGTGCCACTTTCCAAGGAACTATGGAATACATCTTTATTGACTTGGCTCACATCATCCTCACCGTTTTAGATGACCTTACCTCCAAATCCAAAAAACGATGCGACCCCCTTCACGATCTCTGCACCATATTCACATGCTATCGCAAATATATCATATGCTTGAACCCCCTTAAATGTGTGTTATGTGAAACAACTGGATGATTATTAGGATTCATCATATTCAAGGACGGCATCATCGTCGACCCTTCGAAAGTCCAAGTCATTCTCGAGCTACCACACCCGCGAACACAGTGCCTGCTACAGAGCATCCAAGGCAAGGCTAACTTCCTTCGTCGTTTCATTCCTAATTACAACACTCAGTAAAACATATTTTTACGCCTACTTAGGAAATTCATCGCCTTTAAGTGGGAAGATTACACCCAAAGCTCCTTTGACGCTCTAAATAAGGTCTTGTCTTCATATCCCCTCATCTCACCTCCAGACTTTGACAAATATTTTACCATTTATATATTAGCACCAGCTTCCTTTGTAGCAAGAGTTTAGGTCCAACCAATCAAGGATCACCATGAACATGTAATTCACTATGTCAACAAAAACTTAGTTGGACCAATACTCAATTACACTCATGATGTTCTAGAAGCTCACGTTAGCCGTCATTCTTTCTGTACAAAATCTACGCCATTATATTTTGCTCTGCAAAACCACCGTAGTTGTTGACTCTAACCCCATGAAATACATACTTAGCCACAGGATTATTAATAGTAATTTTGCATGTTGGATTGTTATCTTACAAGAGTTTGACCTCGAGTTTATAATCCCTAAAAGCAAGAAATCATTGGCCCTAGCTGATCTCATCACTAATCTACCATCCACAACCTCGGGCGAACCTGTTCATGACCACTTCCTTGACGAACATCTCTTCCTCATCGTCGACGATGACACATGGTATGGTGATATCCTAACTTATCTCCATACTCAGAATTTCTCCCCCCAGCTATCCCATGATGACCGTCAATGTATTCGTCATCAAGCACCAAGATACCTTCTCATAGGAGATGTCTTGTATCATCGCGGCGTAGACAAGATCCTACACCGTTGTTTAACACATGAAGAAGTTGAACAAGTTCTCCATGAATTCCATAGTGGCTCATGTGGAGGCCACCTCTCAGGCTTGGCCACTGCCAAAAAAATCTCACGTGCAAGGTTTTTTTGGCCCTCTATATTCAAGGATTGTGTCTACGCAATAAAAATATGTGTGAATTGTCAGGTATTTTCTGGCAAAACGTGGTCACCACCTACCCGTCTCCATCCAGTAATCATAGCTGGCCCATTTTGCAAATGGGAAATTGATTTTATGGAGTGTCTCCCTACTTTGGTGCAAGGACACCAATACATCATTGTCGCCATCGACTACTTCACTAAGTGGGATGAATCCATGCCCACATTCAATTGCAAAGGAATCATTGCTGCACACTTCTTCTTTAACCATGTCATCTCCCGCTTTGGTGTACCCAAACAATTGGTCTCTGATAACGACACCCATTTCTATAACGAGGCATTTGAAGAACTATCGTATTTATTAGGATTTATTAGGCTTTAAACATGAATTCTCGACAGCCTACTACCCCCGGGAAAACGCCCAAGTTGAATTTGTGAACAAAGTTCTCAAAATTATGCTCCAAAGCACAGTAAATAAGAACAAATCCAATTGGCATCACATGTTATTCCCAGCTCTTTGGACTTAACGTACCTCGGTCAAGACCGCTATAGGATTTACCCCATTCCACATTTTTCGTGGAGTAGAAGCCATCCTTCACATAGAATTCCAAATCCCTACCTTCCAATTTGTTGTAGAGTTGTTACCTGATACCCCTGCCCTCAAGCAAAGGTTGTTCACTTTGGAACACCATGATAAAGAACGTCATGACTCACTTCAAAAAAATGAGGCTATGAAGGTTCAATCCAAAGCACACTACGACAGAAATGTTCAACCCTGCACCTTCAATGAGGGATACTTTTCCCTTGTCTTTAATGCCAAAAAAGACAGCAAACTAGGACCTAAAAATTTTGTATCTAAAAGGACAGGTCCTTATGTCATTAAACAATGTATCCCCAAAGGGGCATATGTCTTAATAAACCCAGAAAGTATCACCCTCAACATCCTCGTCAACGGTATGTACCTTAAACGCTTCTACCCTTGATCCACGACACCCCACCGATGTGCCATGTTTTGGTTTTGTATTTTTGCATTGTCAATACCTTTGTCACATTCTTTATTGCACTTGGTTATGTGCGTCCTATGTGCAATATTACGACTAATACACATAGGAGACCCATTTTTTTTTCCATTACAACAACGAGACTCCATCCCATAGTAACGATGTCGGGATTCCATCACAGGTATCATCACGAAACCGGCATATAGGAAATGTTTTCCCTCTACTCACATTGCATTTACCACTATTCCCTCTGATAACCATAGGGCCCTTATTCCCAGTCATGATGTGCCATCAATGTCATCACTGTAAATAGCATGTTCCCCCATGGGTGCACACACCATTACACTCCTTGTCATCAGTTGACACTCATTATGTCGAACCCCCCACAAGTCCAAGGAATTCAATTAACCTTGAAAAGATCACCTCTAGTTCATCATTTTACAGTTGTGTATTTACTCTCCTACCTTCAACATTCAGTGCCATTATATTCCTCGACACATTGTGTTACGATCAAGAATCATAGTTGACTAGTTATACCCCCATTAGCACTCTACCATCTGAAATCTTTTTTGTATCATCCCCCCTGTGAAGACACCAATGGGGCCACCACCCTTAAAAGTAACCAATTCTATTTAGTTTTTCCCATAGGAACAATATGCATGGCATTGATTCATGGGGCACTCGTCTTCGCGTTTGAAAAACAACCCCCACCTCATTATGGAAAGCATCCCCCAACCCACTCAAAACTGTGGGGACCCCACCCATCATAAAATTGGTCCCCTAACACACACAAAACTATGGGGACCCCACCAATTATTATTTATGTACAAACAAGTTTCCCAATCCACATCAAACCACAAGAAATCTTGATTCTTTTGGTAGCAACCCATGGTCGCCCTTGATCTATGTATTTGAATCTCAATATCCCCGCATTATCTATTTTTTCAATCACCATTACTCTCAATATTGTGTCTCCATCAAATCCCCTTCATCCGCAGTTTGTCTCCCTTTGTTTCACTCGGTACCTGTCCTAAAGAAATGTTGTCGTTATCCCACTCCATGTTTACATAGATCAAAGGAAGTTATGAGCCCCACGCTTATCAACTAGTCTTGTGTCAGGTCTGTCAGTCCTATAGTTGGTTACACTATTGTCTTGGTTCTTATTATGATACTATCGTCTTCTCATATGCTTCAACTCTCATGGACATCATCTCACCATATTCTGAGAGTTGTAGTTGTTGCAGTTTTAACTTGGGGTCCCTTTCAATCACTATAAGAGATCACCTCGAACTAAGTAGGGAGAGTCATTAGAGATCCCTAACTTAGTGTTTTACTCTATGCTCGACTCCAACAACTCTATCGCATCAGGGGGAAACATAATTTTGAAGGTAGCAGTGTTCACATTTGCAAAAACATGGTAGCAATCCATCTGGTACAATGAAGTTCACCTCGCACAACTTCACCACTACTCTCATCCGCCACCCCTATGGGATCGTCATGATCATCAGCAGTTCCTCTTATTCAATACTCAGCAGTAGTTCCAAGTTTAGTTACTCTCACATGGATTGAAGCTGCCATCATCCTTGTCCCAACAGTATCTTTGAGTTGACCCCTCGATCTTCTCTTATTGTAATCTTCTTGACAGCTTTTTCACGAGCATGGGTATGCCCACCTCATTTTTATACCATCGATCGTCACCAAATATCTTCCCCCATGGGAGGACACTCTCGTCTAACTATTTTTTTCCACTACATAAGAAGAGAGAAACACAAGAAACGATGATGCATTATTGGCTCTACAGTCTCTTTCGAACCTCACACATTAGGGGGCATCTTTTAACACCTTAATCTCGCACACATGTGACATTTTTGTGATTCTTGCAATAAGGCATCATCAACATATAGAATGCATCTCACCAAAGGAATCCTCAATAAATCCAAAAGGAAACATGAGTCCAAAAGTGCCCAAGAATATTCAAATGGATAGGTCATATGGCTAAACCCTTATTAACATGCACTATAGCACATGTTACCAGTTCAGAACCCATGTGACCCTCGCATGTAAATTCCTTCTATATCCACACGACTATCAAATATCACCCACCAACAGCACAATTGAAGGCTCATCAATGGCCCATCACTTCCACAATTCAAATTTGGGCTCCTTACACTCCTTATGGCATTAAATAGCCCCTCTCGTGTACTTGGAACCACTTCATGAGGTGATGGAATTCACATTTGGAGCTAGTTGTTTGTTGGCCACCTCTTAGCCTATAAAAGGAATCCATGGGAATGCATCTTGTAGAGAGAAATAAGAGCAAAGTTATGTTTTTGTATTTGTATTAGAGCTCCTTCATAGCTCACCTCTTCCCACCTTTGAAACCATTCCAAATATCCCTTTCCTCCTTCCTCCAAGGAGCAAGAGTTTCTCTCCATTGTTCTCTCAACCAACTTAGCATTTAGTTTGGACAAGAAGGACCTCCGTAAGGGATATTTTTGGATTCCCTTGAACCTTACACCTCCTAGGTGTTATACATTCTTGACCATTAGGCAATACAAAGTGGTTTTTGCATACATTTGGTTGTTTGAGTGTGCATCCTTCCCCCATTATCTTTGTTATATTTTGTTTAATTTTCTTTCTTTTGTTTAAGTTTCACTAAAAACCACTTGCAGGATAATTTGGATAACTCGCACTCCCCCAAAGGGATCCAAGGACTGAGGCCTTGCTGCAACCTACAAGGCTTATCCCCTTACCAAGTGGAAGGATGCACCCTTCTGCAATTTTTTCCACAACAGTATTGCTCTGTGGTGGTTTAGCCAAAATACCACTAGGGTAGTTTAAATTCCCAAAACACACATGGTTAAGATCATGTACATATTTATTAAGCAAAGAAACATGAAAAATATTATGAGCTCTATTTTTAGCCCGCAATGCAATTCTATATGCAATGGGCCCTAACCTTTGATAGCTTGGCACAACTTCCAAGCTTCAAGGATCTATTCCTTGGACTCACTCAGAGGTAAACATGTTCCCAACATTGAATTAAAATGCATTTGATTCTTATCTACATAGTTTTTCTTTCTATCTTGGGCTTCCTTTAAATTATTCCTAATCCTTACAACCTCTTGTTCCATTGCCTTAAGCATTTTTGGCCCAAGCACAATTCTTTTCACTGGATTATCCCAAGTCACAGGTGTCCTACACCCTCTTCCATACAAAATTTCAAATGGACTCATTCCAATAAATGCTTGTTGCCCATTGTTATATGAAAACTCTACCAAGTGTAGATAATCTTCCCACTTTGATGGTCTACCCACCACATACATGTGAAGCATGTCTTCAAGCACCTGATTTACTCTTTATGTGTATCCATATGTTTGTGGATGCTAGGTAGTACTAAGTTTAGTTGTGTACCCAAATCTGTGAAATGACTTTTCCAAAATTTATAAGTAAACTTTATATCATGGTCGGATACAATCGCTTTGGGTAACCCATGAAATTTGAATATTTCTTTCATGAATATTCATGCTCTCTCATCAGCCTTGTAAGTATATTTAACTAGAATAAATTGTGCTGTCTTAAACAATTTCTCCACCACAACCATGATGGAATCATGCTTTCTTTAAGTAGTTGGAAATCCTGTAATAAAATCTATAGTTACCACTTCCCATTTCCATTCTGGGATTGGACAATGTAGCAATAAACTTGCTGGGTATTGATGCTCAGCCTTCAGTTGTTGATATTTCATACATTTAGAAATATACTAATCAATGACTTTCTTCGTTCTTGGACAAAAATTTCACTTCCTAGGTTAGAAATTTTTCTCTGGTATCCTGTGTGGTCAAAATATGGCATTTTATGAATTTCATCCATAATAATTGTCACAAACCCAATGAGCTCACGTTGACTTTGAACCACGGGGTACCGAATCTATGGCTACATTTTTACTGTTGATATATATAATTTCATTTTTCTATTGATTTCAATTATACATTCACAACTGGAAATAATTGCGCCAAGAGGCACTCTACAGCCCAGTATGAGGGAGATCTTGTAACATGTGTCGAGTGTTTGTCGAGTTTGTCGAGTGTTTGTCAAGTACCAAAATAATACAAAGTAAAAAGTAAGCTTAGGATTAGGTGGTAAATATTATGTTGGCCATAAACAAAAAAGAATAATACAGAGTAAAAAGTAAATATGAGACTTAAACTAGAGACTTTACTTTTTATTTTTAATACAAAGTAAAAAGTAAATATGAGACTTAAACTAGAGACTTTACTTTTTACTTTTAATACAAAGTAAAAAGTAAATATGAGACTTAAACTATAGATTTTACTTTTTACTTTTAATACAAAGTAAAAAGTAAATATGAGACTTTAAAGTGTTTGTCGAGTAACAAAATAATACAAAGTAAACAAAAAAATAATAATACAAAGTAATAAATATTATGTCGATCATAAACAAAAAAAATAATACAAAGTAAAAAGTAAATTTGAGACTTAAACTAAAGACTTTAGAGCTTAGGATTAGGTTGCTCAGGTATTGCACTCAAGGAGCTATTCAAGGAGAGGTTTGCACCTCAGGATATTTGATCCCTCTCAGGGCTTGATAGAGCCTAGGATTTGGATCCAGGCTAGTTATAATTCACATATGGAGGCTCTACTAGCTATCTCCATATGAATGCATTTATATTTCTATTAATCCAGTTCCATAATTCATATAATGGTAGTAATGAATAAAATTAAATAAAACATTCAAGAATAATTATGTTAAGCATAATTCAATAATATTCAACACATTTCATAAATAGGTGAATACTTATCTAGAAATGTAAAGCAACTGTCTGTAGACCAAGGATGTTCCACCCAGCCATAGGCTCTGTCAAGCCATATCTTACTTTGACAAGCCACCCCCGAGCTGGGACAATCATTCCACAAGAAGGTGTTGGCCTCTCTAACTACAACTATCCCTCCACCAAGAATGTGGCTCCCTTCTCTGATGTAATATTATCTCGGGATTATTACCCCTAGTTCCTTTCCCAGTGCTTGAGGAATTTCTTCTATTCTATGTATGGTTCTCCGTATGTAGAAGGGGGACAATGGTACGAAATGGTATGGATTGGTACCATACAGAACTATGGATGTCATGGTTTTGAAGTAGATATTTCAGGTTAGCATCCAAAAGGACTTATTTCTTGCACGAAGGAATGAATGGAAAGATGGCTACTCCTGTCTATTTATATGCTTGCTGGAGGCTAGACAAGTGGCATAAAAATGGACACGAAGCATGGAGAGTTGGACAGGTGGCAGGCATGGGTTGGGTACATTTTCCCTTTTTGTGGAAGGATAGTCCCCCATCTCTTCTTTTGTCCTTTAGTCTGCAACAGTCATGGATTTTTATATTAAAGAGTGGAATTTTACAAATTTACTTATCTTGGTCACTCTAGACCATACACATCTGGCATGTATCCCTTTCATTAATATTTACATTATTATATTATGGGGTAAAAAGCGGGGTGTTACAATAATTATCCTCAAGTCTGCCACATTAGGAATATACATTCTATTTTTATAAGTAAGAAGTATGTCATCCTCCAAACGATAACCTTCATACCTCTTCTCTAAATTCCATTGTTTTAATTTCTCTCATATTTGCACATACTGCTCATCTTCAACAAGAGAGTCAACAATATGTTTCCTTAAATCTAACTAGCAAATGCTAATGGCTACCACATGTATTGCATGTATTTTTTTGTTGAATCTTTATTTTCTGTCTCATTTATGTGTTTGATCTCAAAATCAAATTCACATAAAAATTCCAACCATCTAGCTTGCCTTGCATTTAATGTTGGCTACTCAAATAAATATTTAGACCACAATGGTTTGTCCTGAGCTCAAATTTCCTACCCATCAAATAGTGCCTCCACATTTTCAAAGCGTGCACTATGGAAGAAAGCTCTAAATCATGGGTAGCATAATTATTTGCATGCTCTTTTAGCTTTCTTGACTCGTAACATACCACATGATTTTCTTGCATAACAGCTCCTCCAATTCCCTATTTACATGCATCGGTACACACCACGAAATCATTTTTTGGGTTTGCAATTTTCAAAATTTGAGCAATTGTAAGAAGCTTCGTCCACGGTTGTGTTGGAGGGACCCTTTGTGCCCCTTAATTGTCATTATTATTTTATGTTAACATACCATTTACTCTAACGAATGATTAGTTAAAGTGGGTGCAACCACTCTAACCATATCTACCATGTATAAATACATATCAATTACATGAATAACATTGGACTTGGACATCATTTCCCCATATTCTGTGTCGATGGTTCTATGTGTGCTTTACTCTCTTGCTTGAATATTGTTTTGAAGCCTAGCCTTCCAACATTTTGGCGTCATTGTCATCCTCACTCGGTGGGTGACAGCAGCAGTGAGGGTGGCTCGAATCTGGAAGAAATTGTGAGATGCTCGTCTAAAGAAGCCTACAAGAAAGATAAAGGACTGCTCATGCATTGATAGAGCTGCACAAATAAAGATAGGACATGGATCTATGCACAATCAACGAGTTGAGGAGTATTTCATTCGTTCCAGATGATGTGGGAAAGACAAAATACTTACGCATAAAGGGTTAATCACTATCCGCTTTCTGTGTTGATCATGTGAAGATAGAAAAGTTGCCCTCAAATGTTAAGTTCAAAGATGATAATGTATGTCATATGTAGATACTTTAATCTATTCAATATGTTCGATGACTTGAAAATAATTTGACCATCGGATGCATAAGTTGGATAGATGATCTATGGATGCATGTTCGACTGGTTGGAGACACGTCGACTGAAAAATTTGACCAACTCATGTCGACTATTTTTTTTAGTTTGATATGCCACCAAGAATATGGAAAATACCCTATACACTATTCATGGGGTTGATTTTCTATTGAAGATGCTCGTAGATAAATTCCTGGACAAAGTACAAATCATGAGATGAGAAAAATGTATGCAAGAGCGGTCGAGAATGATAGAATGATTGGTGCTTATGTGGACGGTCGAGGGAAGAATCAATGAAAGATGCTTGTATTATGAAGAATGTGTGTGTTCCCTATTCGTGCTGCCAAAGAAATTTGTGATAGATCAAAGGAAGATGACCTCTATTGTGCATTTCTTGTGCTTACAAGGAGAGACCGCGCTTGTAATGAAATTGAAAAGAGTGAGATGCAACACTATTGTTAAAGATTGCAGATAAGAATTAATTGAATAGACCTGCAACTATATTAAAAAGATTCCAACATTGAACGAAATTAATAGAAAATTTGATATCGATGAAATCAACATCATTCTTGAACGTGCAAGAGTTGATGATGGACGAGCTGATAAGTTGATCGAGAGGTAAGTTGAGTCTATGCCACTAATTTGAGAACGATGCCTAATAAAGAGCCCATAATCAATTAAATCTCGATGCAATATGTTAAATGGCAGGTTGATTTGAATAGCCTTCATGTAGGCTCACATGGAGTTGGAAAGGTCGACATTCAACCAATGAATGATTTCCCAAATGACCAATTTCATAAAGACTCATTCAATATGTATAGTGACTACACTTTAGTGTGAAACATGTACTGGTTAGGTCGAGCATAGTCGATGTTTATGTAGTCGATATTATTATATTGGTCGATATTATTTTGGCCAACCATTAATCTTGGTCGATCCTTTAATGTGGTCGGTAATATATGGTTGATAAGGTTTTGGTCGACGTGATTCATAAGCTTGGTCAATGTCTAAATATTGTCATTATAAAATGTGATCGATGCATACCTTTTGTAAATTGTAGTCAATTTTTACTTTTTTGTTGAAGCTCTAAAATGTAAGTCAAGAATATATGTGTCAATTTTGTTAGTCAAGTAACTAGAGTCATGTATGTACTTGATTCTATTGAGTCAATAGTCCATAAGTGACTCTATTTCAAAAAAAATGAATTCAATTAAAGCTCAGAGGGGATGAAACGTGTGTATTTAAGGTGGGTGATTCCCTCTACCATTGTAATCTAAGTTGTTCTCTAGCCGAATCTATTAATTCGAGTCAATTCAAGTCCAAAGCAATCGACCACGGCCAACAAATTAATCACAAGATCATGCACAACGAGTATAAATATTTTTTAAAAATCTAGGCATTATCAACCCTCAACAGACAAAGATGGAATTCAAGAAAAAAACATCATAAAAATGCACAAAAAGAGCTTAATGACAACATGATGACATGAGAACAATTGAACTAATTAAGCCCCCAATGGAGAATTGCAAAAGTAGTCCCTGGGTTGTCACCTTGGAAGCTAGAAAGCAAAGAGATGGTATCGAAAATTGAAGATCCAAAAGGCATATGCCTGAGTCGAGGGAAATCCGAGCAGATGAGAAAGGATGCCAGGATTTAACTAAAAGACCTACTAGCGGAAAGGGTAGTCGACCACCTTAGAGAGAGGGTGATACTTTGACATACTGCTACCAAATTGAATACAAAGGCTAAAGAGTAACAGGTCATGGTAGAGTCTTGTACACATGTGTCTTCCTATCCAACTAGAGGTTGTTGCGGTTGAGTTACCCGGATGTGGACGGGTATGCATGGTCGATGCACTTAAGGACTATTTCAGCAAGAGGAGATACCTAGGATGTTGTTGCACATTTATTTGTTCTCTTTGGGACGAAGAAGAGTTTTGGGGTGGGGGATATGTTGGAGGGACCCTATGGACCCCTTAATTGTCATTATTATTTTATGTTAATACCATAAACTCTAATGAGGTGGAGAACTCGAGGGTTCGACAAGACTGGAAAGTGAAGGAGGGTCGCGCAACTGCAGGCTGTTTGGGGTCTTCAGCGAGAGTGGTTCGGGGAGGGGGGGGCGTATTCCCCCGCTACGGCACATGGAGACGACGCAGCCCAGATGTCTGATGCCTGGGGGTGCAGACGGTGGAGAGGATATGAGGGAGGCGAGTGGGACCGTTAAAGGAGCTACTAGAAGGACGGGACCAGGTGGATGTCTCCTAAAAACCCGAACTATTCCTGCCATTCAGAAAAGATCTGATAAGATCAGAGAGAAGGTAGAACTATGGAAAGAAAAAGAACTCATCGAAAAATTTGTTGGGGTTTGGCCACAGGAGAGATCTAGTTCGATGGAACAAGAGTAAGTGGAACCCTAAAGGGCACTATGATCTCCATCTGGGCTCCAAGGGTTTCTTTACTATTATCTTCTTTAACCTGGAAGATCGAGATAGGGTTCTGGAGGGAGGGCCCTATTTTTTCTTTTCAGCGGGCCTTTATCTCCAACCATGGAAAGAAAGGTTCAATCTGGAAATGGAGGATATGAAGGTCGCCCCGATTTGGATCTGGCTGTTCTCCCTCCCGTGCGAATATTGGGACCTGGAAATTCTGCAAGATATTGGTAACACGATTGGGGAATTTGTTAAAGTGGTGGAGCAGAAAAAACAATAGAGGTATATTTCTTTTGCTCGTATATGTGTTTATATGGATCTATCGAAAGAACTTCCGGAATCCATCAGCCTGAATCAGGATGACGAAGAGTGGGTGCAGCCGATCAACTATGAGCAGCTTCCATTTAGATACAGACAGTGTCATGAGTATGGACACTTTGGTCGGAACTTCCCACAGTTAATCCATTCTCCACCCACAATCAAGCAAACCCAAGGGGGTGAGAAGGACAGGGAAGGGTTTGTTCCAGTCCAGAGTAAAAAAAAGAATAGAATGGGGGTGTAGTAGCAGGTAGTGAAGGAGAATCAAGGAAAGGGGTTACCAGCAACAACCCTTTTCAGATCTTGGAGGAAAAAGGAGAGGAAGAAGAGGCTGGGAGGAACATGGCAGATCCTCGGGCGAAGCAAGTGGAGGGTACTAAAGGAAAATTAGGTCATAGAAAAGAGAAAGAGGATTAGATTGAGGCAATGGAGGAGGACGGAGTAGATGACATGGAACTGGGAGAGTTAGATATGGATGAGATCAAGAAGGAATGTGATAAGAGGGGGAAGGGGTATGTCTCTAGGCGACAGCTGGAACTACTCCAAGAAGCAATTATCAAAACCAAAGATCACCAACAATTGGGGATTGCAATGGCCGCAGAAAGGGAGTAAAAGCAAATCCACATAGGATAATTTAAAAAGAGGCAGAAAGATGAACAAGCAAAGGATAGTCGAGATAGGAGTTAAACTTATAGAATCAGGACAGTACCCGACGATAGTGGCGAAATTATCTGAGGTAAATAGGGTTACCCAATGAAGATTGTATCATGGAACATTCAGGGATGTAATCATCCCAAGAAAATAAAGACCTTATCAAGGAAGGTCAAACAGGAAAAGCCAGATGTTCTCTTTCTGCAGCAAACAAAGTGCAAATCTGAGGTAATGGAAAATTTGGGCCAAAAGATCTGGACGCGAAGTAAGGTAATGGCGACATATTCTTCTGGAATGGAAGGTGGTTTTTTCATTCTATGGAAAACAAACTCCATATTCCTATCGGATTGGCGGGCCAATCTCTTCTCTGTGATCACCAACTTCACTGTCCTTGAAACAAGGGCAAAAGGTACCTTGGTGAATGTCTATGGCCCAAGTGCCTTTCCTCAGAAACAAGCCTTTCTAAATTTTATGAAATGGATGAAGGATCAAGTAAGTGGAGGATCATGGATAATTGGGGGGGACTTCAATTTGATAACCTCTCTCAATGAAAAAAAGGGGGGAAGGCGGGCTCTAGACAGATTCCAAGAAACCTTCAGAGATTTTATAGTCCATAGTCCTTTTATAGATATCAAGATGGGGGATGGGTGGTACACTTGGAACAACATACGTGGTGGTACTCACCTTGTGTCTTCTAGAATGGACATATTTCTGGTTACAGAGGACATTTCCAGAGACACGGGAGAGATAAATTCCAGTGTCCTTCTGGCTGCTAGGTCTAACCACTAGCCCATAATCCTTCACTGGGATGGGTCAAACGCCATCTTAAATAGGTCGTTTCGTTTTGAACAATTTTGGTTGGAGCATAAAGACTTTAAAGATCCTGTAGGTCAATGGTGGCAGGAACTGGTTCCCCCTGAGGGGACTGGAATGTATCAATTCCAGCAAAAACTAAAGGCTCTCAAAGTCAAGATTCGCAAGTGGAATAGGGAATATTTTGGGAATATATTTCAGGACAAGAAAAAATTGATGGAGGATATTGAGCATATCCAGAGGAAATGAATGGAGGAAGGATGGGATGAGGAACTGAGAGAGAAGGAGATAAACCTGTTGAATCAGCTAAAGGAAAGGGAAAGACAAGAGGAGATCTTCGATCTGGAAGCAAAAATCAAGGAACCAATGGCTTCAAGAAGGGGAAAAGAACACCAAATTCTTTCATAACACTGTCATCCAAAATCAACATAGGTCAAAGATTTATAAACTTCAGAAAAATGATGGAAGTCAAGTTAAATCTAGAGGAGAAATCAAAGAAGAGTTGGTACACTACTTTAAGGAAATATTGACGCAGGATCGCAGGGATAGAAGCCAAGAAATCACCAGGATCACTAGAATTATTCCCAGGTTAGTCACCAGAGAGCACAATGAGATGCTGGGTAAACCAATCTCCATTCAGGAGGTTGAGGAGGTTGTAAACCAGATGGCCTTAGGGAAAGATCCTGGACCAGATGGTTTCACAACAAACTTCTTCCATTTCTTTTGGGATATGATCAAGCAGGAGGTTCTGGAAATTGTGGAAGAATCCCGCAGCAATCGTGGGGTCTTAAGGGATTTTAATGCTACCTTCTTAAGCCTTATCCTGAAAGGGGAAGGAAATGACACCCCCAACAAGCTCAGACCCATATCCCTGTGTAATTTTATATACAAAATCATTTCTAAAGTGATAGAAAATAGGGTAAAACCGCTTCTCCCCAGTTTGATTAGCTCGGAGCAATCAAGGTTCGTCGAAGGTAGGAAAATCTTGGATGGGATCATTCTGGTTCAAGAAACTATTCACTCTCTGAAATTTACCAAGAAACCAAGTATGTTGGTAAAATTATATATAGCTAAAGCATATGATAAACTAAGTTGGAAATATATGTGGAGTAATTTGGAAGCCTTTGGCTTTGGCAAGGAATGGGTTGATTGGATAATGAACCTAGTATACACTCCCTTCTTTCCTATTTTATTGAATGGATCGTCGACTAGGCTTCTGCAGTCATCCCTTGGAATTAGACAAGGGGATCCCCTGTCCCGCTTTCTCTTCATTTTAATGGCAGAAGGGCTGAATAGGCTCCTTCAAGATCAGTCCATAGGAGGAGAGCTTCGTGGGTTAATATCCATGAGGAAATGGATAAAAAAATGCATAAATAATTCGTGGATGACACGATGTTATTGGGGAACCCTTCAGTCCAAGAGGCTCGAGCCTTTAAGAAAAGTTTAACGCTTTTTGCAAAGGCTTCAGGGCTTGAAGTTAATTATGATAAATTGCAGGTTTTTTTCTTCAATACTACCAGCCCCACCCAGAGAAATATTCTCTGGATCCTGGGTTTTTCCAAAGGCTATATTCCTTCTAAGTACATGGGTGCCCCTCTCATGGATGGCATGCTCCAAAGGATTTCTTGGCATGACCTTATTGACAGATTGAGGAGTATACTGGAAAGTTGGACTCTCCGGACCCTAAATCTTCCCAGTCTGTTGATCCTGGTCAAAGTTTTTCTCCAAGCTATGTCGGTCTATCTATTCTCTATGCTCTATGCGCCAAAAGCTGTGATTAAGGAAATTTGGGGTATCCAAAGAAATTTTCTTTGGGGTGGTAGGGAGGAGAAGAACAAATTTGCGTTGGTTGGTTGGGAAAAAATCTGCCGCCCAAAGGACAAAGGGGGTTTGGGAATTAGGGATCCAAAGGTTATGAGTGAAATTCAGGGCTCTAAAATTTAGTGGAGATGGTTCAATTACAGGATGGAACCTTGGGAAAAATTGTGGGATGTGAAATATGCTAGGGATAGACCAATTGGTCAGCTGATCAGATATAACGAGGAGAGGATGGGATCTCATATTTGGATGAAATCCCAGTCAGGACGAAAGCTAGTTCAGGATCATAGATTTTGGGAAATATGTGATGGTGAACTAGCAAATTTTTGGGATGATTCTTGGAATCAACTCCCAAAATTAGGGGCTGGCCCTAGGTGGCAGAACATCAGGTCCAGAGGGTTGGAAGAAGGAAAATTCAAAGTGTGTCACTACTGGGAAGAGCTTCCCTTGGATGGGCATAAGAAATGGTTGGGTCAACATTGGTGGGAAGGACTAAAAAATGATGAGGATCTATGCCCCTTTGCAGACATTCTCTAGGAGAGATTCATCCACATCAAAACGGGACCGAATAAGTTGATGTGGGGTTACAAGCAGAAAGGTACTTTTAGTATTAAAGAGGCCTATGACATACGTACCTGTAGGGAGGAAGAAGGGGAAACATTCTGGAAGAAGATCTGGGAAATGAATCCTTGGCCAAAGACAGCCATCTTTTGCTAACTGGTTGTAAGGAAAAGGATTTTAACGGGAGAAAATATTAGAAAACGGGGGATTCATGGCCCTCCCAATGCCCCTTATGCCTCAATAACGAATAAAATATGGCTCATCTTCTGGATGACTGCCACTATATTTCTTCTCTATGGGATAGAGGGGCCATGATCTTCCGGAGGAGTGATCAAATGCATGGCCAACCTGACTAATCTCTTCGGGAATGGAATGTTAAGGCGTTTGAAAATCTGATTATGGGAATGTTATGGAAGATGTTCCCTGGGATGGTTCTTTGGAATGTTTGGAAGGAGAGAAACGCACACATATTCTGGGATAACAAGCACAGTGAAGAGGATGTGTGGCGGAAGCTGCACCACATCCTTCAAGAGACTATAAGAAGCATGCAGTGGGGAGAAACAGACAAGGACCTATCGGAGGACGAATCTCGCATTGCAACTGGTTGGGGTTTGAAAAGGTGTGACCTGGAGGGGCTTCGAAGGAATGACAAGATCTGTAGACCATCTAGTCCGAACTTCTGATCTCCTCCACTACCGAATGTGTTCAAAGTCAACTTCGATGGGGATTCCAGAGGAAATCAAGGAGCAGCGGGGTTTGGGGGAGTTTACAGAAATGTTGTCGGGATTATTCTGAAAGTTTATTATGGATATCTTGGCAATGATACTAGGAATTCTGTTGAATTGGAAGGCCTCATCCAGGGCCTCAAACTTGTGTTCATGGAAGGATGGTTTCCGGTCATTGTGGAGGGAGACTCCAAAATTATTGTTTAGATGGCAAAGAAATTGTCCAGTGGCCAATCAGGGGATCGAATCACTACCAGCTAGCGGCTCTCGAGCAAGTTGGACAACCTGAGTCACTTTGTGACCACTCATAATACGTTGTCATTTAGCCATGTAAGGCGGGAGGTGAACAAGGTTGCGGATCTCTTATCTAACCTTGGCGTGGCAAGGGGTGGGGCCATCACTGTCGGTAATATGGATGACTTTATGAATGAGCATTGAGCACCTAACTATAGACACCTGGCTATATCAGATTACGAGAAAAGCATATAGGTGGATGGCTATGGGAATGCTACCCAGGACGTTGACAGGCGGCTGATGGAGATCGCAGTGGTGATGTCAGCGCACCATGGGTAATCATGCAAAATAAGACAGATTTTACTAGCTCGTGTACAGAGTTGGGTACAAGAGGGTACGGGTTTAAGTGTGTGCGGAAAGGGAGGCTAGATGCGCATCAATGTCCATATCTGGCAATTAAGATCCTTATGATGTTAATAACTGGGAGGAGTACGATAACGGGAGTTGGAGGGTACTAGATGACAGAGGGAGGGAGAAGACCGGTTATAGTTATCATGGTGTCCCCGGATTTAAATTTGTGCAAATTTCTGAGCTTTTCCATCCGCATTCCCCGTTGTTCTAATGTTTTTTCTTCTTTTGTGGCTGGAAAATATCCCTGGGAGTTGGTAAGAGATAGGATTTATTTAGTTTGTCTGCCTGATTGTGCGTGTTTCCCTCTGAAATTAGGATGGATCCCAAACGGCGTATCATGTTGGATTCTGGTAATGGTTATGATCCTTGTGGGAAGAAGGAAAAAGGAAAGATGGTGAAAGGACAGGGGGGTAGAGGGGGCCATGTCACAAGGGCCCAATCTCAGGCCTAGACCGCGACCACCTTCTTCTCGGACCATATTCCTATTGAAGTTCGAGATGAAATTGATGCCATTGAGAAGCATCTTTGGGAAGAGGTGCAAATAATTTCAATTGAGGGCATTCAGAAGGAAGTGGAAGAGTGGGTTGTTGATCGTACCACGGCTGGAAGGGCCTATGCTTATGATAGGATGATAATGGTCTATTGAGTAATGAAGAACCTAGTGGCACACGTTTCCATGAGTGGCACTTTTAAGAGTCAAGGGGGCAAGGAACTTGTGCGGGCTTGGAAGGACCATAACGCGGACAGTCGTCTGATGCACAAAAAAATTGACCTGATTGCATCTAAGCTGGGCATTTCATTCTATGATCCTGGCATGGAGAACATGGGAACAGGAGGCACTAGTAGCAACAGGAGACAGAATGTTGCTCTGAAGCAAGAGGAAGGTGAGGAGATGAATCTGGATTAAAAGATCAAGCTGACTGCTAGTGAAGGCACTAGTGGGGCTGACTATTCCAAGAATCTAGTCTGAATTTGTGGGGTTAGTTCTGTGCGAAGTATAGTTCCCAGTTTTCCTCTCCTTGGTTTGAATAGTTTTATCGTAGTTGCCTCTTTAGTCTATAGCAGAATTTGGAATAGGTTATTTCTCCCTTTTGGAAGCTTGTTTAGAATAGACTATTTTTTAGTACTACTGTAATGTTGGAACTGGCGGTTGAATCTGGGACTCTGATACTCTGAAAGAGCGATATGAATCTATTTTAAGAATTAATATAGTTTTTTATTTACAAAAAAAAAAAAAAACATAAACTCTAATGAATGATTAGTTGGAGTAGGTGCAACCACTCCAACCATATCTATCATGTATAAATACATGTCAATTACATGAATAACATTGGATTTGGATGTCCTTTTCCCATATTTTGTGTTGATGGCTCTATGTGTGCATTACTCTCTTACTTGATTGTTGTGTTAAATCCTAGCCTTCCAACAAGCTGGAAGTTTTCTTCACATTTCTGTGTCCACTCAAATTGTATTCCCTTCTTTTGAAAAGAAGTGTTGGAGTGTGTAAACTTGGAGAATCCTTCGATGAACCTTCTGCAGTGACCAGCAAGACCCATAAAATATCTTACATTTGTCACATTCCTTTGAGTTGACCAATTCATAATTTCCTCAATCTTTTCTGGATCCATTTATATTCCTTCCCATGAAATAATGTGACCCAAATAATGAATTTTCTTTTTATAGAAATCACATTTTATTACCTTTGCATACAAAGTATGCTCTCTTAGAAATTGCAAAACCATTATCAAATGTTCTTCATGCTCCTCTTCATTCTTAGAATAAATAAGAGTGTCATCTAGAAAAATAAGAATAAACTTGTCCAAATACCTATTGAAAATATTATTCATGAGACACATGAATGTGGTCGGTGCATTAGTGAGACCAAATGGCACCAAAACAAACTCATTGGGTCCATACCTTGTTCTGAAAGCTACCTTGCGGATATTTTATTCCTTGATTCTTACCTAATGGTAACCAGACCTCAAGTCAATCTTTGAAAATACCTTTACCCCTCTCATTTGATAAAAAAGATCATCAATTTGAGGTAATGGGTACTTGTTCTTTACTGTAACTTTGTTCAACTACTTGTAGTCAATACATAACTTGAGTGTTCCATATTTATTTTTCACAAATATCATAGGTGCTCCTCATGGAGACACACTTGACCAAATGTACTTATTTTCCAACAAATTTTTCAAATGCATTTTCAGCTCTAGCAATTCTTGTGTACTCATTATGTAAGGTGTCTTAGACACTGGTGCAGCTCCTAGCACAAGATCAATTGTTAAATCAATGTCCCTCTTTGGAGGAAGTCGTGGCACTTCATTGGGAAACACATTCCTGAATTCTTGCAACACATGATAGTCCTCCAACTTGGGAATTTCCTTTAATGTTTGTACCACCCTAGTTTTGAACCCCTGATCTGATGATGTAATTATGTAAATCTTGATTATCAAATTTCTGAAGGGTTGAACAATTTTTATTACACAATTATTAATATGAAATACAGCTGGTTGTGGATAAGGAAGACGCTAAAGAGAAAGGGGACCTATGAATTCACCAGTGAGAAGGAAAGGGGGTTGTAGATAGACTAAGGGGATTATAAAATGACCCTAGCCTAACCTTGAGCCTAAAGGTTCTTTAACCATACTTTAATATTTAACACCCTTTTGAACCTTATAATTAATCCTACATGCTAATGAAGTATTAATGGCATCATGTTGAGGCGTGAGTCTTTTGGGAGAGACCACATGGGAAAAGTTGGCCTTACAATTAAAACATGCATGCAGGAAAAGTTGGCTCTCTAGGGGATAGAGAAAATTCCATTGTATTTTGTTATGTGAGTGAACTGTTCTTCCTGGTTGGGTGAGGGTTCTAAAAACTATCATTCTATCTTGTCATGGAAACTTGAAATTTGCTAGTTGTGGGGCAGGGACTGTTATGTCGTACCCCTAGCTAAGTTACCAGTGATATGGTGAATCTTCTGTGAACCTTCGTTGGTGGAATTTATGTGGCATTGGTTAATAGTGGCGGTCCTAAGGTGCTGTAGTGAATAGTTATCGATGTTGTGCAGTTGGAATAGAAACTGAGGAAGGGTCTGCATTGTTTGATGTGGAATTGGTTGGTGCCAAGTTCCTAAAACCTAAAGAAATAAACTATGCTATTTGGGTGAGGAATTGATTGGAACCAAATCCTTGAACCTTGTAACCTGGAGAATTAAACCATATGGTTTGATTTGGAACAGGTTGGTTCCAATTTCATGAACCATAGGAAAAGAAATTGCATTGTTTGTTGTGGAATTGGTGTGTGCCAAGTTATGAGAGATAACCTGGTGAAGTTTACCTTGTAACCTGCCTATTTCTTTTTTTTTTAACCTTAATAAATATCCTAGTGAATTAATAGTCTCATCTCGAGGATGGTACCTTTTTTAGATATTTATGAGCAAGGCGACCTACGGTTGAGAGGAGCATGCCTCACACACAACTAGTTGCTCAAGTTATCAATCATACATATAAGTATCTAATGCTCTATATCAACCCTATTATTTTCTTGTGTGAATCTGAATGAATGGAATGATTCCTGGAGGATTTGAATTATTATTGTTGTTGAGTATGAATTTTTGGTACTTTGAACATCCATACTTGAATTATACATATATGTTCATGAATAGTCTTGGGTATGAGTAAATATGAAGAATAATTATGGAAACTATCATTTTGGGTTGATGGCATCATTGTTAATGGAACTTATGTGTATAAGAGAATACTTAATGGATGTTTTACCATGGTGAATGCATACTTCTCGTGGGAATCCATTTAACCATGTTAAGTATTGAAAAGTGTCCATGTCAGGAACGTTATTTCATTAAGTGAAATGCTTTCGGGTTGATGTTCAATTGATATTCTGTTTCCAACATAAGAATTCGGGAATTGGTTATGTGATCGGAATCCTTATCAAGTTGTCTAATGGAGTTAAACTTAAGTTTGAAAGTCTTTGATTCCATTAATAAAACCAAAATTTGAACGGCTTAAATTGCATCATAAATTCATAAAGTGTCTAAGTTATCAATTATCGGAGTGAAGGAAGGGAACTGTATGTTTCTATCAATTCAATCTCCTATGCCTTAGATGGTTTTTAATAAATTTGGCTAAGTCACAAATCGTCAAATCCTTGAGACCAAAATACCTTTTTATGCCTTTTTCGTAGTTAACGTCAAATGAGCTATGTCTGAAGGATTCATGGTTGATCGACTAGTATTGTTTCAACGTTTCTGACCCCAAGGTGTTGGGACCCACGTCGGAAGGTAAAACCTCAGGTGGAAAGGTTACAAATGGACATGGAATGTTCCGATGTTTCTGGACCCGAGATGGTGAGACCCACATTAGAGGGTAAAACATCAGGTAGAAAGTTTGAAACTGGTCGCAAGATGACTCGGCATTTCGATGCCAAAGGTGACAAAGCTAACATCGGCATGGAAAACATTAGAAGGGATAGAAGGGAGGTTTGTCATCATTTTGATGTCAGAGTTATGATATTTAGGAGCAAAATTGGAACAGGTACGTCGAAGTAAAACCCAAAGGAATTAAAATATTTTTCTGATGTTTGAATCTTGATTTAACGTCAGAAACGGACATCGAAATGCAAGCGTCAAAAAAAAGGGGGGGGAAACCATTATTGTTTCCCAATAATGTAGGCCCAATATTTTCAAGCACATCAGAGATGGACTAAGATATGCTTCTTTAAATTAAATGGATAATCCAATAGTTAAAGAAATTTTCAAGTGGAGAGATGGTAAATTCCTTCCATTAAAAAAAATTAGGAGCATGTGTGTGTGCTAGCACCACACGAAATCCATGGTACGTGGAAACTCTCAAGTGTGGTTTAGAGTAGTAATGGGGTACATTATAGAGTGGTATTAGAGAAAAGGTTTCAGATCTCAAACCTCATCGGTTATAGAACAGAGAATTATGTTAGTTTGTATCTAAAATTGACTTCACTATACTCGAACCATTGAATGGAAACCTGAAAGGAAATATGCATGCATGATATGGTTAAAATATGTGTATTTGGATGTTTTTATGTCTAACAAAATTGAAAAATATACAGATTGCCATATTAAAGGAAAGTGGTGTAGTAAAATGGTGGAAGAGCCAGAACTTTACAATGTCGCTAGGGAAATTGGAATGAGTGCCAAAAGGACATAATCCAATGGACATAAAATAGAGATGGGTGTGGAGGAAATGCTCCAAACTTTGAGAACTTACAGGCCAAAAATGGAGGATATTATAAAACCAAGAGCAACATAACAAGGTGAATCTTCAAGTGTTGTGGAACTTGATTTAGTTGCAAAATAAAGTGCAGCATGTCTCTGTGTCCATGATGAGAGGAGAAGAAGGAGAATATTTGAGAAGAGATCTTTCTAAGAGACACCAACACTCAAGAAGTAGAGATGTAAGAAATGTGGGGTAACATTCCCATGACAAATCAATTGAAAGTCATCACATAAAGGTATCACCTGAATATAAATCAGAATCAGTTTCTAGAAGATATCGTAAGAGGAAACATGATGAGGAACCATTAGAGTGTGAACTCAGAAAAATTAAACCTCCTAATTTTGATGGAGAGAAATCAGAGGAAAATGTTGAAATATGGTTGCTGAAATGAAGAAGTATTTGCAATTGCATAATTACTCTAATAATCAGGAGGAAAGATTTTCTATATACAATCTTCATGGGAAATATTTCAAAAGTATTTTTAGCATGAATATATGTCCCAGCAGTACTATTACAGGAAAATGCAAGAGTTCTTTGAACTCAAATTGGGTAACCCGACTATGGAGGATTATGAGAGAAGGTTCTTGGAACTGTTAGGGTATGTTGGTTTTATTAAAGATGAGTGTGAGAATTCTATATGGGTTGAATACCATGGAAGAATTCTAATAGCCAAGAATCTTTAAGCAAATAAGTCCTCACAAGAATTATTCAAATATATGCAAGAATAAGAAGAAATATTGAAACAGAACATAAGAGAAGGAACTCAATTGATGGAAATATTATCTCATATCTTATTCCTCAATGTGAATACAATATATAATACATCTCAAGAGATAAAATAGAATTCCTTAAAGGCAAGTTGTAAAGCACAAAAAGTAAGGCTTACTAAAAACATAAAAAACCCTACGTGGCAAAAGCAGTTTCCAAAACTGTGCCATAGGCTCACGGATTTGGAAAGTATGGTATGGAAGCTCATGAGTGAGTTAAATGGAATGTAATTGTGGCTTTAGAAGAGAAGATATGATGTGGAGGTCGAATTGGTCAAGTGGTGAGAGTTTCCAAGTGAACTAGCTTTTCCTTATCCACCGGAAAGTAGAAAAAACAGGATAAAGCTGTCTAAATCAGGAAAGTGTCTTTCTAATTCAAGAATAGAATGAAATCAGACAGAATCCAAGGAAATCTTATCCAGAATTTGTCCAAATTCGTTTTTGTGACTTAGGATGGCAAGTGGTCCACTAAAAGACAAAACTGGCCCTATTTAGCTAGTCAAAACTTAGGAAATTAATCTAGGTGACTAGTAAAATATATCCTAAGTATTTAATGGGTTTTTAAATGTTCCAACACCCCCCCTTAAGCCTGACTTTATGAGGTAAAATATCATAAATATAGGGCCCAAGAAATCAGGCTTGTGGTCACCCCAATACAAAAAAATATTATTCCATGTAGGTGAGGAAAGAAGGAAAACCTCCCCTCAAGATCATGGAATACACCATAATAATGCTCTCGAAACTCCAAGCAGGTGAGAAATTGGTCAAATGTCTAGAGGAATATTCTTCTTGGGAAGAAGTGGAATGTGCTCACTAGACTTGAGCTTATTGAGATCAGATCCAAATGAGACTTGATGATTTCCTCCATCTTCTGTGCAATAGGTGCCAAAAATCATGCAGTGAATTAGAAGCAAGAGAGAGAGAGTGAAACCAGTCACTCCAAACTGTAATTTTGCCTCCGTAGAATTCAATATCACATCAAAAAGAAACCCAAGGAGAGGTTCTGAGTGTGTATGAGCTGCAACAACTAGCTGATGATTCGAATTAGAAGACATATGAGAGAACTGAGAGATGTCTCCAACTTCTTGAAAAACGTGTTGGCAATCATGTAGGAACTGGCAGGAGCATGAACAGAGGAAGTGAAGGCGCAACCAACAACCTCAACTGTGTACTGTCTTCCAAATGACTATAGATCACCTTCTTGGATACCATTGACCAGCAAAGGATCCTCAATATCTGAAGTGTAAGAGGAGAACAATGATGAGAGATGGAAAGATCTGAGTTCTTCTTCAATAATAAAGTTATGTTATTTGATCTTTGGTACCTGCAAAACAATCTCTCTGAAATATATACTGAAAGACTAATTTAATTAATAAATCCAAAGGCTCTAATACCATGTGATAATTATATATAGGTTGACTACCATGAAAGAATTCTAATATCCAAAAATCTTGAAGCAAAGAAGTCCTCACAAGAATTCTTCAAAGATATGCAAGAATAAGAAGAAATGTTGAAACAGAACATAAGAGAAGGAACTCAATTGATGGAAATATTATATCATATCTTATTCTTCAATGTGAATACAATATATAATACATCTCAAGAGAGAAAATAGAATGTCTTAAAGGCAAGTTGTAAATCACAAAAAGTAAGGCTTACTAAAAACATAAAACCCCCCTAGGTGGCAAAAGCAGTTTCCAAAACTGTGCTAGAGGCTCATGAATTTGGAAAGTATGGTATGGAAGCTCATGAGTGAGGTAAATGGAATGTAATGGTGTATTTAGAATAGAATATATGATGTGGAGGTCGAATTGGTCAAGTGGTAAGAGTTTCCAAGTGAACTAGCTTTTCCTTATCCACTAGAAAGTAGAAAAAACAGGATAAAGTTGTCTAAATCAGGAAAGTGTCTTTCTAATTCAGGAATAGAATAAAATCAAACAGAATCCAAGGAAATATTATCTAGAATTTGTCCAAATTCATTTTTGTGACTTAGGATGGCAAGTGGTCCACTAAAAGACAAAACTGGCCCTATTTATCTAGTCAAAACTTAGGAAATTAATCTAGGTGACTAGTAAAATATATCCTAAGTATTTAATGGGTTTTTAAATGTTCCAACAATGAGAAGGTTAAAATCCAGTGATTTCTTAGTGTATTACCAACATACTACCGAGACAACATCACTTATGATGAACCTCGTACTCTGAAGGAAGCTATAAGGAAGGCTAAATTCATGTATGAACAAAATAAAGGAAGAAAAGAAATACACAAAGATTGGAAAAGTAAATTGAAAGACAAAGAAGATCAGAGGAAAAAGGGGTTTAAGCCTCTCGATGCTAAAAGTAACCAAACTAAATATTCCAAAGAGAGGATTCTTCCTGGTGAACCAAAGATGGATGAGTCTACAAGACAAAGTTAGCAATATCAAGTTAAATGTTGGAACTGTGGAGGTGATCACTATTTTAAGAAAGGGACCAACATTTATAATGTTCAAAAGGCTACCACAGTGGAATATGTAGCTATAAACATTCCCCGAATTTATGCAACTCTAGATAATCAACAAGCGGACCATCAATCGACCATGATCGAGATTGAAGGTAAGGTTATTGATGTACTAATTTCAATTTTAATTGATTCTGGAGCCACTTACAGTTATATTAATGCTAATGTTATTGAAAGATGTCACTCAGTGAGCACTAAATTGTTGGAATCTTATTAATACTGAGAGGGGGGGTGAATCAGTATTAGCGCAGTTATCATATCAAATTTTTACTTCATATCAAATTTAAACTTGAACTTAAATTATGCATTCACATAAACAATAACATCCATCCACATATGCGCAATTCACAAAACACACAGATTTTTACGTGGAAACCCAAACAGGAGAAAACCATGGAATGCTCTCTTATAATATAAATATTACATTAATAGAAGCACCAACTTACAAAATTCTCCAACACCAACTGGAAGGAGGCAACGACCCCTCGTTTTACAGCAACCAACCTGAAGGAAGCACCAACTCCATGATTTACTAGCTTCAACTTGAAGGAGGCACCGACCCTCTGCTCCTTACCCCGTCCTACCACCTTGATATGATTGTAGAAGATATTACTTGTTGTTCTATTGATACGTGCACTCTTCAAATTAACTATTGTTCGTTCTGTTGTGTGCACCTACTGTATGATGTGATCTTGGTGTCGATGTATTGTATCACATACCTTAATTCACACTTGACTTGATACTTCACAAATTGCGCGCTACTTCGTCATACATTCGGTTTATGCGCATATACAAACTCAACTGATACTGCACATCTTGTGCTATGTTGTTGTTATGACTTTGTTCATATGTATCATATCACTCACCTGATTCTATGCATCTTCAACTCTGTTTTTGTTCTGACTTCGCACATCTGTAATAGATCACTCTGCGCACCTTCAGCTATGCTAACTTTTGTCTTGGTGCAACTATCTTGGATCATCTGTGACTGTTTGTGTACTATATGTGATATTGCCATACTATTCTCACACACTTGCGCATCGTCTAAACTCCTGCATTTCTATCTCCGCGCAATTGTCAGGTAAACTACATCATCTTGTGCACCATCAGCAATTGTGTTCTTATGCTCATGAGCACTTGGATTTTTTCTAGATCATGATGTTTCGGTTCCACGAGACCTTGATGCCCCAAGAATTAGAAGCTTACCAAATTTGTATCTTCCAGCCTCAAGCTTACAATATTACTTCAACTCTCCTACTTTGCTTCTTATTTATACTTGTCCTGCACCGACAGTATGTCCATAAGTTGGTCGTAGCATCCCTTCTTCCTTGCTTCACAGTTCCGCTAACTTCACGCTTCTGCACCGGTGCATTATTGCAACTTAACCGCACCGACAAATGTGTAAGCGTTTTTTAAAAAGGAAATTAAAAAATAGCATGCCTGACATTATCGGTGCTCTATTATTATTAACGCACAAGTGCGTTTAAACAACTCAACTGCACTAAAAACTGCGTAAGTGTTTTTTTTTTATTAAAAAAAAAGACTAACAGGGTTGACAGGGTTTCGAATTCAACCCAAGAAGTGGTCCCATCACACCCAATGCCTTACATATAAAAATACAAACCCATTAAATCTAAAATTCCTAAAAAGAAAAATCATAATCGTGAAACAATTGAGGGATTTAAACCCTAATGTAAAATTTTGCAGCCACATAAAACGAAAGGAAGCAACAAGAAAATCTAAATAGGAAAATACCATGCATTATGATCCAGAGTAATGATTTACATACTTAAAATTTATATTATGTAGGGTTTTGTTTAATTCAACATAACTTAGAAATTTTGATCTTCAAAATAATCTAGTTTCTCCAAACTCCTCCTTGGTGACTCTCTCTTCCAAAACTATCCCCTCGAAATTTTGGCAAAATAATGAAATAGTGATTAGTTTTTTTTCAATACCTTATAGAAATAGTTTTTGAAATTGAAATTCTCGTTCCTTTTTCAATTTATGGGAAAATAATTCATGCGATTTTTTATTTTTTATTTTCTAGACATCATTGCACTAGTTACACAGGAGCACTGGTGCTTCATAATATGAAATGCACAGTGCATATACATTTTTAAAAATTGTATGGACTAGCGGTGCGCCAAGAAGATATGAATGCTCTGATGCACTACATTTTCCACAACACACCATATTGGCATTCAATAAAAAATTAAAAAACACCATATTGTGGTGCGTATTAAGAATACGGTTGCATCATTACTCCTTTATATACTAAGCGCACCATGGTCAACAATATTGAAAACTCCATAGATAACTAACCACTATCAAATATAGCAGATATTTTTTTTTGCAAAAAACTTTTGTGGATGTTCTAGCATGGTGCGTATGTGGTTTAGCCACACCAGTGCATCCATTTACTAAGGAAGCGCTGGTGTGTTTTATTATTATGGCGCACCGATTTAATTAAAAAACGCTAATTTCAGTTTAATTAGATAGTGAAGCATCTTTTTATTTTATAATAGTAATAATTTTTATTTTATTTTATAATAGTAATACTATAGTGAAGAATCTTTTTATTTTATAATATCATTTTCATTGTTAACGGTTGCAATATTTAATGACAGCCGCCAGTTCTAGGATATGGAATTTCTCGTGATTCGTAATCCTTTTTAGTTGAATGACGAACAAGGAAGGCAGGATTAGTGTGACGAATGTGATGAATCAAATGATAATTTTGGTTTTTGATTGAATTGAAGTACAAATGCCCTGGGTTCTGTATCAAATTCAGACATCTATTACATGTGTTTCTTTCCCTCTCATCTACTATTGCTCTTGGAATTACCAACTTCTTTGGGAATTTCACGGAGAGCCTAATTTTACAAAATTTGAAAGGTAAAATGGGTAGACTCAGGGCAAGCAAGAGGGAGAAAACGAAGCTGAGAGAGCAAAATAGGCAGTCTATAACAACCAGAATCTTTTAGAGTCTCATAAAACATGGAGGATACAATATCCCTCCTCGGGTGGACATTAATGAGGTTCTTTGATCTTTGGCGGAAGAGGCTGATTAGGTTGTTGAATAAGACGACACCACTTATAGAAGCCAAGTATCTACAAATCTTCCTTACTCTTGACAATGCCATAGTAGGGTGTCTAGGGTTTAGGATTTGTACACAAAATACGTTAGTTTGAATTTTAACATTGTTGACATTCAATTGTGTATTTATTCAATTAAATTTGGACATATTAGGCAATTTTTGGACTAAGAAAGTGTGAATTTAGACTTTGAAAGTGTCAATATCAACCTTTTTTAAGTGCAAAATCAAGTTCTGAAAGTGCCAATATTGGCTTTGAAAAAGTGTGTTTTTCTATTCAAATAGTGTGTTTTTTTACTACTTATGGGTCCTAAAATTGCGGTTTTTTATTATGAAACTATGAATTTCAATTCAAAAAGTGTAAATTTCAAATCAAAAAATGCAAATTTTGATTTGAAAAGTGTGAATTTCAAATCAAAAAATGCAAATTTTGATTTGAAAATTGCAATTTTCATTTGAAAATGTGCAATCTTCAAAGGTGAAAATTGCAATGTCTATAATATTTAGTCTTTGTTTGAATAGCAAGTTATCAGTTATTGTTTCTTTTTTGATACAATATCAAGAAAATCTAGCTTTTTACATATATAATTTTAGTAGTTTCCAAATGAGGCAGGAATTCTCAATATAATCTGTATAGGGACAGCTTACTTACACAATAGTAACCAGTAAACGGTGTATTCTGCATCACAGTGGTAATTTTCCTCAAATGCCTAAAGGCTCGTGGATGTTCCAGACGCTCGACGTTTGCTCGCCCAGCCAAGTTGATAGACAGACTAGAAGGATTGTAACAAAATATAAATTTGTTGGGATAAGATCACATTAAACGGTATCCGTAGGAATGTACATCCATCCCACTCTCAACACTATGCCCCATGTGTTCTCGTTGTGCCTTAACTGCTGCAAGGCCCTTCTCATTTATTCTAATTTTTTCACCTGTCCATACTAGCCATGGTGACCATGCCCATATGATGATATTTACATCGATCAACATATTTTCTTCTGCACCAACAATCCATTGTTGCTTTCTATTTAAGCAGTTTTTGTACAAGACCTTCAGATCCTTCGATGCTCCTGTTGGCTTCCACCATTGCACCTCTACTTTGTAAGACCCAAGAGTACTAGCATCTAAATCCTAATAAATATTACCAATCGCCCTACCCAACCATATTGCACAATCTAACTCTGGTGATTTCACAATGACCATTTGGCCCTTCACAACATCCACTCTTGGAATGAATTCATCTCTAGGCTTGTTGCATATTGGTCCAACATATAAATCCTGCAAAGCAGGAACATTTTCCTTCAAATAGGCATCCATAATTTCATGTTCATATCTTGTAGGTTCACTACTATGAATATCATGGCTTGTAGATGGCCAAAAGTTAGTTGTTGACTTATCAACACTCTCGAAGGGACTGTCCAAAGCTTTAAATACAGACTCCCAATAATTTAACTTGGGACGCCAAAACCGTTCACCTCCCTTCTCAATCCCTCGATTCTAGAATGAAATATATGTTTCTATTCCTTTTTTTTATTTCGTCAATGTCTGAAGGTCTTTTTTATTGTAGATTTAATAACCTAGGCTGCCCCACCAGGAAGTCTGCGCTATCATATAGAAATGACTTCCACAGATGACTAGGAGACCAAGCTTCATCCCAAAGTGATGCCCTCCATTCCATGACCGGAATGTTATCTATCAGCTTAAATTTAAAAAACTAGCATTTTTTTATACCAATGATTTTGGCATTTCCATCCAAAAGGTGGGGTTTCACAAAACTCTTAAAATCGTAAAGTTCATGAATTAGATAAGGGACATATAAATTGTGATCTTCACATGTCCTATATGTATCCATAATTTTCGAGAGTGAAAATATAGCCTTGCGCATTAGCTTCACTGATAACCTTCCATAAGTTCCATCTATGTCTTCATGGGTGTGTCCAACCGAGAGGAATCCAACTTCAACTATCTCAAACACTCTCATTGTTGTTAAAAGAGATAAAAATGCAAATACAAAGCAGTTTTTGTTATCGCCTAAATAATTATCCATTTGCAACAACAGTATGGGTGGTAGTTTTCTATCTGGCATGCATTTATTAGTACCATCAACACATAATACTTCATGTTGCATTACATCTTGTATGTATATCACACTCTTTTCATATGACTCTGATTGCAATAGAGCATCATGCAATTGGTGCTTAGATGTTCTGCCTTTGTAGAGAAAATCACCATATTTATCAACCACTGGTTCTTCAAGACTCTTTAAGCATTTATCCAGGGATGTTACAGTGAAATTCGATCCCATCTCTAAAAATGAGAGGCTGAAATGGGAAAAACCCCCAGTCTTGTGCCCATGAGTCAACATTCCAGACAATGATATGGGAAGATTCATAACATTACTAAACTATTTTTCCTTCTTACCCATACTTGGAATGGAGTTCTTTGACTTATCTATTTTGTCATGAACAATACTCAGAAAAGTTAGTTCCATCTTGCTGCTTTACGGAATTGTATGGCCTTGTTCCATTACCTTTAACACCTGTATATTCACAATGGGTAGTACCTGGAAGGACCATCTGTAAAGGACATTCTTCAAAAATATTCCAAATGTTGACCATGTCTTCGTCTATGTTTTTTTTAGTATAACATCCAAAGGAACATCATTGAGGTCAAACAAATTGTTTGCAGGCCATCTTACAAGAGAGCCTTCAAATATACCACAATCCTTGTAACTACAGAAGACTTTATGAACTAAAATACCAAACTCATCAACATCTAGTGGTTTGAATTGTACAATTTCTCATTCAAAAACAATTGACACTATTTTTAGGGCCCCTCCTGTAGGGTCCTCACGATTTTAACCTGAAAATTAACAACTTGATACAAACATATTAGCTATCATAATTACAGGAAAAATAAAATAAATAAATGAATAGCTTAGAAAATTAAAAGAAAACATAACCTGTCAACCGATTCATCTTGTCCACTGTTGTCCGTGTCTTCCGTAGGATCCCTCTAGAAAAGCTCGTTTGAACCATAGGCGAAGCAACTGTTAGCTTCGCCACCCAACCATAGGCTCATGCTTTCAGTCGCATGGCCACCCCCGAGCTTTAGGTCGTAGAGCTCACACACAACAATTTGAGAAACTCGGCTTGGGTTTCCCCCCCACCAAAATTTTCAGCCAAACCCTCAATAGTAGCAAGTCATGAGACAATTCAAAATTACGATAATCATCCAGGATCTGGGTCCTTTACTCATTCCCAAAGCCTTCCTTTTAAAGGAATATTCCATGCGACACATGTCGCTTCATGCATAAATACATATTTTATTAAATTTCCAATTTAATAATACTCACCCATCCATGTGTCAGTTTTTCTAGTTGTTGCACCAACATTCCTAAGTTTTCTCATGTTTGTCCCCTAGATATTTTACTTAACTCCTAGTTTTGAGGTGTAGGTGGAGTTGACTAGGTGTCCATGCTTAGGATTCTACTTTGCTCCTAAAATAAAGATTTATATTATTTTAAATGCTCAAAATATTATTTTATATGCAAATGCCTAAATAACACTTAATATTATTTAAATGCCAAAGTAATCATTTATGTGCAAATGCCTAAAGTACTCAAATGCATTTCTAAGTGATGTTCTAGGTGAAAAATTATATGTTTTTATGCAGTTAAGTTTAACAATCATTTTCACTAGGACCCTGGTGCCACGCCGTTGGGCTTCCCTGTTCCTTAATTTCATTTCCCCGACATGGCACCACTCCGTCGAGTCCATTCATTCGTAGTTTCCATTCTTCGGTAAGGTACCACATCGTTCGGTCCTTGCGTCCACTCTTTCCATTCTAGACAGGGTACCGCACCGTTGGGCCTTTCTGTCATCATCCTTTCGTTTTTACTTGCGGGAACTTCATGTAGGGATTTCAAGATCCGTTACCTTCCATCCTCCATCGACACTCTATTAGGGACTAATAGTGCTGAGGAGTGAGTCCGTTCTCACTACGCGCCCCCCAACTCGTACGTGACCAGCTCCATCGTGGCCCACCTCGTACGCCCTCACGCTTTCCTCTTGAGCAAGCGGATCAGTGCTTATCTGCTCATGCGTGGTATTCCGTGAGAAGTCGACATCGCCGTCGCTCTCCCTGTTTGTGATTTATCCATACTCTACGACCCTTCATATTCCTTTGTGTGTCCGTCAGTGAACCGTTTCACCTGTCACTACACACATTTCTCACAAACATATATTAGTATTATTGTCCTCAATAATCATCATTTGATTCAAAAATCTGCTACTTCATTAAGCATTTATAATTTACTCAAACATTACTCATTCATCTAATCAAACATGCATTTCGTCAATAATTACTTTCTTCGTCCTCATCACATCAACAATCGTATAGCTAGTCGTTAAGCATCATTCATAAGCATATTTTCCATAATCATAGTTAATCGTTAAACACATGTAATCATTCATTTACATCAACTATCGAGATACACATATTCAAAATAACATCAAAGAGTTATTTTATTAATGTTTCAATCAGCCGGGTCACTCAACAGGTGCCCTCAATGTCTACAGTAGCCTAGGGGCACTACATACACCCCTACTTATTTAGAACTTCATCCCGAAGTTCAGAATAAATGCAGAAAGTTATGACGCATCTCAGTTGCGTCCTCCCAAGTCGCAGAGCTAGGACTGTAACTGTCCCACTGCACTTTGACTTGATCAATCAAGGCTAATCATTAAGCAAGAAGTAATCAACCAATTATCCCACTCCACACATATAATTTAATTCCTTAATTCATTTATCAATTACTGTCGTCATTCACATATTTAGGTTTTCCTCAATCATTTAAGACATAACAATGCTCAAGAGATCACTATATCGAAGTTGTGCAGCCGAGTCACTCAACAGGTGCCCTTAAGGTCCACATTCATTGTAGGGGCATTACATACACCCCTTCTTGTATAGAACTTCATCCCAAAGTTAAATTTTGTTCTCGAACTTCTGACACTAGGCTTAACTTTTAATTTCCTACTCTCATCTTCTTGCCATTTCCTTCTATTTTTTGCAAGCAATCATGACCATAAGCATTAGTGGTTCAATCACTAGTTTTCCTTCTCATCCAACATGGTTCCATAACATCCTCAGGATCTTCATCATAATTTCATAAAATATCAATCCGGTAATACATTCAATAATTGTGAGTCCCAACTAGATTTCCTATATCTCTTATTCCTTCGCGAAGATCCATGGTATTCAATCTATCTACTAGTTACATTGCATCAAAAGCCACACCACGGTTATCCAATCATCTTTGTGCATAAGAATTCCAAACAAGGATTTAAATCCATTGGCTATCCTTTCTTCCAGGACGAGAAGGCAATGGCATAGGATATTTAGTAAAATAATGACAGTAAGTTATAATCACAGGTTAACAAATCAAGAGAGGTCACCAAATATTCCAAAACTCAATTCCCAAAAGACTACATCCAAAGCACTAAATGTTTTTACTATTGTTTATTCATAATTTTGACAAGACTCCAAGTGTCCGAAATTAGCGGTTTAGTCGACATGTTAATATTTACCTTCTGGCCCTTTTATCAATAACATCATGTTCTGGTCAACGGGCTTATCACGTTCTTACCTCATCTTTTCATTTATGTTGTCATAGGACCACTTCGGCAGATTCATCAAGTCGCACTATCTGTGTTTTCTTAATCTCATCGAGTTCATATTCAGGGATAGTTGTATTTTTATCAAAGTTTGGCCACATATTGTTTTTAGTTCATCATGTTGATTGTCTCCATACTTGCTTTTCAAAAAAAATCGTCTTCATTTGGTCCTTTTGGTGGACCCTCCCGTTAATAATTCTCCATTCACCATGCCATGGTCATGTCAAGTTTGTACTTTTCCATTCTCTTAAACAACGTGGTCATGCCGCAAAAAATTAGTGTCATTGGATTCAGCTCCTTTTGCTAGTGACGTTGATATGTTGTTTTCTAGTTTCGACATCGGTTTGACCCTCTCAATAGTCTGTTGAATTTTGTCGACAAGTATATGCATTTACGATCGTGTACTTATAAATGTAACCATGCTTTTTTTTCTACCAATACTCTTGGCATGATAACCCTTTTTCCACTTTTATCCTCTATCTAGCATAATAGATAACATACATTCATGCTCGACATTTTAGTAACTTATCCAAACAATATAAAAGCATTAGCGTTTTGTATCCTATGAAACATTTCATCACCATAATTATCCATAATAACATATAGTTTTTTGTTTTTTTTTTACTTAAAGGAATGTTCCCTAATGACTCATCATTTGCAACCCTAAGTTACCTAATCACATCTCGGTGTGCATATCCTTCGACCAACACTTCATCGAATTTAACTTGTTAATTATAATACTTTTCAACCATTGATCTTCATCCTTTTGACACTTGTCCTTATGGATCCAATACTTGGTCAAATTCTTTGATTATAATTTCTGTGTAAATAATATTATGTACTTGCCTTCCACCTTTATGCCAATATTCCTAAACTCACAAAGAAGCTGACATATTTTTAAATAATATATTTATGAGAAAATAATAATTTTTAAATCTTCTATACCATAATTTCTAAACTTATATGACAAGTTTTCCCTATACTTGTATTATATATATTCTATGTTTCATAAACAATGACTATTTTCCAAAGAATTAAAATATCCACATTCCAATCTTTTAATATATATATATATATATAAATATATATAAACACTTATACTTTACTAATATTTAAAAACTGAATCATAATTCTAAATATATATTTATATGAATATTTTAAAAACTAAATCATAATTTCAAATATATATTTAAATGGATCCGTGTTACTTCCACCATTTCAATATACGAATTTGTTTTTTAATTTTTTTTTAAAGAATATATATATAAATACTTATGAACATATTTTTTTAAATGGATCATAATTCCAAATGTAAAATTATATGGATCCTTTGATAACCGATAATCTTCATTCGCAATCATTTAACTCCAAAGCATCTTAACTCTATTATCTATAAAGCTAATTATAGAAAAGACTGTAACGCTGCTTGGCGACTTCAACAAAGCTGTTGTGGGCATGGTAACGGTCAGTAAGAACTTTAATTCGACCGTCTAAGGGTTAATTATGTACAGAAATATGACACTTGGTGGCACATCATCTCCTACATTAATAGAGCCAAAATTGTGTTTAGTATAACTGATCAGGCATGCCGAGAATTTACAGAATCCCGTCGTGGTAATCAAGCATTGGCTATTTACAGGTAACGTTAGTTTATTTAAAAATAACTAGCAAATCAAGTTGTTGACTAATCTCTTGTTAGTCTCATATTCATCTTTTGGAAAGATTAAATTATTATTATTCTTAAAGGAGATTTGTACTGGGTTTGCAATGAAACAATAAGTGAAAAGCCAAGACTCTTCATAGTTTGGAATTCAATTCATAATGCTTTCATTTCTTATACTGATCTGCAGGATTACGCATGTACAGAGGGTGAAGACTAGGATACATTTCAGAAATTTAAGGCAAGAGACCGTAAGAAACCTCCGTTGCAGAGTCATCTGTTCGACTGTATACTTAGTTGATCGACACCATAGGAAAACAACGTTTTCAGACTGGTGGTTAACTGGATTATGGAGGAAATAAATTTGCACGATTTAAACTGAATTGAAATTTTGAAACAGTCCGTGGATGTTTCAATAATTAATTTGTAACTTCTGCCGTGGAGCAGTACACAGCCTCGTATCAGCTTCAGTAACTTAATTAATATGATTTCTCCACAACTACGCCGAACTTGAGTGGATAAAATGAAGACAAAACAACGATGAGTAGATAAGAGGGAGGCATGACTTGTAAGTACCAACAATCACGGGGCAACGGGTGTTTACTAAGAATGACGGGTAGTTGGAAAAAGTGAACTCTAGTTCGACCTTGTTCTAGCACATAAGGACTACCCACTACAGAGGTCAATTTTGCTAGAACGAAAATATACATGATCTTCCTACCCAAGGGATATCCATGAACTACAACGGAAAAGAATGATTTCTGGCAATACCAATTGGGATTTTTACAAGAATTATATTTTCCAGAAATGCCATATCGACATAATTATAATCCCAGCCAGACATTTAACATTTAAAAAGGAATATGATTCCAGCAATCACCGTATCCGTGCACTTAAGTTTCCAGCCAGATAATTAACCTATCAAAAGGAATACGATTTCAACCATTACCATATCCATGCAATTAAATATGTAAATCGCATTCTACAGGTTGTAATTTATAGACTCTGATGAATCGATCGAGTGTGAGCATAATTGTTGTCCCAGCTCTACCCTATGCAGATGAGCTAACACATTAATATTTACCATGCATTTTGTGAAGGCGCCTCTTACCAAAGTTCTCATGGGGGCGTATCTCCTTTGCACAAATTTGAAATGCAGAGTTATAGATCTTCTTCTACCAGGATTAGCATTACACTATCAGTGCATAACCACGCCCAACGCAGAGTTCCATGTTTCGGATCAAACCTCAACAACTGACTGCGAGTCGTCTCCTCCAGCTCGCCATCAAGCTATCGTCAACCAGAGATCTACAATTTAGCTATGAACAAAGGCTTAAAAAATGGGTACGAACCGGATTGATAATTTCGGTATGTAATATAGGTCTACATCCTAGGTACCAATAGAGATCTAAACTCAAATTTTCAAAATAAGTTTAAATGGTGATTGATAATTAAAATCTGGAAATAAGAAATAATGTGACATTTCAGGCCAAGAATATCAGTGTTTGGTTTCAAAGTTTTCGCCCTTCACAGGGTGGAACTCACATTTCTGAAAAGCAGATCTATAATGACAAAATAACCTCATACAAAGTAAATCTTAGAGGGCAGATCACCCATCAAATTCATCTCTAGATCCAATAAGTTTCATTCTACACAATTCATCAAGAAAGAAAAGAAATAAACTAACTATTCAAACCTGATTCGCAAGTTGACCACGTAGTGGAGATTATGTCGACGTAGCGTCCAATCTAAGTCCAGCTTTGACGATTCACCACAGCCCATGAAAAATTATGAGTTCAATGCCCTCAAGGCTCGACCGTATCTGATACCAAATGTAGGGCCCCTCCTGTAGGGTCCTCACAATTTTAACTTGAAACTTAACAACTTGATACAAACATATTAGCTATCATAATTACAAGAAAAATAAAATAAATAAATGAATAGCTTAGCAAATTAAAAGAAAACATAACATGTCCACCGATTCATCTCGTCCACTATTGTTCGCGTCTTCCGTAGGATCCCTCTAGCAAAGCTCGTTTGAACCATAGGAGAAGCAACCGTTAGCTTCACCACCCAACCATAGGCTCATGCTTTCAGTCGCATGGCCACCCCCGAGCTTTAGGTCGTAGAGCTCACACACAACAATTCGAGACACTCACCTTGGGTTTCCCCCCCACCAAAATTTCCATCCAAACCCTCAATAGTAGCAAGTCATGAGTCAATTTAAAATTACGATAATCATCCAGGATCTGGGTCCTTTACCCATTCCCAAAGCCTTCCTTTTAAAGAAATATTCCATGTGACACATGTCGCTTCATGCATAAATAAATATTTTATTAAATTTCCAATTTAATAATACTCACCCATCCATGTGTCAGTTTTTCTAGTTGTTGCACCAACATTCATAAGTTTGCTCATGTTTGTCCCCTAGATATTTTACTTAACTCCTAGTTTTGAGGTGTAGGTGGAGTTGACTAGGTGTCCATGCTTAGGATTCTACTTTGATCCTAAAATAAATATTTATATTATTTTAAATGCTCAAAATATTCTTTTATGTGCAAATGCCTAAATAACACTTAATATTAGTTAAATGCCAAAGTAATCATTTATGTGCAAATGCCTAAAGTACTCAAATGCATTTCTAAGTAATGTTCTAGGTGAAAACTTATATGTTTTTATGCAGTTAAGTTTAACAATCATTTTCACTATGACCATGGTGCCACGCCGTTGGGCTTCCATGTTCCTTAATTTCATTTCCTCGACATGGCACCACTCCGTCGGGTCCAGTCATTCATAGTTTTCATTCTTCGGCAAAGTACCACATCGTTGGGTCCTTGCGTCCACTCTTTCCGTTCTCGACAGGATACTGCACCGTCGGGCCTTTCTGTCATCATCCTTTCGTTTTGACTTGCGGGAACTTTATGTAGGGATTTCAGGAGTCGTTACCTTCCATCCTTTGTCTACACGCTATTAGGGACTAATGGCGCTGAGGAGTGAGTCCATTCTCACTATGCGCCCCTTAACTCATACGTGACCAGCTCTGTCGTGGCCCACCTCGTACGCCCTCACGCTTTCCTCTTGAGCAAGCGGATCAATGCTTATCTACTCATGCGTGGTATTCCGTCGGAAGTCGACATCGTCGTCACTCTCCCTGTGTGTGATTTATCCGTACTCTACGACCCTTCATATTCCTTTGTGTGTCCATCGGTGAGCTGTTTCACCTGTCGCTACACACATTTCTCACAAACATATATTAGTAGTACTATCCTCAATAATCGTCATTTGATTCATAAATCTGCTACTTCGTTAAGCATTTATAATTTACTCAAACATTACTCATTCATCTAATCAAACATGCATTTCGTCAATAATTACTTTCTTCGTCCTCATCACATGATCAATCGTATAGCTAGTTGTTAAGCATCATTCATAAGCATATTTTCCATAATCATAGTTAATCGTTAAACACATGTAATCATTCATTTACATCAACTGTCAAGATACACATATTCAAAATAACATCAAAGAGTTATTTTATTAATGTTTCAATCAGTCGGGTCACTCAACAGGTGCCCTCAATGTCTAGAGTAGTCTAGGGGCATTACACTATTCCTCGTGCAACATAATGTGGCTTTAAAGAACATTGATGTATCAAATTAACTTTCTCTGTAATGTCCCCCATTTTGACCCTTGTAATATTTTGGGCTACAGTGTAAATAATGTATGCATATTATGTATGATTCCTAGTGTGGAGCTCAAGGCCAAGGCCCCGCTAGTGAATGCTCAATCTAGAAGAGGCAAGTATTTTATATTATGCTACCCATGTGCTAGTGAACCATGGGAATTGTAAATATGCATTTTAATATAAAATCCCACAACTAGCTATGCAATGCAACAAGAGATGGGGGCATGATGTTACAGGAAATTGGGAGGGAAATATTCAAACCCTTGAGCCAATGAAGTCAAGCCAAGTGTCAATGAGAAAACTCATCAACCATCAACTACCCATGTTGACTTTGGTGCCCAATCATTCATTTCTCCCAAGAGTTGGGTGAAATAGTTAATGCCTTGGGGATTGGGGAGGTATGACTATCCAAATTCGAGTATGGGCAAGCCACCCTCATGGAAATTCGTATTTTTTTTCCTTCTTGGGAAAGAAAACACCCACGAATTTCCCTCCCAAGCCATTATGCAGGATCAGACTTCACTCTCTCACGTTTTTGGAACTGCCTGGGCGTTTTTCAGCCACATTTTTCTGGTTTCTTTGGGTCTTCTAGCTAGGAAGAGGGCGTTTTTGTGTTGCAAACCTGTTGGGAGCTGCCTGAGCATTTTTCTCCACTGATTTCCAGTGTTTTCCTCCCTTTTGGCATTGTTGGGAACTTGTTTTTGTATTACATACCTGTTGGGAAGGAGAGAGCACAATTTGGGGGTTTGTAGAGACCATTGCGGCTCTTTGAATGCCCATGGACGTTTTCTGAAAACGAAATTTCCTTCCCAGGGTTGTTTTCCCCCATTTCTCACTTCGTTTTTGGTTGCCCACATTTTCCATTCATACCCAACACTTGGGATTTTGCTGTTATGTGTATCCATGCCGAGTTTATGAGTTTTCTGTGTGTAGGAGATTGTTGGGGTTGAAATGGGTTTCCATTGTTTTGGCTTGAGCTTGAGTGGAAGCATCCACAATTGAAGTGGGTTCAAATTTAGCCTGATAAACCCAGTTGTGGACTAGATTGGCTTAAATGCAAATGATTATTTGGCTGTGTATGAGCTTGAGAGTCCCCTTTTCCTTGTAGATATCATGCCCAGCTCGGGGGTGGTCTCTGGGTGCTGAAATAATGTAGGCTGGGCAGAGGCCTATGGTTGGGAGGAACATTGCCACGACATAGGTAGTTGTGTGTGACAATTGCACAACAAAGATAAATGTTTTCTATCTATGTGTTTTGCCTCTGCAGTGTTTAAATTAAATGACTGTTATTGATATATTGAATGCATATGAAATTATGTGTGTGGATGAGTTTATCTCCGTTGTGCATGTTTGTTGAATTTACATCTGCACACATGGGTTTTTAATTGTATGAATCTAATGAATGGGCTGAGTTTGCTTAAAAAGACCCATAGATTGGCATCATGTTTTCCTTACCGAAATTGGATAGATGGATGGGGATGTTACAGATGGTATCAAAGCTTAAGGTTCAACACTATGGCTGTTGGGCCCTTTAGGAGATATAAATCATTGTGTGTATATGTATGTAGTATTTGAAGTTAAAATGAATTAGAGAAACCTGAAGATCTCATAGCTTCTATTTGATTAAGATGGGAAATCATTTCCATGACTGTTTTGGGGATTCTTGCAAAATTGCTTGCATTGATTTCATGCTATGAAAGTGAGGAAGGAGGGAGAAAATCCATTTTCAGGTTGAATGCTTACTTACATTGTTTCTAATGCAGTAGCATTCTATTTTTTTGCATTTGTTGATTGCCCCATGAAGAAGAGGAGGCGCAACCTCTTGTCATCTTATATTATTTTGTTGTTTTGTTGTTTCATGCTTGACATGGAAGAGGTGCAATATTTCTTGAAATACTTTATGTTTTATGCAAGTTTGATCTGTAAGTAGCTCACCTCTGTAAGGAAACAAAGGACATATTTCAAGAAAAGAATTCAAATTGTCTTTGAAAATTTGCAAAAAAAATTCTAATTTTTTTTCTGAATTTTCTGCTAAAGCTGTGTCGGCGATTTTAGCCTTATCTTTGCGCGACACGGTGGCAAAAGTTAAGCTAACTTTCTGTGTGCGTGGCGGCGAAAGTTAGACTAATTTTCTACGCGTGCGGCGGCAAGAATTCGGCTAACTCTTGCGACTCTGTCGGCAAAGATAAGCCCAAAAGCACCGCAACGGTTGGCGAAATAGTTGTTAATTCGACGCCGAAAGATAGAAAAAAAAAATTCAAAAATTTTTCCTAAGGGTTATGATGGCAATGAAAAATAGGTTAAACTTTGCGCGACACGGCGGCGAAAATTAAGCTAACTTTCTGCATGCGCGGCGGCAAAAGTTAGGCTAACTTTCTGCGTGCACGGCGGCGAAAGATAGACTAATTTTCTACACGCGCGGCGGGGAGATAGTTGTTAAACTCTGCGCCGAAGGGAAGCGGTCGGCGGACGCAGAGTTGGCAGTCGGAGATTTTAACAATAATTTTTGCGACATGATCAGCGGAGATGTTGCTAATTCTGCGCCGAAAGGGAAGAGAAAATTCTAAATTTATTTTTTTCTAAGTGTTTCTAAATCTTTTCCTAAAGTCTGTGTCGGCGAAATTATGGTTAAACTTCTGGGTGCACGGTGGCAGAATTAACGTTAACTTCTGCATGCGCGACGGCAGATTTAGCGTTAATATCTGCGACGCACGCAGCGGAAACTTAGCGATAGGAGCCACGCCACCCGCGGAAATTTTCAGGATAAAATCTGCGACGTGCGCGGTGGTGAAAATAACCTTAAGATTCGCGACATGGAAGGCGATTTTAGCTTAAAATTCTGCGACACAGCTGGCGCTTTTTAAGCTAAATATTTGTGACACCAGCGGCAAAAATAACGATAAGATCTACGACGCTGGCGGCCATTTTAGCTTTAATATTTGTGCCAAACGGGGAAAAGCAATGGGAGCAGTAAGGCAAAGCTGATGAAAGGGAAATCTCTCACCTTAAACCATTTATGTTTATAACATAATAATTGTATGCTTGAAAAATATCATGAATGAATGTTATACACGTGAATACATATATTGAATTTCTACTTTGTGAGAAGATCATAGCTAATAATTGCTTGTGTGCATGGTAAAGAGCCCATGAAATTGGATCAGCTATGATGTGGAAGAAGAAATTCCATGCTACAATGAGGAACTAGAAGGGAGAATTCCTCCACTACCCTCTTGATATTGTATTTATAATTCTGAAGTGGTCGTGCATATAAATTATGGCATAGGAATGTTGAAATGCAAGAGATTAGATAGATGATATGACTATGCACTAGTAGGCATATTAAGAAACATTACACAGTGCATGTGAAATGTTTGTGCATGAATAGGACATTGCATATTGGTAAAATAGTGAGGTTTCACATATGCAATGAGCCATTTGAGATAATTATGGTGGTTGCTAACAATTAGTTGTGTCCGCATTGGTTGTAGGACAAATACAATCAAAACATGGCTAAAGAAGTTGATGATGTTGTTGCACGTGAGCAACGACCTTATGAAGAGAGGATGGTGCAACAAGTCCGTGATCACGATTTTGGAAAAAGGACTGAGTAGCCTTGGTAAGAGGCCAACTGACCAGGTAACATCAAGCGATGTTAATAATAGCCATGCAGGTAATGGTTATTCGTGCTTAATTGCTTGAATGTTGAAAGAGGATTTGGTGAGATCCCTTCAACTATGTTTGAACTATGATGATTTGGTTTACATATGGTATTGAGTGCCCGAATGGGACTATTAACCTACCAAGTATGGTGAGGTATGGGTAACTGAAGGCAATGATCCTTACACCCTATAATTGCTTAGAAATATCAATGCATTCATATGAAATTATATCATGCCATGACGATTGTGAGTTTAACAACCAAAGCAAGTGAGGACTTATGGCCCTGTCATGGTAGTACATGGTTAGGCCATAATATGTTTGAATGCATAGTACTCATAAATTAATGCAGGGTTGCATTGAGGATATGTGCATTAAAATATTATGTACAATCTTGTGGTTATACATTGAGTGATTGCACACTAAAAGATTATGTGAGTGATGTAAAAGTGCATGCATATGTATAGGTGCACATGTTGAGATGCATTGTGTGAATGCATGATGGTGGTGTATGTTTCATTACAACTAGATAATAGATGGAATGGTGAACTATTGTCAATCCTAAGAGCATTTCATGAGCTGCTGTGAATGCAAGAGAATGATTGCATAAAATGATGTAATTAAACCATGCAACTCTAGTATGGTAATGATTCACATGAAGTAGATGATTTTGGTGATATTAAAATGCTTCAGTGACTGTGGCAACAATGAAAAATTATATGCATAGAGACTTACAAAGCGTTTGGCTGGTGGAAGTTTCAGATTTTAGGTAGATTGTTTTGGGCATGGAAAATATGGGTAAGTCCATGATGAATATGGGAATCTACCATAAGCAAGAGCCAAACGATATGAGAACAGACTCATGGCTAAGCGAATCAATTTCCGTAGAGGACAGAATTGCAATTCATACTTGAATTTAATTATCAATGCCATTGACTGATTAGAGAAATCAAATTTGAATTTTGTTGTTAAATGCTGCTAATTGTTTGGCTATTTGATAAATGTGCCAAGAAGACACATTGCAGGAAGACCAGGAGTGATGGCCTGCAAAATCCAAGCTAGATGGGGAAGACCCCATGCTTTGGAAATGGGTTTCGGGTGAAACGCCATTAATAATATCTCAGCCAAACCACATGTCGGTAAACCATGAGAGTGAGATGGTAAAGCTATGCCCAAAAGGCATGTGAGATACATCTGCAAAATGAATGAGTATTCTATGACCCTAGACAAGAACATGCATGTCTAAATTATTAGGGTTAATATGCAGAGCATGATCTATCTTATTTATATCATTGCAGACTGCTTGAGTATGATTAGGGCCTACATGGCCCACATCGGAAAGGGGGTGCACACCTTTTCTAGTGTTGGGTCATGATAGGGTTTTCAATATTGACTACACCCTAAGGGAATGGACGCATTCCTAGTGTTTCAATACTTGATAGTGAATGATATGGATTATGGTTACAAAATTGAACAGCAATACTGATGAGCTTGATTATCCTTCTTGTGTTGTCAGCCTACACGGATGCGGATTGATACTGCACATAGAGGAAAAGTGAAGAAGGGTATGCAAAATGACTGTATAGGAATTGGTAACCTTTCTATGCTCACACGAAATATTACCAGAAGGGATGGACAGGCCCAAAGAGCTGTGTAATAAGAAGAGGTATCATCCTTGTGCGAGTGGGGTCATGCTAACCTACAGTCAAGAAATTCACCTATAAAGTTCCTAAAAGGAACCACTGATTTGCACCAGAGAAGGAGTGACGTCCTTGTATGAATGAAGAGTTGTGTCTGTGAAGGGTTGTGGTGCAAGAAGGTGTGGTGACATTGGTGAAGGCATAAAATCTCTATTGGGATAGCAGTAGGAGGGCAGGCACCAAGACTGACTGAAAACCCTGAGATGCCTATGGTTCCATAGTAGAGCCTTGACCTATAATGGTCAGGTGGCGCAGTTTCCTTCCATTGGTCGATGACCCAGACGATTGTGTTGGCTCAGCAATGGAGAGGGCCAACTAGGTATGGGATTGGTTGGGTACCACCAAATGCTTGGTAAATCCAGTCGGCGTGAAGGTGTACTGGTGAAGCATTAACTACATTCAAGTCCATAGGTGATCCCAAGGCTTGCAAAGCGAAGCAGGATCCTGTGGACCAAAGGGGAAATGCACAATACAGATAAGTATTCGTTTTCATTTATGTCTTGTTTGGAATAATGAAGATTTCAGGTATAAGTCTTCTAACAGCTAAGCTGATACACTATTGTTTCTTTGTTGGAAACCTTGGTCATTGTAGGAAAGCAAGACCCTGAAAAAACTATAATTTACTAGTAAATCCAGAGAGTAAATGAGTGGGCGATATAAATTATGGAGAAATCCAGGGAGTAACTGGTTGAACACTATAAAGTTCTTGATAAGTCTAGAGAGTGACTAGTTGGGCATTAACTACTTGATATTGTAAAGCAACGTGTATGCTAGCCCAACATTCCTTAATTAATTAATAAAACCAGTCGGAGCACTGGCCTAGCATATTGCTGAAGGAAATGATTGATAAACCCAGTCGGCGTATTGGCCTGGCATTTCCTATTCGAATGATTGTGGAGTAGCCTACTTGCTGGCCCAACATTCATAATTGTATCCACGGTAAATCTAAGGCTCATAAAGCAAAGAAGGATCCCGTCGAATAAAGTGAAGACATCCAATATAGATAAGTATTTGAATACCTTGCAGCTTCTTGCTTATATATATACGTGCGTATATGATTTGGTTATGATTTCCTAAATTCTTGTTTAGAGATAAACCCTATGAAAATAAACTAAACATGTGAATTGATTCAATGTTTGAGTGTAGGTATTGTTGGAAGCAAGGACTAGGAAGGCATCATAGGGATGCAGATGGACATGTGACCATCCTAAAGAGCTCAGTATAAGCAGTAATGAAAGATGGTGCTAGTGGACATGAGTGGGTCATAGCAGCCAAAGGTTCTGTAGGCAACTATGGAGAAGGGTTCCTAATGGAAAATCCTTAGACAGACCTTAGACACTAAGTGTCATAGCCAAGAAAGGAAAGTCAAAGCATTCACATTGAAGTGAAAGAGACTAAGGAGCATGAAACCACAACGATGGTGTAGCTCCATAATATAACAAGACTAAGAGGGAGAAACTCCTACTCTTCTCTTTTCTTTCGATTGATGCATTTATAAAACAAAAGATTGTTGAGTGCATGTCATGGCTGAAAATAGATTGTGCTTAATTGCTTGAAATGAATTGTGAATGCTGAAATAGTAAATTTCTTGTGAAAGGATGAACATGAATGAGTTCATGTGTATGTTGGGAAAGCATGAAAAGTGTGGAAGTCCCATGAATAAAGCGTGGACATTCCATGTCAATTGGAAAAATAATTGACAAATTTTAATATTTATGTTATGCTTGTCCTAACAAAGGATTTCCATGATGAATTTCACAGGTAAGAAGGTGAAACAATTGGTTGCAGCCGGCACAAGAAAGTGTTGCTAGTAAGCAAAGTGTGGTCAGTTGTTTCCATTGACCATGGCAGCAGACTGAGGGCTATTAGAGTTGGCTGAAAGTCTTCTTCAAACAATTGTCAGGACCCAAGAAAATATTGGAGAGATGCTCAAGCTACAGATGCAACAGAATGGGATGAACCACAAGGTTTTGCAGAACTCTATTCGCCTGCAAAAAGAGGTAAAAAGCATTCTCGGAGCAATCAGTAAAGGAAAGGAAAGTGGATCCATGAAGAAGCATTCATCCAATCGATCGATTAAAAAACTTTCCAGGTGGGAAGACTCAAAGGAATTCGAGCAGGAAAGGGTAAAGCAACCAATGAAATGTTGGGGATGTGGAGGAAATCATTGCCTCTGTGACTACCCAACAATGGAGCATCAAGAGGGTAGCCACCATAAAGTTTACAGACTTGTAGATCAGCGGGAAGGTAAAGAAAAGGAAGGGATTGTTTTGGAACAATGCCCTCATGCAGAGCTAGAAGGTCCCAGCCAGCAGGAACCGTTTGTGAAGGCCAAAGGACTTGATCCCAAAAACCCAAAAAAATGGTGAAATGCAGGACAGACCTGCCATATTTTGTGAATTTTGGACATGTATATAGCATGTATGTATTCCTAGGTATTGGAACACCGAGGACGGTGTTATTCCAAGGGGAGGGGAATGTAATATCCCCCATTTTGACCCTTGTAATATTTTGGGCTATAGTGTAAATAATGTATGCATATTATGTATGATTCCTAGCGTGGAGCTCAAGGCCAAGGCCCTGCTAGTGAACGCTCGATCTAGAAGAGGCAAGTATTTTATATTATGCTACCCATTTGCTAGTGAACCATGGGAATTGTATATATGCATTTTAATATAAAATCCCACAACTAGCTATGCAATGCAACAAGAGATGGGGGCATGATGTTACAAGGAAATTGGGAGGGAAATATTCAAACCCTTGAGCCAATGAAGTCAAGCCAAGTGTCAATGAGAAAACCCATCAACCATCAACTACCCATGTTGACTTTGGTGCCCAATCATTCATTCCTCCCAAGAGTTGGGTGAAATAGTTAATGCCTTGGGGATTGGGGAGGTATGATTGTCCAAATTCGAGTATGGGCAAGCCACCCTCATGGAAATTCATATTTTTGTTTCCTTCTTGGGCAAGAAAACACCCACGAATTGCCCTCCCAAGCCATTATGCAGGATAAGACTTCACTCTCTCACATTTTTGGAACTGGCTGGGCGTTTTCCAACCACGTTTTTCTGGTTTCTCTAGGTCTTCTAGCTGGGAAGAGGGCGTTTTTGTGTTGCAGACCTGTTGGGAGCTGCCTGGACATTTTTATCCACTGATTTCCAGTGTTTTCCTCCCTTTTGGCATTGCTGGGAACTTGTTTTTGTATTACATCCCTGTTGGGAAGGAGAGAGCGCAATTTGGAGGTTTGTAGAGACCATTGCGGCTCTTTGAATGCCCATGGACGTTTTCTGAAAATGGCATTGCCTTCCCAGGGTTGTTTTCCCCATTTTTCACTTCGTTTTTGGTTGCCCACGTTTTCCATTCATACCCAACACTTGAGATTTTGCTTTTATGTGTATCCATGCCCAGTTTATGAGTTTGTTGTGTGTAGGAGATTGTTGGGGTTGAAATGGGTTTCCATTGTTTTGGCTTGAAATTGAGTGGAAGCATCCACAAATGAAAAGGGTTCAGATTTATCCTGATAAACCCAGCTGTGAACTGGCTTGGCTTAAATGCAAATGATTATTTGGTTGTGTATGAGCTTGAGAGTCCCATTTTCCTTGTAGATATCATGCCTAGTTCGGGGGTGGTCTCTGAGTGCTGAAATAATATAGGTTGGGAAGAGACCTACAGTTGGGAGGAACGTTGCAGCGACATAGCTAGTTGTGTGGGACAATTGCACAACAAAGATAAGTGTTTTCTATCTATGTGTTTTGCCTCTGCAATGTTTAAATTAAATGACTGTTATTGATATATTGAATGCATATGAAATTATGTGTGTGGATGAGTTTATCTCCGTTGTGCATGTTTGTTGAATTTACATCTGCACACATGGGTTTTTAATTGTATGAATCTAATGAATGGGCTGAGTTTGCTTAAAAAACCCCATGGATTGGCATCATGTTTCCCTTACCGGAATTGGATAGATGGATGGGGATGTTACATTCTCTCCCACAAACTTGATATTGTGATTTTTTCTTAATACTTTCAAAGCAGTTTCAGATTGATTATTGTTGAAATTGCTTTCAACATAAAGCAATGTTTTTGTATTAAAATATATGATTCTTTTAATCTCCCGTACAACAAAACCTCCACTGCTTAACCCTGCACAACATGCCATACAAGAAAACAACACTTCATCCACGAGAATACCAAAGGAGAAGTCACCCAAAAACGTTCCCCCAACAAAATCAGTCCCAATCACATTTCTTACAAAACCTATGGAAATGCAATCCTTGCATTCTGAACACTTATGTAACAACTCAACTTTTCTCATAATAAAAGAAGATTTATTCTCAGTTGTTATGATATGTTCTACACTCATCGAAGTAGAAGCTGGTATATCATTAACCTCATTATCGTGAATGATATCCAAAGGCTAGCCCATCAATTCATGCATATCCAAAATGGTGAACAGTGGAAGAAAACTGAGCACAAGAAGGGTTGGTCGACCCTTCAATTACGAGAGAAATGTAAAAATATTTAATCTACCAAGGCTAGGCCGATGATTCTGGACATCTGACTTACTCTATAAATAGTAGGGACCCAGACATCAGCTATGTTATAACATATAAAAAATCTTTGTCCCGACTTCCTTTTCCGACAAGAAGGATCGGTCGTCCCTTCGCTTAGTAGATAATTGTGAACACCTATATCCAGCAATTCACCTATATCCAGAATGGAAAACAAAAGAATGATCGACCGACCCTTATCGCAGTCTAAAACTATTATGAAAATAATACTGGGCAGACTAAGGGTCGGTCACCCCTTCATTTATGAGGGAATTGTAAAAATAAAACAACTTGAAGAAAGAGCGATTGCTCTTTCTCTGAGATTATTTCCACTTTCTAGCAAACTGTGCGAAGCAATGTTCCTATGAAATTTGTGTTTAGAGCATCGTCATCTACTTTACCCACTCATAAAAGCCATCCCTATAGGAAGGGTCGGTCGACCCTTCATTTATGAGAGAAATGTAAAAATATTTAATCTACGAAGGCTAGGTTGACAAGTCCCAACTTCTGACTTCCGCTGTAAATAGTAGGAACCGAGACATCAGCTAAGTTATAACATATAAAAAAATGTTTGTCCCAACTTCCGTTTTCCGACAAGAAGGATCGACCGCCCCTTCGTTTAGTAGATAATTGTGAACACCTATATCCAACAATTCACCTATATCCATAATGGAAAACACAAGAAGGATCGACCGACCCTTCTAGCAGTAAAAAAATATTATGAAAATAATATTGGGCAGAAGAAGGGTCGGCCTCCCCTTCATTTATTTGGGAATTGTAAAAATAGAACAACTTGAAGAAAGATCGGTCGCTCTTTCTCTGAGAATATTTCCACTTGCCAGCAAACTGTGCGAAGCAATGTTCCTATGGAATTTGTGTTTAGAGTCTCGATATCTACTTCCCCCACTCCTAAAAAACATCCTTCGAGGAAGGAACAGACGTTCTTTCTCCTCAGCATCTACTTCCAACACCCCAAAATAGAACAACCTGAGGAAAGAGCGACCACTCTTTCTCTGACAAAATTTTGACTTGCCAACAAACTCTTTGAAGCAAAATTTCTATAAATTTTGTTGTTAAAATGTCAACATCTAATTTCCCAGGGTGCCACGTGGAACGCTCAAATTGTGACACGTGGCAGATTTGATTTTTAAAATTAGTCTAAAGATATTATAAACAAATATTAAGGATATTAATGGTACCATTTCAATGTAAATTATCAGGATTGAATCATCATCATCACTATCAATTGTTTGTGACAAGACATAATGTCGACTAAAGCATGATGAGATTATTTTTTTCACACAAGTGGTACAAACCATCATTCACTAGATTACCACTGTCAGGATAACCGCCTTTCCATAATTTTATCGTATAAACCATCGCCATGTCAGCATACAATCATTTCTTAAGGCATCGATTGGAGTGATACATGCACAATTACTTTAGCAAAATCTACAGTCGCTACAGAAGATATCTATGACCACCATCATGCCATATTGTGATAATTATCGTTCCCCATCTGTCCCATCCCAGTCAATTCACCAATTTAGTAGCCACTCACTATATATAGGCTAAACCATACCCCATATCACAGCAAAATGAAATCTTCGGGAAGTTATGGCACTCTTCTTTACCGCCTTTGTTCCCTTTCCTTTGTTGTTTTATCAGAAATACTTGAGTCTTATGGTCACTCCCTAGTTCTCTTCGTGATATATGAGCATTTTGACATTAATTCCTTGACAAATCCTCACCACACCATGATATATTGGAATTTCAAGCACTCTCAAATCCCAAAGACCAGGATTTGTCATTATGTTCCTTGCCACCAATCACATTTTCGTCATTCTTCTTTCACTAACTATTTGGTGTACAAGTTGGAGCAGATGTGAGAATATTAGTGGTCCATGTACTTGTTTTCTTGGACACTTCCTTCTCTAAAACAAAATTAGTTGCCACTATTGTCAACATTAGGCTTGTAACAGTCGTCCAAGAATAGCCACATTGACAGCAAGAATACTCATGTTGATAGCATGAAGAGCCATGTTGATAGCAAGAATGACCTTGTTGATAGCTTTCATCTACCAGATCCCAGACATGAAGAACCATTTCCAGCGACGATAGTAGTTGGTCATCCAAAGTTGTTTGGTACCAGACCATGTTGTCAGCTTTCGTCTACCAGCATGGACATGCTCCCAGACTTGACGACCCATTTACAGCCACGATAATAGCTGGTACCAGCTCAGAGTCATCAACTGTATACACTTAGTTACAAGACAAGCCGTGGTGAAGTTCATCTATTTATCCAGCTCCAGTTATTTTCTGATTTCTTCAGGACGAAGAAATATCTTGTTCGTGGGGGAGATGTTGGAGGAGGCTAGGTCGATCGCCCGACTATGTCCTCCGTTCGACCACTTTAGAGAACATGTCGAGCCATCGTGTCGACCACCACATGTCGACTCAGCTAGTCACGTCGGTTAGTGAACTGACGGGTTGTTATGTAACCATCTATAAACTATATATATATAGGCTTGAAAAGAGCAAATAGAAAACCTTTGTCTATGTCACGATTGGACAGAAGTATTAAAGTATTTATTAATTTAATATCCATATACTTCCAAGCTATTCTTTTAATTCTTAAAGGCAAGTTCGAGATAACTAGAACGTTTCAACATGCTACAAGAGCGAGATAAGGTTCCGAGTATATTTTTTGACAAGCAAGTAAGGAATTCCAACAATTTTACTATTCTATGACGAACTAGAAGTTTATTGACGAGCAATGACAACTTCAATTTTTATCCCTAATTCATGGGCCGATACAAATCTGCCTCCAAATTCATAATTTTTTGAAATAGTGTGTTCTATCAGAATTATAGATGGTAACTCCTAAAACAAAGGTAAAGCTAATGAATTTTGCACCATCTAAAGTGGGGAGCAGTATAAGGGCTAACTAAAACGCCCCCGACTCGCTGGAATCCAGTAGAGCAATTCTTGCAAAAATCGCAATTTGGAGTGTTCAGATCGCAATTTTGGCGATCTGGGTAGTTTTAAAATTGGACAATTAGTTTAGAAAAGGTAATCCCAAATGCTGAAATTACAAAAATGCGAAAATAACAATTTCTAGCGAGAATTTTAAGCGGTTTTTATCTCAAAATCATCGGAAAAGCAAGGTGTTTTGGTTGTCTTTTATCCTACGCGTCTAAAGTGGTACCATTTCAATATAAGCATATGGATTTAATGTCGCATAATTGCGTCGATTTGGGTAAATCGAGGAAGGATTGGGTAAATTGACAGCGGATTTGGGTGCAGCAGTTAAGGCGCGGTGCACAACCGCGCAAGTGGATGAAGGCACCTTTAATGGCCAAAGAGGGTGAAAGATTCGGTAATTCGATGGAGGATTTGGCAATTAATGTCCGAAATTGACTCGATGGATGGAGAGCGGGAAACCAAACCTATAAAAACATGCAAATATGAACAGTTTGACCCATTGTGCACTGTGAGAATTGTGGAAGAAGGTTCAAGTGAAGACAAACAAAAGTGAAGTTCAAAATTTGCAATAGCGTATGTAATATCTAGCGCGAGCACACTAGAACAACCCAAGGAGACCATTGTTGAAGAAGAACCGGAAATTGCATCTGCACCAGTGCAGATAGTCAGGAAAAAGAGAAGCGCTAGACGACCAGCAAGTTCGGAAAGAAGAACGAAAACCCATCGTGCCTCGGCAAGGGCCACGGCGGCAGGAGGAGAAGCAGGCACATCAAGGGCCGTGAAAGAAGAAATGGCAGAAGCAAGGGGAAGACAATAAGGTCCAACAGTCACGGACATTCTAGGGTATGTGCCACCGCAAAAGGAAGGGGCATCAGTAGTAAGACTGGGTAAGAATGACAAGTACACTATCAAGGAGTCAGCGACACCGGAGGGTATCCATACCACCAGAGATATATTGCAGTGACTACAAAACCTGCAGTACAACGACCATGACATTATGGCATATCCAAAATGCATACAGTCCACATACATGGAGAAAAATCATGGAGATGGAGGTCCAATCACGATGGATCCAATGTAGTGGGCATTGGGCTTGGAGCGATCAGGGATCCTATCAATAATTCACATACCGCATTTTGGGAGATCAGCAGAAGTGAATGCATGTATAAAGAAACTGTTGGTTTGCTTTCAAGGTGGATACTTATGGTTGGATACGAAGATTCCAATCACCGTCGACCTTATATCGAAGATTACCGGATTACCCAAGGTCGGGGCCGACCCTTTGCAATAATTCCAAGGGAAGGACAATGATAAGAAGTTAGCTACGCAGATGAAGACCAAGTATGGGGTGGAGAAAAACACCCGAGGATACTTGATCGACATGATCAACAATCAAGCCATTAGGATCGCAGCGAAGTTGCTTGAAATCAAGATTGTAAGGAAGAATCACCCTAATCAATGTACATCAGAGGTGATTGCATCGGCGAAACAGTGTGCAGCCGGAGTTCAAATGAATTGGTCTCTATTTTTGTTGAATGAGCTAATGGAGGATGCAGTAGCAGCCTAAGAAAAAGGTAATCCATTCACATACTCATGTATTTTGTTATTAATCGCGCTAGTTGCATGGATGGAGCCACCGCAGTACCAGGGTATGGAGACAAAAGTAGCCAAAGTGTGCTTAGGGGCACGATATAAGAATTTGTGGGCGTTAAACGACAAGTAGAGGCAAAAAGGTAATAACATTCAATTTTTTATTTTCCTAGAAGAATTGCGAACAGAAGCATTGAATATTCAGCGGCTAACAAAAGAGGTAAAAAAGAAGCATAAGAGAATCGCAAGGCTTTCTGTGGGACCGCAAGCAATATTCATTCAAGCATGCACAAACTCGCAAAAGCAATGGCTCGCGATGCAATACAAGCTGAGCGAAGCGGAACTGGATGCCATTGTGCAAGAATGGCCAGAAGAATGGAAAGTTCCAGTGAATGAGGATCAACTGTCAGACCCAGAGGATGAGAAGCCAACAAACATACCAAAAGCCCAAGAAGAAATAAAAGATTCAGACAACGAAGAGTATGGTGTGGATGAAGTGGGGCCGAGTACATCAGAGGTAAGGAGGGTCAATGTGGATATCAGCACTCAGAGGTGGATTGTGCAAATAGTACCCAATGCAATCACAACAAGAGATGAAGATTTGGATGCCGCACTGCAAGGGAGATATTTGATTGGCATAGACATGAACATACTGCCGATGTTCATGCTGCATCACACTCACACTGCAGTAAATGAAGAGATCAATGATCGTGAAGCTTCAGTGCATGATCAGATGGCCAGCTACAAGAGGTAGGTGCGAAGCATTGAAGTGGAGATTGAACAGCTCCGTCGAGAGAAAGAAGCGGTAATGAGTGAAAGGGAACAGGCGGTAGAGGACAAAAAAATATTGGAACATGCAATTTTAATGGCATGTGAAGACACACCAGAGATAGGCAAAGATATGCTTACGGAAGAAAAGGTATTGAGGTTGGGTGCAGTCATCGCAGACCTCCAAAAAGAGAATGAGGAACTGCAAACAAGGGAAGTGTTGAGCACACTGCTAGAGCAAGTAGAGGGAAGGAAGAGTGTCATTGAGTAGGTTGTGATAGAAATCGCGGAATTAGAGAAAGCAACTCAGTGCATCGCGGAAGGTGTTACGCAATTTTGGGGAAGTCTTGTCCAAGATGAACAATTGCACCAGCTAAACATGCAACTCGGCGAGGCGGAAGCACAACTAGAGGCACTCATGGGGTCGCTTAAGGTGATGCCCCTAATGGCGCAAATAACGAAGGCCACAAAATTGAAAGAGTTACAGCATCGTGTCAACAAGGCGCGAGCAAGGAAACAAAGAAGAACGACACACTTGGATGAACTACAGACGGAAGCTGAGCGTCTTGTTGTTGAAGCGATGAATAGAATGACGCGGATTAAGAAAAATATGGAGAAGGCACAACAGATAGGTGGTGAGCACCAACGGAACAAGAAGTGGAAGACTACGCAACACTGAAAACAACAGCCAAGAAAGAGGTCGACCAGACATTAAGAGAATTTTGAGGTCTAAAATGGGCCTCCTAAGAGATATAATAAAATATTACAAGTTAGGCATTTTGTGGGGAGGTATATTCACAACTCACCTTTTACACTATAATCAATGTAACTATGGTTAAGTTAAATTGAAAAGATATTTTTAAAAATAAAATCAATAAAAAATCATTATTTGATGTGACTAAAAGTATTACTTTTGAATACATAAATTGCTTTTGAATACATAAAGTAAAAAGTAATGTACTCATAAAATAAAATAAAGTATATTATTTAAAATTTTGAAATATAATTGATTCAATATTCAAAATATGATTAAAATAACATTTATAATTTTGAATTTTAAACATAAATTAAATTTATATGAATAAATTGTTATTTCTTTTAAAAAATATATTAATTATATAAATTTAATTTATATTCGTTAAAAATAAAAATGAGCCATATAGTTTTATAAATCCAACTTATATTCAATATTTATAAAATATGTTGATTAACTATTATATAAATCTAACTTAAATTTATTAAAACCAAAACTTAATAATTTATTTATATAAATATTAACACTATTTAAATATTAATAATCTATTTGCATAAATATCTACATTATTTAAGTCTATTTTTATTTACAAAATACTTAATTAATTTATATATCTATATTGATATTACATATCTATAATTTAGATAACCAAGTTTTTTTTTTATGTATTCATTTAATAATCAACATAGTTATTTTTCATTTGTTTTAATTTATATATTTTACAAATTTATTTTTCATTTTTTATTATTATTTTGTATCTCATAAAACTTATCCCATTTATATTAATATTCTTAAATTTAAAAATATATATTATATAAATAGTAATTATTTCACATATATTACATATTTATGGATTTAAAATTATATATTATATACTAAAATAAAATAATATATTCATGGATTACGTCTTCATAAGAATCTCGTTTAAACCTTCATCAATATATTATAAATTATTATAAATTATACATTATCATTATATTGTAAATTTATCTATATATTATAATTTATTTAAATAAAGTTTTAAAACTATACATTATATACTGTAAATTATTTATATGATTTTGAATAGAAATTTTAAAGTTTTTAGTATTAATAATTTATTATGTAAAGATATATGTTATATATTGAAAAGTAATTTTATAGTTTTGATTTTGAATAGAGCATTCACTTTTTTTGTATTTGTAATTTATTTATTTTATATTGAAACATAAAAAGTATTTTTTTCTAAATACTTTGAGGTACTTTAGTACATTTATATTATATTCAAAAGTAATCTAAGAGTACTATTTTCATTATGAGTACTTTACTTACAACCAGTGATGGAATTTGACGGTTGAATTGCCCGTCAGAGGCCAATTTGACCGTCAAATACGGTTAACATTTCAGCCAGGCCGTCACAAATTGGCTTGTAACATGGAAAACGTTCCAGAATTTAATTAAAACCGGCAATTTTGACGGGTGTCCGTCATTTGAATTTCCTACACTGCTTACAACATTGATATGGTTAACTATGAGTTTTCATTCACTATTTAGAATTTGACAAATAAGCATCTTTAACTCAACCAATGCCACCTCAACTATTATAGATGATGTCATCCTCTAGAATGTGATTGGTTCTTTAAAAGTTTATTTTGATAGTACATTTTTTTGTTTTGAGGCCCATTTTTTACCTCAAAATTCCCCTAATGTTAACGCAGCATACGACAAATTCAGAATGCAACTGAATGCACGAGCAACATCCAGTTGAGGTGGCTCGAGAGCGAGCCACAAGTTTGTGTCTAAAACATATAAGTTTGGTAAAATCGGCGATGAAAGGGTCATCAACATGGGAAAAGGACCGGTCGTGGAGTGTAATAGAGGTGATAATGCAGAACAATTGGTTAAGTAATTAGTTAGTTAATGGGTCATTGGACCAAGTTGTAACAGCCAAGTGGGCTTATAAATAGGAGTAGAATTGTAAGCCTAAGGGCATCTTTTTTGGCATATAGCATGAGGAAGAATCATATCTTGACCTATCTTTTATCTTGATATCTGATCTGAGGTTCGCAACTTCTGTATTGTTTTGACTTTGTGTTGGCTCTCCTGATGGATTTTGTGATGTATAAGGCGGGATGATGAATAATGAGAAGAATTATGTTGTTTATGTCTTTGCCTCTGTGTAAACTGTCGTTGTATGACTGAATTTGTGTTGTAGTAGGGTTAGATATGTTGTATTGATAAATAAGTGATGTTTTATTGGTTAATAATCTGTCATTGAATAGATCTGATTAATATGTCAAGACATATTAATATGTATGTCTATTATGCGATAATGGTGTTCTGATTGGTTAGTATGTCCATTATGCGATAAGGGTGTTCTGAGGCGAATGATAATTATGTCGATCTCTGAGCTTCATTGTGATTGAATGATAATGATGCATGTCCTCTTATACCTACGTAAACTTGGTTCTTGCAGACCCCTTAGGTATCTCGAGTGAGACCTCACTCGCTCTATGAGTGTTGCTGGAAAGGCTAAAGCCTTTCTAGGCTGATATCTATCAGAGTTTATGTCGAGCTTTGTTGAAAATTGTGCGAAGTGAACCCCTATCAACAGATTTGTGTCAACACTTCCGTTTTCCGACAAGAATGATCGGTCGCCCCTTTGTTTAGTAGATAATTGTGGAAACCTATATCCATAATGGCGAACACAAGAAGGATCGACCAACTCTTTTGCAGTCTAGAACTATTATGAAAAGAATGCTAGGCAGAAGAAGGGTCGGTCGCCCCTTCATTTATGAGGGAATTGTACACATATTCAACCTATGAAGGCTAGGCCGTCAGTTCATGTATATCCAAAATTGTGAACAATGGAAGAATATTGAGCACAAGAAGGGTCGATCGACCCTTCATTTAAGAAAGAAATGTTAAAATATTTAATCTACGAAGTCTAGGCCGACAATTCCCGAATTCCGATTTCCGATTTCCGTTGTAAATAGTAGGGATCCAGACATTAGCTAAGTTATAACATATAAAAAGGTTTGTCATGACTTACGTTTTCCGACAAGAAGGATCATCCACCCCTTCGTATAGTAGATAATTATGAACACCTACATCCAACAATTCCCCTTATCCAGAATGGCGAACACAAGAAGGATCGATCGACCCTTCTTGCAGTCTAGAACTATTATGAAAAGAATACTGGGCAGAAGTAGGGTCGGTCACACCTTCATTTATGAGGGAATTGTAACAATATTCAACCTACGAAGGCTAGTCCGTTAATTCATGTATATCCAAAATGGTGAGAACTGGAAGAATACTGAGCACAAGAAGGGTCGACGGACCCTTCATTTACAAGAGAAATGTAAAAATATTTAATCTACGAAGGCTAAGCCGACAATTCCTGACTTCCCACTTCCCACTTCTGACAAGAAGGATTAGTCACCCCTTAGTTTAGTAGATAATTGTGAACACCTATATCCAGCAATTCAGCTATACCCAAAATGAAAAGCACAAGAAGGATCGACCAATCCTTCTTATAGTCTAAAACTATTATGAAAAATAATATTGGGCAGAAGAATGGTTGGTCGCCCCTTCATTTATGAGGGAATTGTAAAAATAAAACAACTTGGAGAAAGAGTGGTCACTCTTTCTCTGAGAATATTTATACTTCCCAACAAACTGTGTAAAGCAATGTTCCTTTGAAATTTGTGTTTAGAGTGTCGATATCTACTTTCTCCACTCCTTAAAAAACATCCCTAGAGGAAGGAGCGGACGCTCTTTCTCCTCAGCATCTACTTCCAACACCCTAAAATAGAACAATTCTCGATATCCAAAATGGCGAACACAAGAAGGATCGACCGACCTTTCGTGCAGTCTAGAACTATTATGAAATTAACACTGGGCAAAAGAAGGGTCGGCCATCCCTTCATTTATGAGGGAATTTTAAAAATATTCAACCTGCGAAGGATAGCCCGTCAATTCATGTAAAAATATTTAATCTGCGAAGTCTAGGCCGACAATTCCCGTCTTCCGACCTCCGCTATAAATAGTAGGGACCCAGACATAGCTAAGTTATAAAATATAAAAAATGTTTGTCCCGACTTACGTTTTTCGACAAGAAGGATCATCTGCCCCTTCATTTAGTAGATAATTATGAACACCTATATCCAATAATTCCCCTTATCCATAATGGAGAACACAAGAAGGATCGATCGACCCTTCTTTCAGTCTAGGACTATTCTGAAAAGAATACTGGGCAGAAGTAGGGTCGATCATCCCTTCATTTATGAGGGAATTGTAAAAATATTCAACCTACGAATGCTAGCTCGCCAATTCATGTATATCTAAAATGGTGAACACTAAAAGAATATTGAGCACAAGAAGGGTTGGCCGACCCTTCATTTATGAGAAAATGTAAAAATAGTTAATCTACGGAGGCTTGGACTTTTGACTTCCGTTGTAAATAGTAGGAACCCGGACATCAGCTAAGTTATAGCATATAAAAAATATTTGTCCCAACTTCTGTTTTCCGACAAGAAGGATCGGTCGCCCCTTCCTTTAGTATATAATTGTGAACACCTATATCCAACAATTTCCTATATCTAAAATGGCGAACACAAGAAGGATCGACCGACCCTTCATACAGTCTAGAACTATTATGAAAATAATATTGGGCAGAAGAAGGTTCGGCCGCCCCTTCATTTATGAGGGAATTGTAAAAATATTCAACCTACGAAGGCTAGTCCGTCAATTCATGTATATCCAAAATGGTGAACACTGGAAGAATACTACGCACAAAAAGGGTCGGTCAACCCTTCATTTATGAGAGAAATTTAAAAATATTTAATCTAAGAAGTCTAGGCCGACAATTTCTGACTTCCGTTGTAAATAGTAGGGACCCGGACATCAACTAAGTTATAACATATAAAAAATGTTTGTCCTGAATTTCGTTTTTCGACAAGAAGGATCATCCGCCCCTTCCTTTAGTATCCTACAATTCAGCTATATCCAGAATGAAAAATACAAGAAGGATCGACCGACCCTTCTTGCAGTCTAAAACTATTATGAAAAATAATATTGGGTAGAAGAATGGTCTGTCGCCCCTTCATTTATGAGGGAATTGTAAAAATAGAACAACTTGAAGAAAGAGAGGCCGCTTTTTCTCTGAGAATATTTATACTTGCCAGCAAACTATGCGAAGCAATGTTTCTATGAAATTTGTGTTTAGAGTGTCGATATGTACTTTCTCCACTCCTAAAAAACATCCCTATAGGAAGGAGTGGATGCTCTTTCTCCTTGGCATCTACTTCCAACACCCCAAAATAGAACAACCTGAGGAAAGAGCAACCTCTCTTTCTCTATCAAAATTTTGACTTGCGAGCAAACTCTTTGAAGCAAAATATCTATAAATTTTGTTGTTAAAATGTCGATATCTAGTTTCTAGGGTGACACGTGGAATGCTTAGATTGTGACATGTGACATAGACGATGATGAATATGATGATAATAGTGAATAAGAGGAAACAACTGTGGTGCAGAAATCCCGACAGAAGACAAAGTGAGTCGCAAAATCCAAGAGATTGAGCACTTGGAAGCCGAAGATAAAAAGAAAAGGACATCTATAAGTAAAAGATTTAACCAAAGGAAGTCAATGAATGTGCTGGTAAATAGTAATCTTCTACTTCATGCTTCAATTCTTAAAATCATTTGTTTACGATATTAGCCCCAGGGCTTCTAGTGCTAGGTTTTAGTGTAAGCCATCCAATGGAGTTATTTTATTATGTAATGGATAAAATGAGCTTCAAGATTAAGTTTAATTGTGCCATCATGAGTTGAGAGGGAGGTTAGGAGGTGTTTGTATTTATGGTAAACCTAGTTTAGGGAGGTAGTTTATTAAAGAATCAAGTTTACTATAGCAAAAAATGAGTTCTTGAACTCAGACAGACAATATGCCTACGACTTTGTCCAAATCAATCTATTATTATTAAAATCACCGCGGTCGGGGACGTTTTTCGGATCCACCGGAACCACCCCTAGGTGTCTGCCTCCTACCTGGTGTCGGGATACAGATCCCAAAATAATAAATTAGTTCACAAAAAGAAACCCTGCATTTCAAAATTTTGCCCACAAATGAAGGAAAACATCATCACGGTCACATATATCTATTAGGGATATGCACCATGTTGACTCTGTTTCTGAAGCATATTTTGAAAAACTACCCAAGCATACAAGGTCTCAAAGAAAATCTTCCATAAATGAAGAGACAGAGTGGAGTGGCTGATATGTTTCAGAAGTTAGGTTTAATATGCATATCATGGATTGATACAAATCTGCCGCAAAATTCAAATTTTTTGAAAATAGTGTGCTCTGTCAGAATTATAGATGGTAACTCCTAAAAAAACGGTAAAGCTAATGACTTTTGCACCATCTAAAGTGGTACCATTTCAATATAAACATATGGATTTCTTTTCTTCGTTAAACGACTCAGAGCTTTCGGGAAATGTTTCAGGTAAACTTAGAACCTCACGGACAGTCTGCATATTGACTCGGCATAGAATTTTGGTTGTATTTACATTAATGATTACCCTTTCATCCTGCGAATAATTCGCCGCACACCAACCAACAAATTTGTGGAAGTGTAGGATCTGTTCAACACAAAAATAATACGAAAAAGAACCAAAAACATTAAATACACCATTTCCCCGCGACTTAAACTCCATTAATTTCTCTTTAGAATATGAAATACTACACAGACAAAACATGGTCGAAAATATCCCTTTCCCTGTCAACTATAAACTCCTCGTTTTCATCTAAACTTTCATTGAATGGAACAAGGTCTTCAATTTTCTCCATCTGGGAAACAAACTCTGAAAAGTGAGGGTTTTTGAGCTACCTGTGAAGTGAGCTTGTTAACTTATGTTCTTGTTGACAAAGACAAGCGATGTGTTTCCCGCGGCTTCTTTTCTTTCGGGCAATAATCAACAAATATTTTTTTTCAAACTTCGAACAAACCTTTTATATAAAATATGCTTATGTGGTTTCGGAACTTGCGATGAGCGGTTTAACTTTTACTGCTTTTCATAGCGGACTCCACCAACACTTGCCACGTGGTAAGCAATTTAATTTTCGCTCCACCTTTCCAAGTTTAACCACCATGCACTTTCTAGCGCCGAAACCCCTTTCCACCGTCGATTTGCTTCTAGGTGGGTCTGCATCATTATTCCGCCACGGTTTTACACGTTTGCAACTTTTGGTGGGATTTGTTCAATTGTTTAGCGCCTTTTCCATCTCCGCCCTTGGTCATTTGAAGCCCCTCCGTGCATTTGAAGCCCCTGCGTGCAGGGTTGTATTTTGACGTTCAAAATGCCCGTCATGGACCATTTTGAACGTCAAATACAGTCCAAATTTTGTATTTCCTATCGGCAATCATGTCTAAGTTATTTAGCAAAACGTTATTTTGAAGTGTTATAAAAGTTTTAAAATGACATGGTGGCTAGTAAATGATGGTTACAATGTATAGCTTCATTACAATATCAGTTGCATTCGACGAAGTAGCCATTCCAAAGCGAGTCACTTCAATAGCAGCAGTTGATGCAGTTTCAGCTTTAGATTATGTCAGTTGGGCAGTAAAATTTTGGATTAACTAACTCAAGAGTAAAATGAATAGAATTTTTTGTTTAATTATAACAACAAATATACAAAGTAAATATGTGAATATTCAATTTAAAGTAATTTTTAAAACAGGGTAATTGATGGAGCCCAAGATGTTTCCGAACAAAGAGGAAGTTAATTCTTCCTCTTTAAAAATGCATATCTTTTTTTCAATATATAGCTTTTTTTTAATATAAATGAGGAAGGTAATTCTTCCTCTAGGCTTTTTTTTAATATATAGCATTTCTTTAATATAAATTTTTTGGCTGATTTTTCATTCAAAGTTTTTTTGGAAGGGAAGTTGCCTTGTTATGGTGTATTTTTGAAGTGTGTGTTTTCTTCAACTAAATTAGTGTCAATGAGAGAATCCATATTGCATGCATGAGTCTTAATATTTAGAATAGAAGATTAACTAAATAAAACATGGATAGATATTTTTATTACTATATTTTATTGAAAATTAAAATCTTTAATAAAAATTTCAATAATGAAAGGTAATTTCTTTAATAACACTATACTATTGAAGGGCATGTTCTGAAACTAAACGTTTTGTGATGATTAAAGTAAGAGTTCAAAACGTCATAAAAATTTGATTTGAAGGGTAAAGATAAAATAAAATTCCAACCCTGCCTGCGTGCAATCATGAAGCCCAATCATGAAAAGAACCAAAATGACTTTATTGATTGTTTGGTCTAAGAGTTAAGAGTTTTCATAATATTAATTGTTTAATCTAAGAGTTAAGAGTTAGCAAATTAATTTACTTATAGAACCATAATGACTTTATTATATAATTAGTAATGTGTTTTAAATTTGAATAGTCAAACATACATATTATAGAATCAAATAACAAAGAAATCACAACATTACAATGCCCAAGAAATATACACAAATCTTATATCCATTAATATATCTAGAATTTTTAGAAATAGATTTAAATGCCCGAGGAATATACACAAACCTTATATCCATTAATATATCTAGAATTTTTAGAAATAGATTTAAATGCCCGAGGAATATACACAAACCTTATATGCATTAATTTTATCTTCGTCAATTGTTGATATACAACTATATATCAAATAGACCAATATTTGTTGTCGAGTACATCAAATGTTTATATCACTAATACGGTAGAAGCTTACTCCCTATAAACTCAATAACATGAGCTTCTATTTTACAAAAAGGATAATAGTGTGCATACCAAAAATTAATATAAACGAACAAAAGGGCCTTGGAAAACTAACAGAAAATGAAACAAGTAAACCTAATCAGACAAGTAAATATCAAGAGACCATGGTGGGTGGGCTGCATGGTTCCCTCATCCAATCTCTATTTATTTTGCCCCTGAGGAAGGCCTGTCAGCTAGAGGGGACTGTCCAAAATCTACCGAAGTCATTGGGATCCTCTCGGCGTCACGAGCTTGGGTGGCTTCGCATTGTTCGTCAAAGAGCCTTCACATCTATTCAATCAGTTCAACATTGTTATCTGCGAACTTGTAGTCCATGGTATCCTCGATTGACTTCTTCAATGACTCCAAGTCCTCTTTGTCGCATTTCCCCGCCAGCTTCTGTCGAAGCTCTGTTATCTCCTTTTATAACTTCTCCAGTATTCGGGTGTATGCATCAATGACGCTAGTCCTTCCAATAGGGCCGCGACTGCTACCTTCTGCCATTATATAACAAGGAGCTAGCCTTGAAGAATTGATGTAACAAAGCTTCCCGTACAGGAGCTCGCCGCCACTAAGAAAAGCACTAGTCGGAATCCGGCGCCTGGCATTTTTTGAAACTTCAACAACCAAACGATGAGGAGGGCCAGTGGAGGGAGAAACCGTCAAAGACAGAGCTAAACATATTCAATCTACTTATTCACATCGATAGTAATCTTTAAACCCATAGCATATTCGCATCAAAGATACTCTACAACATACTAAACTTGTTGCAAACATTCACATTCATCATCGCGTAAAGATAGAGACATAGATTGCACCATAATCGAACATCTTCATGCATTCATTAAACCCTACGGAATGAACCTCGCAGAAACAGTCAATACACCATGTCGCGGATACAAAACAGATCAAAAGATGAAAAATACGATAAAAAACTGGATGCCCTTAGGCTTACAATCCTAGTCTCTTTATATGCTTCTATTCGATTACAAAATGGTCTACATGACCAATTCTAACTAATTTAACTATCTTTGTGCTTCCGCGAACTCCGCGAATGGTCCTTCTTTCGCGGATTGACCCTTTCACACCTGTTGGCTTCCGCACTTCTTGCGGACTTATCCTATGCCAACACTATGTTACACTAGATCTTCTACAAACCCATCTACAAACAATGTCTAGAATTGGTATAATTGATCAAACAAGTGATTTCTTCATATTGTTAGCTTTTTTGTCAATATGTTTTTTAAATTTATTCTATATGGATTCTTGGGTTATTTAACTAGGTCATATTAATATAACATTGCTTATTGAAGTTTATAAAGATGGACAATGCAATTATTGTCACTATATTAAGAAATTTGTAAAAACTATAACAAGATTTTGATGTACTATTACATTTTCAAATGAAAAGAATGATTTATTTTTACATTTCAACATAGGGTTCAATATCTCATAGCCCTTAAAAGTGAAATGTGACCCTAACCTTGATTATATATATAATATATACCATTTTATATATATTACTAGCGTATATAAAATATTCATGTATATTATGCATACAATATTCTATACTACATTTATATATATATATAAAATATACAATTATGATAATATATATATAATATATTAACTATTATATATATTATATATAAATATATAATAGTTAATATATATATAACTATATATAGTTAATATATATAGTGTTATATATATATAGTTAATATATATTTATATATTAACTATATATAGTTATATATATTATATGTAACTATATATAGTTACATATATATAACTATATATTATATATAGTTACATATAATATATATAGAATTATATATAATATATATTATATTATTATATATAATTATATATAGATATATATAACTATATATAGTCATATATATATATTATATATAGTTATATATATTATATGTAACTATATATAATATATATAGTTATATAATATATATAACTATATATATATTATATATAGTTATATATATTATATGTAACTATATATAATATATATAGTTATATAATATATATAACTATATATATAGTTAATTATAATATAGTTAACTAATATATATTAATTATATAGTTAATATATATATAATTAATTATATATATAACCCCATATATATATATATATATATATATATATATATATATATAATAGTTAATTTATTATATATATATATTATCATAATTGTATATCTATAATATAATATAATATATATAAATGTGGTATAGAATATTATATGTATAATATACATCAATATTTTATATACGCTTTTAATATATATAAAATTGGTATATATTATATATATAATCAAGGGTAAGGTCACATTTCACTTTTAAGGGCTATGAGATATTGAACCCTATGTTGAAATGTAAAAATAAATTATTCTTTTCATTTGAAAATGTAATAGTACATCAAAATTTCGTTATAGCTTTTACAAATTTTTTAATATAGTAATAATATTTGCATTGTTCATCTTTATAAATTTTAATAAGCAATGTTATATTAATATGACCTAGTTAAATAACCCAAGAATCCATATAGAATAAATTTTAAAAACATATTGACAAAAAAAGTTAATAATATGAAGAAATCACTTGTTTGATCAATTATACCAATTCTAGACATTGTTTGTAGATGGGTTTGTAGAAGATCTAGTGTAACATAGTGTTGGCACAGGATAAGTCCACAAGAAGTGCGGAAGCCAACAGGTGTGAAAGGGTCAATCCACGAAAGAAGGACCATTCGCAAAGTTCGCGGAAGCACAAAGATAGTTAAATTAGTTAGAATTGGTCATGTAGACCATTTTTGTAATCGAATAGAAGCATATAAATAGACCAGGATCGTAAGCCTAAGGGCATCTAGTTTTTTATCGTATTTTCCATCTTTTGATCTGTTTTGTATCAGCGACATGGTGTATTGACTGTTTCTGCGAGGTTCATTCTGCGGGGTTTAATGAATGCATGAAGATGTTCGATTATGGTGCAATCTCTGTCTCTATCTTTACGCGATGATGAATGTGAATGTTTGCAACAAGTTTAGTATGTTGTAGAGTATCTTTGATGAGAATATGCTATGGGTTTAAAGATTATTATCGATGTGAATAAGTAGATTGAATATGTTATCTCGAATATTTGTTATCTGTTGAAATATGCGAATGACTTAATGTGCGAATGGTGAATTGATAATATGATGCGGAAGTTATAATCTCTTGTTTCTACAAGGGTAGTGTGTGTTGAAAGCATATCCTCAACTCCATTGTGGAAACTTGGTTCCTACAACCCTCTTATCCATCTCGGGTGAGACTGCACTTGCTCCGCAAGTGTTGCTGGAAAGGGTTACACATTTCCGGGCCGGTGTGTAAGGGAGTTTGGCTTGATATTTTGTTAACGACAGTGCGAAGTGAAACCCTATCGATAGACATTGTGTCAATAAATGGTTCTGTTGCCGAGACCCTAAGGAAGAAAAGAAGAGGATATGTTGTGGCATTCGACGAAACCAAAGATACAGGAGTGGTTTGATAAGAAGGTGGAGGAATTCACAGAAAGAGAGAAGCGAGACCCTAAACAAACGGCAACCAGTTGGCTGCAGAAATACATTTATTCAGATATCCACAAGATATTCTTTTGTGAATTCCCAGTGTTGTTGCACGAGTGGCTAGTGCAGTTGACGTTCCGAAAGAATCACTTCGAGAAGACTAAACCTGATTGTTGGACCCCGTAGTTGATCCGACAGTTGAATCAAGTCAATAACAAGGTATCGCGGGCTGTTGATTTTTGGTGGATAGTATCCTCGAGGGATACGTAACTGAGTTAGTAGTAGACACTATCAAGTCGTATAGTGATGCAGAGAGAAACTTCTTCAAGGGACCAAGAGGAAGGTTCTTGTCATTGTTAAAACTGTGGATTAAGATGCTTGTCTGCGAAAAGGGAACATTGAGGATGTCTTCTGATGAGTAGAAAAATCAGTGTGCGGAGGTTGAGGGTATTACGTGAATGCGGATCTAATAGAAAGATGTGGGGTAGATGGACATACGCGATGACAAGTATCTAAGGGAGGCTTACGAAGAGTGTGGTATCTTGAGGAGTGGAGCGATATTTCGGCGTCCTTAGAAGAAGAGGACTGAAGAAGAGTCTCCTGAGAGGACCGGTACAGAGGACTGCGAAACAGGACCACAAGGGAGGAAGCAACCTTATTGCAAAGGAGACATTGATCAGGCTACCCCAGAAACATAAGAATGACAGATCCTAAGTTACAACATACCTTCAACCCCGGGCACTACTCCAATTTTATAGGAAGAAATACAAACTACTCGCAGAATTTCCCTACGTGCAGTGGTATGAGTAGCACTTCAGTAAACAATAGTAGTAGCAATGTTAGGAAGGCAGACGAGGCAAAGATCCCTAATTTTCAGGGGAACGGGACCGAGGATGCCGAACAATATGGTTCATATGCGAAGTAGTCTGGACTGTGAAGCAAGTCCAGGACGAAGCCATAAAAATGGGACAGATTGCGATGACCCTTAGGGGCCGGGGCGTTAGACTGGTTCATGAATTTTACAAGGGTTCCGCTGGGAACACTAGCCAAAACGTTGGAGCAGGTCAGAACGGCGATGATTAATGAATTTTAAAAGCCAAAATCAGAGTCACAGTATGTTACTGAGCTCAAAGAGATTAAGCCAATTCTTGAATGAGTCGGTGTGGGAATCGATCAGCGGTACAAGACGTTGATAAAAAAAAGTGAGCTTTCCGATAAATGAGATGCAACACAAAGAGTGGTTCATTGCAGGATCGATACCGCATATTCGTGGACCACTGATGCAGCAAAAAGTAACGACATAGGCATAAGCATTAGAGATTGCGATGAAGCTGGAGGCTTCACCAATCGGCCAAAGCAGGGATGGGAATGGATAGAATCTTGGTGCAATTGGCCACTCTAACACTTCAATTGGACGATATCAAGAAGGGAAAGGAAACCTGCAGAGACATATGGTGCACTAGGTGCAAAGCTGAGGGACACCATAAGGACAATTGCCCAGAGTTCCGTGAGTATTTGCAATCGGGGGCACCAAATCCCCTTCGTCAAGGAGGCATGCCGTGGCGTCCTCTCTGTCAGACCAGAGGGCATCGACCGGAGGAATATGTATATCTGCAAAAGATGGTGTCAAAGCCAGCAAACTTGTACTGCAAATTATGTCGATCGGTTGGCCATGATGAGAAGGACTGCAGGGCCTATGACTGCTGCAAGATCGGACAACTGACACATATTTTATGAAGGGAGAAGAGCAACCAGTAGTACAAAAGCAACCACAGTATAGCCAGCCACAACCGTAGCAATACAATCAGGGGCAATAAGGGCACCTCAGTATCTTCCACCACCGTATGGCCAGCCACAGTATCAGCAACAGTAGTATGGGCAACCACAGTATCAACCATATGGGCCACCACGCAAAGGTTTCAAGGGAGGATTCTGCATAGGCCAAGGCACCGGTATGGAACATGGAGGCGCTGTTGGACGGGGAAGAGGGTCGATCATATGTTACAATTATGGACAGCAGGGGCACTACCAGAGGATTGCCCAAACCCAACGCCGGAGTGTAGTTATTGCGGTGCTGTAGATCACAGCGTAGAGGATTTCCCTCAACTCATTGCGAAATGGCAGACTAAGAATCCACCCCGGAACTAGAACCAAAACAATCAGAATGCGCCATCGATTGTGCAGATGATATCGACAGAGGCTAGAAGTAGCTATACAACGGTTGGAATAGTGACACAAGGAGGAGCGATGACAGGAGGTGACAGGTCACACGCTAATATTCGACCAACACAAACACAGCGGAAGCAAGTCACCTTTGATGCGAAAGCCAAAAGGGACGTCTTCTTGGAGGCATAGAAGGAAATGAAGAATAGGAGGCAGCTACATCTTCAGGAAGAAATCTACGACATGCCACTGATGTTCGACTCGACGAAGTCGTGAAGGAAGGAAAACACTCTAAAGGCCTTCTTGGAGAGTTGCCTGGAGTTGGCGAAGGACCCAAATGCACTAGAAGAAATAGCTGGTCTACTATATCGACGGGAAGGTGCACATCAGGAACAAAAGGTTAATTGCATACATAAGAAGAAGACAGGAAGGGAGATGCGAATGTCAACACAAATTGAAGCATTTGATGTCGACTCCATCATTCTGGATTTGGGTTCGGATGTGAATATTCTGACTAAGCAGACGTGGGAGACAATGGGAAAGTCGTGGATGACCTGGTAACCAGTATAGCTGTGATTGGAAAATCAGAGTAAGGTCACTCTGCTTGGTCAGGTATGTCAACTCCCAGTTGAAAATTGAGGGGCTCAGGACATATGTTGATTTCGACATCATTGAAATCGTGGATAACACCAGTCCCTATCCGGCACTGCTGGGGATAGACTAGGCCATGAAAACCAAGCGATTATAAATTTTAAGAAGAGGACAATGTCATTTGAGAATCATGAGATAAGAGTCATCGCACCACTGGATCCTACGGAAGGGCTGCGCTATGTGGAACTAGCCAGAGAAAAGTTTGCAGAAGGGTGGGATAGTTTGTATAACATATCTGAGGATTATGTTAATCCCACCACGAATGGAGAATTAGGATGGCGCAGCGCAACTCGGCGTCACCATATTCAGACGAGGCCCTCAAAAATTGGCAGAATCAGTTACATGAAGTATCCTTTAGAAGATGTGCACGGTAACACAATCACTGCGACAGGTAGCCACGGAGGAATACGTGTTACCTACATATGAGGGAGTGCCCAACTTGAGCAAGTTTCTCACAAAGTTCAAGGAAAAAGTGGCAGAACAGCAGCGTCTACTGGCCCTGGAGGAAGCCTTGAAGGCTACTCCTGTGTGGTGGTGGGCGGCACACAAATCAAACATCACAACTTGGCCACTATGTCGAAGCCTCATGGATGTTTGATTCAGTGAAGCTACGGGGTATGACTGAACGAGATATGACGGACGAGGCCACCCGAAGGAGCATCTGAATGCTTGTCGACACCAATGGGGATTGAGAGCAAAGCAGGAGTGGGTACATGCATTCGTACACACATTGGATGAAGTACCGCGAAGCTAGTATGTCGTAGCAGAACTACGACGCGGGATGACTTCTTGGGAACAGCATACCATTGGCTTTAGCCAATCATTTTCTTTCTCAGATGAAAACCCCTTCATCCACACTGTGCTACAGGTGATCCGCAAAAAGATATTTGAGGCAGTACCGACAGGACAACCGATGGCACTTCAATGGACTGCGACACCAGAGATGTTGATGGAGTGCTACAACGGCACTGAAGAGCCTAACGATGAGGATGATCCCAGGGCTATATATGTGCCAGAATCAAAAGGTAGTCGCAGTGTTGAGGCACCAGAAATATCGTCAGACAAATTTCAGCAACCATTGAAGATCAAGAAGGTGAACATTGGATCGGAGGAGAACCCAAAGTTCGCAAGCATTGGCGACTACTAGGACGAGTCGACCATTGCGAAGATGACTGACTTACTGCATGAGTTTCAGGATTTGTTTCCAATGAAATTTTCAGCGATGAAGAAAATTTTCGGAGACTTAGGGGAAATGAAGATCCCCCTGAAACCCGATGCGAAGCCAGTCAAGCAGCGGCTGTATCGACTAAATCTAAGATACCAGCAACAAATGCAAGTTGTGATTGGCAGGGCGATCAATGCAGAACCACTAACGGATGAGGTTGAGAAGTACACAATAGCGACCTAGAGGGATCGGAAGAGATCAGCAACAACAGAGAAGCCTACTATACGGCGAAGTATCGACACAGTGGAGCTCGCTGTGTCGATCAGGTAATCAGGCATTCGCAGTAAAAAAAAAAGAGAGAGAGAACTGTCGACACATTGCAGGCAAGTCGGAAGCTGCCACGATGCTCGAAGAGTTGGAATAATTAATTCTTCCTACCATGTCATTTATTTACATAAGATGCATTAATTAATCATTTTTGGTTAATTAAATGTAAAAGACTAGGAAATTGCCATTGTGTGGACCACAAGGCAACATGGGAGGATGAAATACATCCAAGGAGTGGACCACAAGCCACCTAGGCCACTTGGGCACCTTCCTAAAATATTCTAGATAAGATTTAGCTAGGAAAGGCACATTTTCTAAGTTTTAGTGTGTCTTACAGCTTTTTCCCGCATGGGAAAAAGCTAGTCTACCAAGGAAACTTGTTTTTTGCACCCAAGACTTTACTTAATAAGTTTTCTTTTCAAACTTCGTATTTGGCATTGTTTTCCATCATACATCACCTTCATATCACTAGTTAGGAAATTTGTGAGATTTTGGAGAGATTTGGAAAGTCAACTTGTTAGGATATTTAGACACTTAGGAGTTAGTTAAGATCAACTTGTGTAATATATCCGTTAGGGAAAGTATGTTTCTTTAGTATGCATTAGTATGTATTTGTAAATACTTAATCCGACGGTCACGATATGTTCCCGACATAGAGTAATCCGACGGCTCACATTCTCTTAGATCATACCTAACCTTGATCTGTGGCTTAACACCCGATTGGTCCATGATCTCTATTTAAAGAGCATGGAGGGTCATTGTTTAGTTGATCGATTATGAGGAGCTCATTTGTAACTTTCTTTCTTTGCATAATAAATTGTCCCGTAGAAGCTATTTGGTCGGGGTCGTGGAGTGTTTCCCTCAAGAGGGTTTAAACCACGTCAAAACATTGGTGTGTTGATCTGTGATATGTTTGTGTGAAGTGGTTGCTCTTGGTGTTCGGTCCTTTGGTAGTACCTTGTATACCTGAACATGGTATCAGAGCTTTTATGAAGAGCCACTTCAGGTTATGATCTAGATCTTGAACTGTTGTTGTTGAAACTTGAAAGGGTTTCTGGTTCTGGTTTTTCTGTGCATTTTGGGGCTGTGGGAGGTGTTCCATTGCGTCTGGAGTACCATTTTTTTCTTGTCTACGTATTCTCTTTGCCATGCACCTTGAGCGATCTCGAAAAATCAGAAACAGAAAGGGAAAGGGTTTTACTCGGCAGCGTATGCTCTTTACCGTGCACCTTGCGCGATCTCAGCAAAACAGAAACAGAGAGAAAACGTAGACTTTCCGGACAAGCTAACGAGATCTAAATCCACAAGTGTGGAAAAAAAAAATTTGTTTTGGTTTGTGGTGTGATTTGCAGGGAAAAAAGTCAAGCACGGAAACCGAGCAAGAAAAGTAAAAAAAAAAAACCCTTCCTCATTCCCATATTTTAGATACCTTTTAATCTAGCTCACTTGGTTCAAAGTTGCTTTATTCCTTAATAGGTCTTGAGTTCAAGTCTTAAGAAGTTACTTTTAAAATAAAAGTGCATACAATTTCTATTTTCAAGTTACTTTATTGTAAAAGTGCATCTCATTTACATAATAAAAAATAAAAATAAAAAGTGAGTCATTTAAGTTCTTTTTTATTGTTGCACTATTTAAAAGTAATATCATTGTAAAAGTGAAATCACTTATTTTACAAAAGTGATTTGCTTAAAGCAACTTTATTGTAGATTGATTGTCAAAAGGTTCATCTTGGGAAGAGGGGGGTTCTTTTTTTTAGCTAGTCATTCTCTATGTGCCACGTCACTATTTGGGACATCTTCAACAGTTTCTTTGTTCAAGCATAACTTTATCATCCGAAGTCAATTTTCAGTGCTGTTTTTTTAAATAGCCTATTTTTTCGAGCTCTTCGCATCCAGACTATTGGTTTTTGCTTTTATAGTCATTAATTTACAAATATGGCTGCCCCTTGTGATATTCTACTTAACAGTTCCAACTATTTCTCATGAAAATCTCGTATGGAGGATGTTCTATGAAATAGGGGACTTTTCAGAATTACCTCAGGGAAAGAAACAGAACCCACTGATGATGATAAGAAAATAAAATGGGCAAATAGATGTGACGAAGCTCGTGGATTGATTGGGATGTCAATCTCTACTGATTTGCGATTCCACATATCTGGAATTGATGAACCTGATGCTGCTTGGGACAAGTTGGAATCTGTGTTTGGTAAACACAATGAAATTTGAGGTCATCAACTCGAAAATGAGTTGATTTCTTTAAATCCGAGTGATTTTTCATGCATTCAAGATTATTTATCTAAGTACAAAACTCTTAAACTCTTATGTGCAAAATGTAAGATTAAGAGGGAAGACAAACAATGCATCTATCGTATTCTTTCAAAACTTGGACCTACATATTCTATTTTTGTATCTACATTTTACTCCATGAAAGAATCCTTGAATGCAGCTAGCTATCAAGAGCCTAGTCTTGAATCCTTTTGTGATTCCTTGATTAGAGAGCAAGATAAACTCATCCATCTTGGAATAATCAACAATGCAGATACATCTGGGAAAGCCTTGTTGTCCCAACATAAAGAAAAGTTCAAGCCTCCCAAGAAACAAAATTTTCGTAATAATAAGTCAAACAGGGGTCCCAAACCCTCTCAGTCAGCTCCTTCTTTAAAAAATGACAAAGGATCCAATCCAAAAGGCAAGAAGACTGAGCGTCATTGCAACTATTTCGAGAAAGATAATCATGATGAATATAAGTGTTTCAAGAAGATGGCAACCTTGGAAGCAGCAATGAAGAAGCACCACATCAGCCTAGATTCGCCTTCAGAATCTACCTCTCATGGACATGCACTTTGTGCTTCTGGTTATTCTTATAATGCATCTTCTCCTAATTCAAATGAATGGCTCATTGATTCTGGAGCATCTTATCATATGGCTATGGATCAAGCCATATTTTCTATTATGCGTGAATGTAACACCAAACAAATATTTGTTGGTGATGATAGATCTCTAAGTGTTGTAGGAGCTAGAACAGTTCCAGTAGATAATGGTCATTTCAGTGATGTACTATGTGTTCCAAGAATTTCCTGCAATTTGTTATCAGTCTATCAAATCACTCATTCTGTTGAAGGTAAAACTGTGACCTTTACACCTCACCAAGTTGTAATCAAGGATTTTAAAGATCTTCAACAGGTCCTAGCTATCGGAATTGTTGATGATATTACCAGGTTGTACAAATTTAACAACTTTGGGTCATCACCTTTTCCTTCAGTTTTTGTTGCTGATAGTGATAACTTGAGCAAACTTTGGCATGAACGATTTGGTCACTTAAATTATCGCTCATTGCAACAACTATGTCAAGACAATATGGTGACAGGTCTTCTGATGGTATCTTGCAGGGATGGTGTTTGTTCCAGTTGTGTACTCGAAAAACATCATCGGGACAGTTTTGACAAACGTGCCTCTTGGCATGCCTCGGTTCCCTTGGAGCTTGTGCATAGTGACTTGTGTGGTCCTCTTCCATCTGCATCCTTTTCTGGTTTCAAATATTTCTTAACTTTCATTGATGATTACACCAGACGCACTTGGGTTTATTTCCTAAAACTTAAGAGCAAAGTATTTAACATGTTCTTGGCCTACAAGGCCCTTGTTGAAAAACAATCTGGTCATCAAATTATTAAGTTAAGATCTGACAATGGAGGAGAATATGTTAACAAAAAGTTCACTACTATCTGCACTGAACAAGGAATCCAACAACAACACATTGTTCCATATACACCACAACAAAATGGTGTAGCTGAAAGGAAGAACCGCACTTTAAAATAAATGGCTAATTGTATGATCAAATCTAAGGGACTAAGTCTTCAATTTTGGGCTGAAGCCATTAATTGTGCAAATTACATAGTTAATCGCACCCCCACTAAAGCATTACAAGGTATCACACCGGAAGAAGCATGGAGTAAAACTAAACTTGATGTAAGTCACTTCCATGTGTTTGGTAGTGAAGCATGGGCTCACATTCCGGATGAAAAACGGAAAGCATTGCAGCCCAAAAGTGAAAAGTGCATGTTTGTTGGATATTCTGAAGATGTTAAAGGTTATAGACTTCTTCAACCACATTCTCATGATATAATCATTAGACGAGATGTTAAATTTGATGAAAATCTCTTGGCCTGCGAGCCTAACTTGGCGATTGTGCCATCTTTGGCCTGCGAGCCTGATTCAGCGTTTGTGCCTTCTTCTTCTTCTTCCAACTTCCTTGATAGGTTTCCAACTCCAGTTTCTGATGATGACAATGAGGATGAAAATCCACCTCCGCCTTCTCATGTTCCTCTAGTTGCACCAGCACAAGTGCTTCCTCGATGGGTCCATTCAACATGTGAAGCAGCTGGTGATCTTGTCGGTGATCCTAGAGATCAACGTCGAACACGTTCTCAGTTTTAGCGAGCCTCTTCTCATTTGGCTCAAGTTTCCGAGAATCATGATCCAAAAACCTTTGCAGAAGCTTCAGGAAATCCAAATTGGGGTGCAGCTATGGATGAAGAATATCGTTCCTTAATGGCGAACGATACTTGGGATCTTGTACCTCTTCCAAAAGGAAGAAAACTTGTCAGATGTAAATGGGTCTATAGAACTAAGTATGCATCAGATGGAAGTGTTAAAAGACTTAAGGCAAGGTTAGTTGCCAAAGGTTTTTCCCAAGTTGAAGAGATTGACTACAATGAAACCTTTGCTCCTGTCGCAAAAATGAACTCCATCCGCCTTGTTTTCTCCCTTGCAGCCTTACACAACTGGGAAGTCCATCAAATGGATTTCAAGTCTGCCTTCTTACATGGTGATTTACAGGAGAAAATTTACATGGAACAACCTCCTGGATATGTTCATAATAACTCTAGCCTTGTCTGCCACCTTAAGAAATCCTTATATGGCCTTAAGCAAGCTCCTAGAGCTTGGTATGCCAAAATGGATAACTTCTCCTTGACACTGGTTTTTCTAGATGTCATTCTGACCCCAATGTCTATACCAAGAAAGTTGGAAACCATCTCATCATACTTGTTCTTTATGTTGATGACCTTATTCTTACTGGTAGTGACCCTAAGCTTATAACCCATGTGAAATCCAGTCTTAAACAAAATTTTGAAATGTCAGACTTAGGACATTTGCATTATTTTCTTGGTCTCCAAGTCCTGCAAACCAAAGAAGGAATCTTTATTTCTCAGTCTAAGTATGCTTGTGACCTTCTTCGTCGCTTTCACATGCAAGATTGTACACCAACCCCTTCTCCCTTCCAGTCTGGAGTCAAAATTTCTACCACTTGTACTTCACCTAAAGTCGATGCCACCTTGTATCGTCAACTTGTTGGTAGTCTCTTATACTTAACTCATTCCCGTCCTGACCTTTTCTTTGCCGTTGGTCGTGTTTCCCGTTATATGCAGACACCTCATGAAAATTACTGGAAAGTTGCTCTTGGTGTTCGGTCCTTTGGTAGTACCCTGTATACCCGAACACAACTTGCCACCTAGGGGGGATGAGCATATTTAGTAAGTTTGATGAAGAGAAGATTATTTTGGCATCTTTAGCCATTCAAATTACTCTTGTAATTTTATTTAACAGCAGCCTATTGCTTTCATATGGTTGGATGATGTATTTTATTCATGAGAAGTTAATACAGAATTCTACTCTTGTGCATAATTTTTGTGTCTTTGACTCGTTGTGTGAGATTTTATTATGAGAGAATGTAATTTCTTGAATAGATCTTGGATGTGAACTGAATTTCATATGGTATCAAAGCAATCAAGATATCCTATCATCTTTGATTGTCTTGCAGGATCCAACCAATCTCAGGAAGGGCGCATTGATCAATTCACCGGGTGAATTCTATTCTCTACAGGGCGCATTTTGGCATCCAGAAGTGTTCTAAAATCAGTCCATAAGTTATTTCAGAGCATAAATGGATCACACACAGTAGATCATCCTCACTCCCTTCAATTACTTTGATTGGAAGGCGCAGATGGAGATTCTACTGAGGAGCAAAGGGCTCTACAGGGTGACCATGGCAACTGAAGCTGAAGCAACCTCAACAATAGATAAATCTAAATGGCATAATCGAAGGGATGAAGCCTATGGGTTGTTATGTCTCACTACATCCAGAGAGCTTCTATTTCATCTTGATGGCCTCACTTCACCCAATGAAGTATGGCTGAAACTTCAAGAATTGTTCGAGAAAACTGATGAATTGAGAGGCCACCAATTGGATAACGAGCTAGTCTCTTTGAGTCCACAAAATTTTGATAATCTACAGGATTTCTTCTCCAAATTTAAATCTCTTATATTGCAACTGAAGCAATGTGGTATTGACAAGAAATATGAGCAGTTAGTTTTGGCCATTCTCTCCAAGCTTGGACCCGACTATTCAATCTTTATCTCGACCTTCCATTCCACCTGGAAAGCAATTAAAAATTGGAAGAGCTCGACACTTTTAGAATTCATGGAGTCTTTGACACAAGAACAAGACAAATTGGTATTGATGAGAGCCATTAAAAATCCATCCAAAGACCATTTTCTGATTGTTGGAGATTCAAGGGGTTTGAAAGGAAAGAAGAAGGGCAATTTCAAGAAGCCCATCGGTGAGAGGAAAGACAAGCAGAATTCAAATGGAGAGACATCCAACTTCAAGAAGAATCCGAACAAGAAGAATGAGAGGAAAAAGTGCAATTATTGCAGGAAGGGCTTTCGTCTTGAAATCTCTTGCATGAAGAAAACCATTGACCAATTGACTCAACTCTTGGAGAAAGCCAACATTCCTCTTCCAGAGAGTGCAAGGAGGAAGGATGGAGGACAAAATTCTAATGATAAGGAGAGAGTTCATGCATTTATGGCCAGCACTTCAAAACCTTCTTCATTCATTATTAATTTCGGTGCATCAAGACACATGGTGTCTACAAGTAAATTTTTCACTTCACTTGACTCTTTCAGTGGTCCAAATATTGTATTGGGAGACAATTCTGAAATTTGTAGCAAAGGCAAAAGTAGCATAGATCTCGAGTTTGGGTCATTTAATAATGTTTTATATGTCCTTGGACTTGCTGCAAACCTACTGTTAGTCTATCAGATGACCCTTACAGGGCTGCCCAAGAGAGTAACCTTTACCCCCAATGATGTTGAGATAGCATAAATTTCAACAGGAAAAATTATTGCATTTGGTATTGCTGATCACTGTTCTAGAATTTACAAGTTTTCTCATTTTGTGCCAAACCCCTCACCTTCTGCTCAGTTAACCCATGCCAATGAGTCCAGCAATCTATGGCATGAAATATTTGGCCACCTAAATTACAAATATCTTTCCCAACTTCATGAGAAAGAGATGGTTATAGGGTTTCCCAATATCAAGTTTTCCAAAGGTGTCTGTCAATCTTGCAGTCTAGGAAAACACCCTGAGCATAAGTATGGGAAATCTAATTCTGAGAGAACCACTTCACCATTAGACCTTATTCATACTGATATATCAGGTCCATTCCCTCATGAGTCCTTGAATCATGCAAAATACATCCTCACATTCATAAAGGACTTCAGCAGGTATTGTTGGATTTATTTCATCAAGTTAAAGTCAGAAGTTTTTGGGTTGTTCAAGTTATTAAAAGCCTCGGTTGAGAACCAGTCTGGTAGGAATATTAAAGTTGTAAGATCTGATAATGGTGGTGAATATGTGAAATCAGAGTTTCAACAATTTTGTGCCTCTTCAGGTGTTTAGATGCAACACATAGTTCCATATACACCTCAGTAGAATGGGGTTGCTGAAAGGAAAAATAGGTCTCTAAAGGAGATGGCCACTTGTATGCTTGAGGCAAAGGAATTGTCTCCCAAGCTATGGGTTGAGGCAATAAATTGTTTCACTTAAATTCAGAATAGAGTGCCACACAAAGCTCTCAAAGGTATCACTCCTTTCGAGGCTTGGACAGATCACAAACCTGACATCTCTCATTTCAGGATTTTTGGCTCAAAGGCTTGGGCTAGGATTCCACTTGAGAAGAGGAGGGCATTGCAGCCCCAAAGACAACCATGTTTATTTGTTGGGTATTCAAAGGACTCCAAAGGTTATAAGTTGCTGAACATGACCACTCATAAAGAATTCATCGAAAGAAGTGTGCAGTTTGAGGAAGAGCCCTCTCAGAGCGTTGAAATTGGAGAACCATCTTCACCACCACCTGAAGAAGAAGTAAGTGATGTTCTTGATGTTTTTTCTTCTGATATATCTGATGATGAGGATCATTTTATTGCAGATTCTAAATCACCTACAAGGCCTAAATGGGCTGCAAAAACTTTGCAAGCAGCAGGTGAACTAGTTGGCAATCCTCGGGACCAAAGGAGGACTAGATCACAATTTGAGACTACACTCAATGTGAATGATCCTTATCTTTCTGAGAAATGTTTTATGATGATAGATTCTGATCCTTAAATATATGAGGAAGCCTCACATGATCCAAGATGGCAGATTGCTATGGATGAGGAGTTTGAGTTATTACAGAAGAATGAAACTTGGGAGCTAGTCAAGCTCGCCGCAGGCAGAAAATTGGTAAGATGCAAGTGGATTTATAAGACCAAATATGCAGCAGATGGTATAGCGGTAAAATACAAGGCAAGGCTAGTAGAAAAGGGGTTTTCTCAGGTCCAAGGACTTGATTATAATGAAACGTTTGCAGCGGTGGCACAGAAAGACTCCATTAGACTAGTTTTGGCAGTGGCAGCTTCCAAGCGGTGGGAAGTACATCACATAGATGTGAAAAGTGATTTCCTCCATGGAGAGATTGAGGAAGAAATATATATGCAGCAGCCACAGGGGTACACATCATATCCAAACCTTGTTTGCAGGTTGAAAAAATATTTGTATGGATTCAAGTAAGCCCCCAGGGCTTGGTATGCAAAGATGGACAGTTTTCTTCTGTCACAAGCCTATGTTCGGTGTAAATCTGACCCAGATGTCTATATGAAGCATGTTGATGGTTTTATAATGATAATAGTGTTGTATGTTGATGATTTGTTGATTACAGGTAGTAGGAATGACCAAATAACATCATTAAAAACAGTCGTGCACCAAGCATTCTCCATGAGTGACTTGGGAATTCTTAAGCAATTTTTGGGGCTTGAGATTTCTCAAACAAAAGAAGTAACCAAGGTATGTCAGTCAAAATATGCTTATAATATGTTAAAGAAGTTTAAGATGGCTGATTGCAAGCCTTCTAAGACATCATTCCTTTCTGGAGTTGGATTAGAAGATGCAGAATCTACACCATTGTTTGACAGCACTTTATATAGACAGTTGATTAGCAGCTTGCTCTACTTGACACACACTCGACCAGATCTTGCTTATGCGGTGAGTGTGGCATCAAGATACATGGAGAAGCCACATGAGCTACATTGGAGGGATGCAAAAAGGATCTTACATTATGTGCAGGGCACAAAGAGTGATGGGATTCACTATGCTACAGATTCGAGCCTAGATCTCTTGGGCTTCACAGATTCAGATTGGGTTGGTGATAGCCTTAACAGTAAATCCACATCAGGATTTGTATTCATGCTTGGGGGTGGCCCTGTTTGCTGGTCTAGCAAGAAACAGAATGCCATAGCACTATCCTCAGCAGAGGCGGAGTACAGAGGAGCAGTGAATGCTGCCTCACAGTGTGTTTGGTTGCAGGGATTTTTATCAGAATTTGAGATTTCTTCCAGTACTCCTACTGTCATTTTTTGTGACAACTAGAGTGCCATTAGAGTTTCATGTCATCCAATACATAGGCAGAGAACCAAGCACATAGAGATTCATATGCACTACAACAGAGGCTTAGTCCATGATCATATCATAGATTTGCAGTATTGCCCCACAAGTGAGCAAACTGCAGATATCTTCACCAAGGCTTTCACAGAGAAGACATTCAGCTATCTTAGATCACTGTTTGGGATGGATGAACATGTGGTGGAGTGAAGGGTTGATCAGCAACCTTTCAATTTTGATATGTCCATGTTTTGAGGGGATGTTTTCCCCATGAGGTTTTCCTTCTATCCTTGTTTTTGTGGACCAACAGTGTTTAATTAGAGAGATTTTGAGGTCAAAAAATGGCCTCCTAAGAGATGTACTAAAAAAGTATGAGATATAATATTATGAGTTAAGGATTTTATGGGGTAAGTATATATGACAAGTCACCTCCTACACTATTTTCTATGCATAATATAAATAACCATAGTTGAGTTACTTTTCAAAATTCACTAGAAATAAAATTAATAAAATCACTCTACATTGATGTGACTAAGATTCATTGTAAATTCCCAAATATTTATTGTCCTTTAGCATTTATTTGTCTTGAAATTGCAAATGAAATTAAATAATAAAAACAATTTTTAAGAGCTATTTTTTTAATTTATGTTGACATTTTATATTTAATATTTTTCTCATCAATTTAATATAATGTGATTTAATTGAAAATTCATTTATATGTAAAATGTTAATAATATTATTATAATCGACATTGCATTATTATTATTATTCTTCTTTATTCATTAAATCTATATTAGTAAATTAATATCAAAATCATAAATTTTTTGGGGATATTTATTTTATTGGAAAGGAATATTATAGTTAAATCTCTCATAGAAAATAATATAAGACTTAATTTATTCTTAAAAATTGAGTAGTTAAAATATATAATTTAATTTAATTTAATTTACTATCATTCATGAATTTAATTTATATGCATTACTAACATATATTTTTCAACTATCCTGGAAGAGGTGAACCGGATAAAATTAAATTTCAACCACATCACATTTACACATATTTACAGAGAGCGGAATGTATTGGCAGACCAGCTATCCAAAGAGGCAACGGACTTCGCGATGGGTACATGGAAGATCACCATTCACTCACCGGCTGGCACTTTCAGCTATCCACACAGTCCATTTATATGAGGTTCTGGAGGCTCGGCTCTGCACTACTAAGCATATATTTGTTGGGGGCGTTGAGAAACAGCACTCTTTCAGCTAACCACACAGTCAAATTTGAGGATCAGGAGACTCGGCTCTGCTCTACTAAGATTTGATGGGGGAGAGCACGTGATTATTATCCAGATGGGAGACGATTTAAATGATTTTGAGGACCGGTCTGTCAAGGATCGAGTCCACAGGGTATATCGCACAGTATTGGAACCAGAGTAAAAAAAAAAATGATAACAAAGAGTGCTGTGAACAGCATTAACCGGTTATCAGGCACATAAGGAGCATTTATAGATACAGGCTGGGACAGCCTTATATTGAATTCATATGAAATATTGATGCGGGAAGTAAGGACAACGTTCGATCAGAGATGATCAAGACACTGCATATTTTTGTAATTATGAATATGGAAAGTAATTTGTGACAATGTAGGGATCGTAGTGATCTTATTACATGTGCTGAATGTAATTTTGTTCTTTTGAAATAAAATTACGAATTTTTCCAAGGGAAAAAAACATATATTTTTCATATTAATATCATTCATAAATTTAATTTATTTTAAAAGTATATATATATATATATATATACTTTTAAAATAAATTATAAATTTTATATATATATATATATGCCTATAAATTAGTTTTCCATTATAATATTAAATAAATTTGAGTGAATATATAATTAAAAATATGAAAATGATAAAAATATTAATGAAAAAATGTGAAAGGAATATATATATTAGTTTGGCATTATGATATTAAATAGAATGGAGTGAATATATAATTTTAAATTAAAAACATGAAAATGACAATATATTATTTTATAAAAAAATGTGAAAGGGCCTTCTTTATGAATTATGAGTGCTTTACTTGAAAATAACAATAATATTATTTTATAAGAAAGTGTGAAAAGATATTCATTATGAGTACTTTACTTGAAAATGACAATAATATTATTTTATGAAAAAAAATGTTAAACGACTTTCATTATGAGTACTTTACTTTATGACTTAAAAGTACTTATACCACTACCTTGGTTAACTATGGGTTTTCATCCACCATAGAAAATTTGACAAATAAGCATTCTTAACTCATGCAATGCCACCTCCACCATGGGGGATGATGTCATTTACTAAAATGTGATTGGTTGATTTTTATAGTACATTTTCTTTGTTTTGAGACCCATTTTTTACCTCAAAATTTCTCTAATACGGTACGGGGTGACCAAGTCTTGTTACTGGGCCCTTAGTATTTCATTTTCTGATATTTAGATCATTTAAGTCAGACTTATGAGGGGGTGTTAGAATAATTAAGTCTTCCTACCATGTCATTTATTTGCATAAGATGCATTAATTAATCTTTTTGGTTAATTATATGTAAAAGACTAGGAAATTGCCATTGTGTGGACCACAAGGCAACATGGGAGGATGAAATACATCCAAGGAGTGGACCACAAGCCACCTAGGCCACTTGGGTGCCTTCCTAAAATATTTTGGATAACATATATCTTGGAAAGGCGCATTTTTCTGAGTTTTAGTGCTTTTTACAGCTTTTTCCCCCATGGGGAAAAGCTAGTCTACCTACGAAACTTGTTTTTTGCACCCAAGACTTTCCTTAATGTGTTTTCCTTCCAAACTTCGTATTTGGCATTGGTTTCCATCATACATCACCTTCATATCACTAATTAGGCAATTTGTGAGCTTTTGGAGAGATTTGGAAAGTCAACTTGCCACCTATCGGGGATGAGCATATTTAGTAAGTCTAATGAAGAGAAGATTCTTTTGGCATCGTTAGCCATTCGAATTACTGTTGTAATGTTATTTAACAGCATCCTATTACTTTCATATGGTTGGCTGATGTATTTTATTCATGAGAAGTTAATACAGAATTCTACTCTTGTGCATACTTTTTGTGTCTTTGACTAGTTGTGTGAGATTTTCTTATGAGAGAGTGTAATTTATTGAATAGATCTTGGATGTGAACTGAATTTCACACGAAGGTCCAATTCGACAATAAATGCAGCAGTTATACCACACCGGACAACAACAAAAATGAGAACAAGGGCAGTTAATACCCAATGCATCGGTATATTTAGCAGATCCCAGCTAGATTTGGTAATTATGTCCCACGATCGGCTGGATGTTACCGGCCTGCGCTATAAATATAGGAGGGGGGAGGCCGAAACGCCTTACCTAATTCAGAGCCACATGGAGGTGTATGTTTCCAGCACCAGCCCTGAAAGACCACAGCCCACACCAGTTATGCAGGAGCAGCCAGAAGTTATGTCTACAATTCCACACAAGAAGAAGAGGAGTGTGAGTAGACTCCCAGACACTGGTCGTGAGAAAAATAAAGGCACCCGGGCATCAGCAAGATTTACGAACAACGTTGCAGGCCCTTCAGTTGCTGAAGCTGTGCAAGATGGATACGATGGTCCAATGCTCTCACCGTACGTTCCACAACGTCGAGAAGGGGCACCCACGTTGCGGATCAACAAGAATGAAAAATACTCCATCGAGGTAGCGTTGGTACCACCAGGGGTTGTGCAAGTTGGGGATATTACAGCCAGGTTGCAGAGGCTGTAGTATACCAACCATGACCTAGCAAAACTCAAAGAATACGCAGAGGCCTACGATTATGTCCCTCACGCAGGAGGCCCAACTACGAAGGAACCCAAGAAGTGGGCATTGGGACTAGAACGCTCGAGGCTATTAGGTATCACCCTCATGCAGCACTTTGGATGATTGGAATAGGTCAACGCATGTGTCAAGCAACTTATCGCATGTTTTCATGAAGGATTTCTCAGGCTGCACGAGAATATTCCAGTCACCATTGACCTAATCTCAAGAATCACTAGACTGCCTCAAGATGGATCCGATCCTTCCCATTTTTTCCAAGGGAAGGACAATGACAAGAAACTAGCGGAACAGTTGACGGAAAGGTATGGCGTGCAGAAAGATTCCAGAGGATACCTGATCAACACAATCAATAACCAGGCAGTCGGAGTAGGGGAAAAGATACTAGCAGTCAAAGTAACACGGAAGAACCGACCCCTGCAATGTAATTCAGGTGTCATTGTTGTTGCGGAAAGGTGCGCCACAGGAGAGCAGATGAACTGGTCCCAGTTCTTGCTACACAAATTGACCGAGGATGTGTACGATGCCCAGAAGTATGGGCGGCCATTTACATATTCATGGCTACTCCTGTTGATTGCCTTAAAAGGATGGAGGGAACCAGATGATTATCAGGGGTGGATCCCACGGGACCACGAGTATGTGAAGGTGCACGATACCAGAATCTATGGGCGACCACCGATAAAGAACGACAGAAAGAAAACACCATACAATTTTATATATGGTTGGAAAGGATGCGGATGGATGCACGGATGATACCACGAATATCAACGCAAGCTGTAACAAAGTATCACTCCATCGCAAAGATATATGTCAAAGCACACACGATTTACCTCCAGGCCCGGGCAAATTTGGAGAAGCAATGTTTATAGACACAGTACAAGCTCACTGAGGCTGAGCTCGACGACATCATCGCCAAATGGTCATAGGAATGGAAGGTCCCCGCCAATCCGAAGGACATATCAAATGGGAAAGAAACCGGTCGGCCAAACCATGCCAGGGAGGACAAAGCTTTAGCCAGTTGAAAGGAGGGCACAGAACAAGAGGAGGATGCAAAAGACTAGACGGCGGAATCTGACCACGATGGGGCTTCCACAGCCAACACCCTAACGGATTCAGAGTTGGAGACCCAACAAGAAGAGTTGAGGACAAAGAAAAGGATGGACTGTGCCGGCAGTAGCACATGGGAAGGGCTCACTGTGCAGCAGGTCAACAGACTCCTGGAAAGCATTACAGAAATAGTGGAAAATAACCGCAAAAAGGTTACACAGTATTTAGCTGACTAATTCCAGTACATAGGGGAGCTGCTAAACACAATGGTGAATACGATAATCAACATAAGCATATGACATGGGGACATCAAGCAACATCTGCCGACTCCCAAAGTTGAGGTAGAAGTCGGCACCCAGCAACAAATAGTCCAACTCGAATCCCATGCCATTTTGACAGGGGATAAGACCTTGGACCTCGAGGTTCGGAAGGCTGACCAGGTGATGGTAGATTTCAATTTGCTCCCAATGTTAACACTACATAGCGTCCAAGTCGCAGCAAGCACAGAGATCCACGACTGTGAGGCTGTGATGCACAATAAAATGGTCGAATACAAGAAGCAACTACAAACCAGCGAGATGGCGGCACAGCGCCTTCGAGATGAACAAGCTGCAGCACTAGATGCGAAAGTACAAGCTATAGAGAAAAGGGATCAATTAGAAAAAGCACTAGCTGCAAAAGAGAAGGTCATAGAGGAGCAGACTACAACACTGACTACGAAGGAGAAGGCTATAGAGGAATGGACTAAATTAGAAAAGGCACTTGTGAAGGCATGTGAAACGATGGAGCTAGATCCGGATGTCACCCCGGAAGCACAAGTTGTTATGTTAGGGGTAGCCATCCCCGAGCTCAGAAAGGAAAATGTGGAGCTCCAGACTCGAGTGACACCCAGCACACCACTAGAACGGATTCAGAGTCGGCAGACGACGATAGAGGAAGCAATGGTAGAGATCTAGGAAATGGAACAGACGGCACAGCAAGTTGCGGTGAGCATCACAGAGTTTTGGGATAGGCTGGTCGAGGATGACCAGCTGGCCACCCTGAAGGGAAAACTCAGTGAAGCAGAAGAGCAGTTAGAAACCTTTAAGGGATCGCTCAAAATGATGCCCACAATGATGTGGATGACAAAGGCAGCAGAACTGCAAAGTATGAAGCAGCGGGTTACAAAGGCCCACGAAAGAAAGCAACGACGAGCCGCACATTTGGATGAGCTTCAAGCAAAGGCCGAAGCCCTCATAGCATGAGTAGTACCAGTAATGAAATAGGTACAGGAGCAATTGGAGGAAGTGTGATAGAAAGTATGTGACCACCCAACGGAACAACAGGTGACAGAGAGTGCGCAGCTCAGAGCATAAGTAAGAGAAGTAGTCGAACAGATCTAAACTACCTATGATTACTTCCAACAGCAGTTCAACAAACCAGCAGTGTCTAGATGAGGTGGCTCAAGGACAAGCCACAAGTTTTTGTTGGGGGCCTGTTGGCACGGGATAAGTCCGCAGGAAGTGCAGAAGCCGACAGGTGCGAAAGGTCAATCCGCAAAAGAATGACCATTCGCGGAGTTCGCGGAAGCACAACGATAGTTAAATTAGTTAGAATTGGTCATGTGGACCATTTTGTAACTGAATAGAAGCATATAAATAGAGTAGGATTGCATGCCTAAGGGAATCCAGTTTCTGATCTGTTTTGTATCCGTGACATGGTGTATTGACTGTTTCTGCGAGGTTCATTCCACATGGTTTAATGAATGCATGAAGATGTTCGATTATGGTGCAATCTCTGTCTCTATCTTTACACGATGATGAATGTGAATGTTTGCAACAAGTTTAGTATGATGTAGAGTATCTTTGATGCGAATATGCTATCCGTTTAAGGATTACTGTCGATGTGAATAAGTAGATTGAATGTGTTGTCTCAAATATTTGTTATCTGTTGAAATCTGTGAATGACTTAATGTGCGAATGGTGAATTGATAATATGCTGCGGAAGTTATAATCTCTAGTTTCTATAAGGGTAATGTGTGTTAAAAGCATATCCTCAACTCCACTGCGGAAACTTGGTTCTTGCAGCCCCCTTATCCATCTCGGGTGAGACTACACTTGCTCCACAAGTGTTGCTGGAAAGGGTTACACCTTTCCGGGTCGGTGTGTAAGGCATTTTAGGTTGGTATTTTGTTGACGACAGTGCGAAGTGAACCCCTATCGATAGACGCTGCATCAACACATAGGAAAAAGTCGATGAAGAAGAGGGAAAGATGACCATAAGAGATAAAAGAAGTCTAAACAACAAGATCAATCTTCCAAGATGGCATTGAGATGAAACATAATTAGGAAAAGAAGGAGAGATAACATGCCATAGGAATAACATCTAAGGTTGGTGTTAATTTTTTACATGACCCATTTCATATTATCTGCATAATTCTACCATTCAAGGTTTCGAAATTGCGAAAAATGGCAGTGAGGTTGTACAATATGGGAAGTGTAATTTTTTGTTGGTTCATTAGCATGGGTCATTCGGGACTTTGCCTACATAGACTAGTTCCATAATGCATTACAAATTTCAAACAATTTGGTTGTGGAAAGTTAAAACCCTACATCTAACTATGTTCTCCACATACAAAATGCTACACATATTTGAAAATCCAATCCATAGTGCAAAATTCTGCACATACCTGTAAATTCAAAGCAACCCAGTAATATAAGGAGCCCACTGGACAAATCATGAATGCAAATGTTGCATAAGATGTTTGTAAGGAGCCCGTTGGACGAATCACAAATGCATAATGAGGAAAATGAGGTGGAAATGACAATGGGGACGAATTATCCAAGATAAACTATGTTTCAAGTTTCACCCCTACGCAGTTGGAGTATTGGGCATGTCTACATCCAATTTCTCAAAAAAACAACAAAATTTGCATTGTTCCACTCTATAGCTTTTAATAAGCAATGTCTAACCCAAATAAAGCAAGAACCCATATAGGGGAAATTTTATAAACATAAAAAATACCTCACAATATGACAAAAACTCTTGAAAAATATTTATAACCTGGCATGGAGATTGAATTGACAAGTAATCAAACTTCTAATAGAAAATTCAAGTTTGGATGGAAATGAAATACAATCTATGCACTGTCCAGTGAAAATAGAAATTGAAAAATACAAAAGAGGGAGTGAATCTAGAAAATATGTTCATGAATACAAAAATTATTATATTGAATCACTTCAATAACAAACTTCACTCCTTTGAATCCCTTTGGCGACTTGAAAGTGGACAACAAAGTGCAAAGGTATTTGGCAAATGACTGCCACAAATTACCAATAATATTGGGAATTGGTGGTCCTTTAAGTAATATAATTTTATTTCAACATTAGTAATATTCTCATAAGATATGGGATTTTGTAATGTCCCCATACAAATAAATCACTAGAAGGGAAAATTCCACCAATCTACTAGTTCCCTAGGTTGGGGTGGAAACATCTAGATTTGGAATAAGGGAGCTATTAAACCCCAAATGGACATTAGCTTGACATAAATTTATTAAAATGGACTAAATAAATATTTACAATAGGAAAATAAGGTGGCACTTGGTTATGAGGGTGCAATGGTGGTGTGGGACCCACACAAAGCAAGATTCTCCATGCCACATGGCATCCTACTCTCACCCATTCGAATCAAAGGTGAGTCTAATGTTCTTGGGGGAGTTGGAAGGTCATTATAATTGTCATGACTCAATTAAGGTTGAATTTAAGTGGAAGAGTAACTCCCATGGAATGGGAAGATGCATCTTAGAGATATTGAGACACTTGGGCTAGATTCCCTAGCTTCTATGACAACAATGATGAAGATGCTATGACACTTATGACAAGGATCAGACCTGATTCCTGACATATGACCTATATGACATGTCAAGTATAAAAATATCCTCCAATAAGGCCCACAAAGGATTTATGGCAGCTAAGATGCTTCTCCATTCGAATTGATGGAAGATGGACACTAGGAATTGTTGGACAAGTGGCACTCATTGGAATCTCTTCCCAACTCGAGTTGGCATGAATCCTTTGAAAGGAATTCGAACCGTGGAGGACTTGGAAAGTTTATAAAATACAAGAACAAATAAGGAGAAGAGATTTTGATCATTTCTCATTTTTCAAATTGGAGAGCATAGCTTGTCCATGCTAGTGGAGTGTTTACTCTACTTGCCTTAATACCAATTTTAAGGGTGCAAGATTCCCATCCTAATTGGAAATTGGAGAGGCCATTCAGACCTTTCATTTGTAGCTACAATGGATTCATTTGTTGTAGGTTGAAGCTACAGGGATGCTCGTGATCTTTTCTTCTTCAACTTGCTCCCACATTTCTCTCCATATTCTTGCTCTTGGAGGAAGGGAGCACATGGTGAGATGTTGATCTCTTTGGGTGAGTCCAAGGGGACACATTTATTTGTAATGTGATGTATTCACTCTGTATTTGATGCTCATAAGAACCTCAAGTTGAAGCTCCAAGTGAAACTATGTATGAATGGTGCCATTTTCCCCTATATCTTGTTGTGAGAGCTTGAAGTTGTTTGGTTTCAATTTGTTTCAGTCAATATCTGTGATTTTATTGTTGTATGGAGATCCATTAATGTACTGAATAAGTTTCATACACATTATATAAGTCATTGGAACATTTATCTCAAAATTCATAGCAAGTTGAGGGGTTTTTCTATCATTTCCCCCTATGTGAAGACATGTCTACAAATCTCTGATTATGGGAGTTGCAGTAGCCTTTAGGAACTGATTAATAATGCATTTGGGTTCCCATTGAAGACCTCTAACTATTACATGTATCTGTTCTAAAATTTGGGAGGGTCGTATTGCATTTGGGAAGCCATTAGTGACCTCTACCCTTGGGGGTTTGAACCTTGAAATTACTACTAAAATTCCTCAATTTCTCATGAAGTTAAATGAATGTTGCATATGTATTTTGAGAGTGTACAAGAACCCATAAGATTCATTTTTATGTATTAATACCTTTCAAACACCTTCAGACCCAATTTGAGATCCTTAGGAGCCATTTGGAAGCATTTGGGTCACCACTAGTCCAAGGGTCGAATTGGCCAAAAATTGCAATTTTTCCCAATTTTTCCAATTCCTTAAAAAGGGACACTACAAGAGGTATCAGAGAATGGTCCTTGAAAATAGTTTGGGTGACCATTTATGAGGTCAAGAATTCATCCCCCACCTTTAGACACAGAAACTGAAAGTACCTTTGGTGAAGAGGAAGAAGAAGGAGAAGAATTGCACTTTGTTGAGACTATGGCTAAGGATGAGAAAGGAACTTTATATATGGAGGAGAAAGAGGAGTTTAGGAAATTCATGGAACCATTTTTTGAATACATGACAAGGCAGATAATGCAAGGGTTCGAATTGAGGGCTAGTCAAATTGGTAGCAAGTTGGCAATAGGAGGCAGCACTAGTTCTCCTAGTGAGGAAAAGAAGGCATTCGGTGGAAGCATTTTCTCAAGCACAAGACCTCATAATAGACCCAATGAATTTCAGAGCTCAATAAGAGCCACCACACCTAAGTTTCTTGAGACTAAAGAGGACCTTCACACCCAATATGTAATGCAAGAAGTTCTAGCAGAATGGCAACACTAGTTGAGTGAAGATTGTAGGAGGACCCTACCATTTGATCAATTATTTACTGTCTCAAACAAGATCAAGATGAGGGGAGGCAATAGAACTCCTTTCCAAAAAAAAGAATTGAATTATGTCATAGTTAAAATGCCCCTTCCTACCTTTGATGGCTCATCTTAAAGTTCTGCAAATACTTGGATACAAAAGTTAGATGTATATTTTCAGTTGAATCCAATGGTTGAAGAGGATGCTCTAAACATGGCTATTTTGCATCTTGAAGGAGAAGCCAATGATTGGTGGTTCCATGGGATTAAAAGCTTGGGACATGATCAGGTCACAACATATGAAGAATTTGTTAACAAGTTATTGGAAATATTCGAGCAAAAAAACCCTGAAATGCCTTTCAAGGAACTAGCACAGTTGAAGCAAATTGGAACCCCTGATGAGTACATGTTGGAATTTCAAAAACTATCAGTTAAGGTGGCTGATATATCTATGGTTCGATTGGTATTGCTCTTTACTAAAGGTTTGGCTATACCTTTGAAGGGTTTTGTTAAATCCCACAAACCTATTTCATTGAAAGATGCCATGAACTTGGCAAGAGATCTGCAAAATGTGCTACCCAAGACAAGGTATCCCCACAAGCCCAACTTTCCTTCCAAGTTCAAATTTGTCAAGAAGCCATGGAAAAAATATGCATTTGGAAAGGACAAGAAAGAGGGACCAAGCAAGGAAGAACTCAGAAGAAAAAGACTATGTTACACATGCTTCCAACCATGGGTACCAGGGTATAAATGTGCTAAGGGGAAAACACAATGCATTGAAGTATTTTCTGATGATGATGAAGGTGGGGGGGACATGGAGGAAGAAGAACATATTTCATCCCAAGAAGAGGGATATGACACAGCATAAGAATATCATCCATCACCTGAAAAAGGGATAATGGCATTGCTTTCAAGAGTGCCTCGTTTTCACACCATTTGATGCAAGGGAGTGGTACTAGGGAAAAGAGTTTCGGTATTGGTAGATGGAGGAGAAACTCATAACTCCATTGATGCAGCCATGGTGGAGAGGAGAAAGTTACCTACTAAACCATTTGATGGGTTCACAGTCATCATTCCAGGTCACAATACTATGGAGTGCAAAACATAGATTCCAAAGCTACAACTCGCCATAGGTAATTACACATTTTCTGATAGCTTTTATGTGGTGGATGTTGCTGATACAAATGTGGTCTTGGGAGTGCAATGGTTGTACTCTATAGGGGAACATACATTGAACTATCAAATACCTGAAATGAAATTCAAAGATTTGAAAGGAAAACAAAGGGTAGTGAGAGGAATGCACACCTATCTGAATCAAGTGGTGTCTTCCCACATTATGAGGTCCATATTGAGGCATGGGGATATTGAATGGGATATTTAATGTTTCATCACTTCCCCCAAGAAAAACATAAAGATTGCAGAACATCCAAGAGAGATAAGGAAACTACTACACAAATATGAAAAGGTTTTTGGAGACCTTCCTCCTAGAAGGCCACCTAACAAAGGAGTTGAGCACACCATTGTTTTGGAGGTGGGTACTTCACCTATCCAAATACCACCATATAGACACCCAAAAAGGTTCAGAGATGAGATTGATAAGGCTATTTAAGAGCTCTTGTAATTGGGACTCATTAGACCAAGCTCTAGTCCATATGCTTCTTTAGTTGTTTTGGTGAAGAAAAAGGATGGGACCTTAAGGATGTGCATTTATTTTAGAGCTCTAAACAAAAAGAAAATTAAGAATAGATGTCCCATCCCTTGAATAGATGAGCTCATGGATGAACTATTTGGATCAAAGTTCTTCTCCAAAATTGATCTTAGATCTGGTTACCATCAAATTTGAACGAAGGAGGAGGATGTGCAGAAAACTGCTTTCAAATGTCACTATGGCCATTTAGAATTTCTTGTCATGCCTTTTGGTTTGACCAATGCTCTAGCCACCTTCCAATCATGCATGAAAAAATTATTTTGCAAGCATCTCCGTAAGTTTGTTTTGGTTTTCTTTGATGATATTTTGATTTACATTAAGACATGGGAGGAACATTTGCACCATTTAGAAGTTGTATGGAAAATCTTGCATGAAAAATTTGTGTTTGCTAAGTTGTCCAAGTGTGAAAGAAGTTTTGTATCTTGGGCACATCATTGGGAAATATGGAGTAAAGGTGCACTTGGAGAAAAAAAAAGGCTATTCTTGAATGGCCATCACCCAAAAACATCACAGAATTGAGAGGCTTCATTGGAATATGCACTTACTATAGGAAGTTTGAGAAGGGGTTCTCCAAATTAACTGCTCCACTTACTGATTTGACCAAGAAGGATGCCTTCAAATGGGATGAAGAGGCTGAAAAGGATTTCCAAAGAATGAAAGAGGTAATGAGTAGTTGTCAAGTACTTTCATTACCATATTTTTCTAAACCATTTGTTTTGGAATGTGATGCATCAGGAGAAGGAATAGGGGCGATCCTAATGCAAAATCAACACCCCGTAACTTTTGAGAGCAGAAAATTGCAGCCACGTGAGAAGCTATACTCCATATATGACAAAGAAATGTTAGCGATCATGCATGCCTTGGCCAAGTTTAGACAATATCTGGTGGGGAACAAGTTTGTGGTCAAAACTGATCATAACAGTTTAAAGCATTTTCTCACACAAAAGGATCTCAATGAAAGGAAACAAAAACGGGTAAGTAAGGACCCAGCTTTTGATTTTGACATTGAATATGTAAAAGGGAAGAATAATATTGTAGCAGATGCATTGTCTAGGAGACCTTCATTTTCCCTTATGGACATTTCGAAAGATTGGAAAGATATGCTAATAGTTGAGTATGCCAAAGATAGTTTTTCTTGTGATGTGTTAGATGGGGTCAAAGGAGATTATAGATACAAGATTTTAAATGCCATAATCTACTATAAGGACTGAATATACTTGGTTCATGGTTTGAATCTAAAGCACAAGATTTTGAAGGAAGCTCATGATTCTCCTTTAGCAGGCCATCCTGGTTTCTTCAAAACATATAGGCAATTTAGGAAAAGGTTCTCTTGGAAAGGGATGAAGGAAGATGTTCTAAAGTATGTGAATGAATGCAAGATATTTCAGTAAAAAAAAAGTTGAACACACACATACTGCTGGTCTATTGCAACCATTGCCCATTCCAGAACAAAAATGGGAAAGCATCTCAATGGATTTCATCACAGGTTTTCCCAAGGCTTTGGGTAAGAATTGTATTTATGTTGTGGTGGATAGAATCACCAAATTTTCTCATTTATTTTCTATTACATCATCTTTTACTGTTGCACAAGTGGCTGATCTATTATTTAGAGAAATTTTCAGATTGCATGGACTTCCCAAGAACATTGTGAGTGA